>JAJQKJ010002407.1:0-90303 GCA_029574335.1 Rana kukunoris | reverse complement strand
AAAATGTGGTTTGAGTTATCTAGAAGATTTTTATGAAAGAGGGCTTGATAAGGAGTTATACACCATTCTAGGAGAATGGGTGCCAAACACTATCGTATTATAAATGAAAACAGAATAGGCAAAGAGAGGAGGCTGGCAGTGATACACAAGACTCACCTTGCGATCACTAAACCAGTCCTTCAAAACCATCTTCCATTCATGGAAACCCTTACTCTGCAACTGCAAACAAATCCCCAGAGACCGTCCGTATTCTTCTCCGCTATAGACCACCGGGCCAAAAATCGCAGCTTCTACCATTCACTGACGGAGTTAATCTCCACTTATACACTTAACAGCAAACAGCTTTTGCTGCTCAGGGACTTCAATCTCTGGGCCAACTCCCAGCAGGATCCCATTGCCGATGCCTGTATTGGCCACCTGGAAGGATTAGGGCTACAGCAACTAGTTATTGGGCCCACACATGCTTCAGGTCACACACTTGACCTAATTTTTAGACAAGATCTGAAAATAAGCATTTTGGAAAATGAACCATTGCCATGGACAGATCACCATGCAATTAAATTAATCATTTCCAAAATTTCCTCATTAATAAAAACACCTAAGCCGGTGACAACACACTGGACTAGATCTCAGAAGAAGCTCCATTTGGAACTCTTCAAATCTACCTTAAGAAATAAAAACAATTCAACCACTTCTAACAGGCTCAGAAACACTGGATGCCATAAATACAGCCCTATTAGAGTCAGCCGACTTTGTAGCGCCGAAATGCAAAGCCCACATCCGGAAAAGCAAGTCCGGCTGGTTCAACAACCAGCTGTTACTGAAGCAAGAGCACAGAAGGGTGGAAGCCCGCCTGGAAAAGAAGCGCTTCAGAGGAGAACCTCATCTACAAGGCAATAACAAGAAAACACCACAAAAATCTTCAAAGCCAAGAAAAATTATTTTCTAAGGCTATCAACAGCGCCCTTAACCGCCCCCGCGAACTCTTCAAGCTGGTCACTCAGACCATGAATCCAGGCTGCCTTGAAATCCCCAATTCAGAGACCCAAGAATTTTGCAATGAATTATCGGATTTCTTCATCAATAAAATTGAGAATCCGGGAAAGCATTCAGCAAACCAATACCCCCTCAATCTTTCATACAACACCCAGAGAAATTTTCGACAATCAACAAAGTTCACTCTGGAACCCATCTTCATCGATGCCACTAAAAAAATATCATCAGTACTTTGCGAAACAGCACAGCTAAACTGCTGAAGGAATGTGCCGACATCCTGGCACCCGCCTATCACGCAGCTTATAAACCAATCATTTAAGGAAGGCACAGAGCCCTCCCAGCTGAAAGAGGGCACAATCCACCCATCTTGAAGAAACCTACCCTTGACCCCAACTTACTGCCGTCCCATAACAGGCCTAAACGTTCTCTCTCCAAGGTAATGGAGAAAGTAGTGTTACAACAGTTGCAACAGCATCTAGATACCCATAATCTACAACTTGATCATTTCAATCTAGTTTCTGTCCCGGACACGGGACGGAAACAGCATTGCTCAAAATATGGGATGACGCCCTTGAGGCCGCAGACGAAGGAGAATCTTGTCTCCTGGTTCTGTTGGACCTAAGCGCAGCCTTCGACACGATAGATCACAAACTGTTACTGACTCGGTTGGCTGAGGTAGCCAGAGTCGCAGAAGGCGAGTTATGGTTCTTTCTGGAAAACCGATCAGTGAAATTGGGACCTTTCTCTTCTGAAAAATGCACAGTATCATGTGTAGTCCCTCAAGGATCTCCCCTTTCACCGGTGCTCTTAAACATTTATCTTCACCCTCTTTTTGAAATCAGTAGCGAAAAGCTACTCGCTCACTCTTATGCAAGACACGCAACTATTTTCGCATCTGTAACAATAAGGATCATCGCAGTTTAGAGAAATGTCTGATAGAAAACTAGATGACAAATTATCTTAGACTCAACAGTTCCAAAACAGAACTTCTTGTTTCACGCCAGTCATAACAAACAACCTGGACACTCCCGCCCATTCTGGGCAAAATCACCCCTAGCTACAAAGTCAAAAGTCTCGTGGTCATTTAGACACTCAACCTACATGACAATGGACGCACAAATAGGGTCAGTAGTGAGCGGATCTCACCATCTGCTGCGCCTACTATGCAGACTTATTCCTTTTATTCCCAAAGAAGACGTAGCAGTCGTGGTGGGAACAATTGTGAACTCCAGACTGGACTATGCAAATGCCCTTTACCTCGAACTCCCAAAGTACCAAATCTCTCATTTGCAAGTTGTTCAGAATACGGCCGCCAGACTTGTGACTGGAAACATGGGAATCAATCTCACCTTCATGAGAACCCTTCACTGGTTGCCAGTAAAGGACAGAATTGCTTTTAAAGCATTCTGACGCATAAGTGCATCCATGGGAAGGCTCCCAATATCTATGCGAAAAGATAAAAGCCCACAACTCCAATCACGTTTTGCAATCCGACCAAAATCTGGTCCAGATACCCAAAGCCAGATACCTGGTCCAAGGAGAAAGAAGGGTTGCGGAACAAGGTCCTAGACTATGGAACGCTTTAACCAACCAGCATTCGGTTGGAGGAAAACCACCTGACCTTCAGAAGACAGATCAAAACTCTGCTCTTTTGATGTCTAGAGAGATAGAAACAACTAGCTCCCAGAGGCGATTTAGTTCGCATGTGCAGCACTATACAAGTTTTTTCATTCATTCATTGAAAGGGTAAGTCCCCTAAGGACTTTAGAGGATTGGTCCACTGACCAACACTTTAGCCACACAAGGCGGCGTAGTACCACCGCATAGGCGGAGGCCCTGGAGGGCAAGGGGAGCATATCCCGGGCCGATTCACAGACAAACTACAGGCCCTGCACCAACTGGTCAGCCAGGCCCACACACAGCTCAGGAGAATTATGCGCCTCCAACTCCTGCAGCAGAGACTTTGCCCGCTCAGTAAGTGTCTGACACTAGAGCTCCAGCCAAAACCGGTCTCACTGCCGAGCCCACTACTGTGAACATGGAGCGGGCCGCAGGCTCAGCTCTCCTATCTGCGGGGTGCTTAAAGGCGGGAGCCCCTTCCACAGTAACATGGTAGCCTTGTTCAGTCGGGGGGGGGGGGGGCCTCCACTGATGGAGGAGAGACCCACACCTTTTTTTAAGTCTTCCTCAAAAGGATAACGGACCGCAAAAACTTTCTGCAGTCGATCTTATTTGTTTAAAATGTTGCCCAGATATGAAACACAAGGAAACACTGGTGCAGTGCGGCTTGCGGAACCTAAAAAGGACCAGCATCTCCGCCGAAGCCTCGTTTTTACGTATCCTGCACCGCAGTGATAAGAGCTCCAACAAACGCCTTATGCGATGACCCTGAAACAGTCATCCTCACTGACCGTGGGCTAAGCCTGCATCATCCGACATGACAGAAACAGACGCAGTAGCAAGGCCTGGCTTCCGTGTCAGAGCCATCCCCAGAAGCAGGGAGGGGGCTCTTTTGACCCACTTTCTGGCTACATGTCACTTCACCCCTGGTGATAAACAACTCAAGGACTGCTGTAAAAGCCTCTACAGAGGCCGCAGGGGCACCAAGGGTCAACTCAGGCATGGTTGGGGTAGAAGCCTCTGGTTCAGACTCCATGCTGACCCACAGCTATGCCGCCCTAGTACTGCAAGGCAGAGACCCACAGGCCACCCTCCCGCAAAACAGAGCAGGGGACCCCCAGGGGAATCACCACCCGACCAGGCTGTAGTGCTAGCCGACGCACTGTCCGTGCTGCACCGTCCCTCAGGAAGCAATTTGCGGGCTTTTTCATTTTGGTAGTGTTGTATGACCATGCAATTGTCATTAAAAATGCATCAGCACTGGAATCTGAAAATTGGTCTGCAGGAGTGGGGTTTAAGTGCCCAGTAAGCAAGTATATTAGCATTTTAAAACATTTCCTATAAGCCTGCAAAGTTTCTAAAAACACAAACTTTCAAGTGTGCACAACTTTTGCCACATACATAGGACATCAGGATGTGTCCTGGATGGCAGGTATATTCACTCGGTATTTTAGGTGGTCCCTTTAAGAGAGGGGGACAGTTTCAGAGATTATCCGAATACCCATCACTCTCACCCATGTAGGGCAACATTCCAGGGAAGGTGGCTAGAGAAAACAAGATTTTGAATACTCTGGGTTGATAAGGGCCTGGAATATTCTTGGGTGGAAAGAATTTAACCTCGACTACCAGGACTCATGAAGGGGTTAAGCCCCAGACAAGGAAGGCTTCAAAAGAAAGGTGAAATCAGCTCGTCAGGTAGGCAGTGTGGAGCAGCTCACAAATGTGAACACTCTTGGAAACTAAGACACGTGTTGAACCCCTGCGGCACCCAGTGTTAATTTCGTCGACTTAACACATTAGTCAACTAAAACACGGCTAACCATTAAGAGGACTAAAAATGGGACCAAAACTAAATTGAAATTTGATGGCAATATTAACACTGGTCTGTAGTGCATGTTCATACCTTAAAGTGGTTGTAAACCCTTTACAACCACTTTATGCTACAGGCACACCTATATTAAGGCTAACCTGTAGCTTACCCAGGCTAATCTCCTGACCCTGCATGGTTTAGGAGATATCTCCCAGTATGTGCCATTACCAGCGACTCCTGCGTGTGAGTGACGTCATCGTGGCTCTGGTCAATCAGTGCCAAAGCCGCGATACCCAGAAGTAACCCATGGGAGAAATGTCGCCGGCCAGAGGGGGGTACGAGGACTGCTGCAAGGGCTTTGATCTAAGGTAAGCAATTCATAATGAGCTAGTATGCCAATGCATACTAGCTCATTACACCTTGTTTTGCAGGGTTTACAAATACCATAAACATTAATTTTTCATTCATGAGTGGAGATGGTATACTATGAAACTCATATTAGCACAGTTCTAAAGACTTTCCCTCTCTAATATTATTATATTCCCATTTTAACATGAATTTTTTATATATATAAAATTTTTTTTTATAAATTCACCCCCCACCCCCCCCAGAAACGCGGACATACTAGTATTTTTCTAGTGTAACCCCGCATTTGGTCTGATATTGTTGTTTTTTCTATATATATATATATATATATATATATATATATATATATATATTTGATAGACACTCCCCCATTAGGCTCTGTGTGGCCATTAGGTTGAGTTTTATTGTTTAATCATATTTATTCTTATTTTTGTTAATCTGTATATATCATGTATACTGTGTCCATATATGTATCTTATACCTCAGTTTTTTGGTTACATATACATATTTTTAGTTCTATTGCCAAATTCTGCTTACATCTAGTACATATTGTTCGCCTCACCTCAAATGGTGGGCGCTTACAACAGGTTTGCATCTCAATATATCACCCAATAGGAATAACATTGGCCGGCCAATGAGTGGTTATATTGCCCTTCAGTAAAATGGATTCCCCATTGCCTGAGGAAGGGACACGAATGTCTCGAACGCGCGCATCCGCCCGCGCATAGGAAGTGACATCACTCGCGCTGCTACACCGGGAAACAGGTTCTCTGTCTTTTGGTTCCGGGGGACCTTGTTCTACATCGTCCTTGCCGTCAGCAGTAACCAGCAACTCGACACCCAGCGTGATGGACGCTTACTATCTGCGGATGAAAACCTTTATTGTTCACATGCCTGACCATTCACCCGCTTTGTGAGTAGGTTTTTTATATTGTTAGACATATCAATTAAATTTTACTACTGCTACGCTTAGAAGGCGCTGCTTTTGTGTTTTTCTTAATTTTTAATTCAAGCTGTATATAATGGAGTTTTGGAAATTGTAGAGAAATCCTAAATAATTCGTTACAATTAACCTATACCCACAGTGCCAACTTTAATCAAATATGTAGTGAACACTGAGGCATTTTTTGACCTGGGTGCTTGTCATCACATGCCTCGGAGGTAAAAGTTTACCACTGTGTACTTGGCTCCAGCCAGAGTGCAAGTGTGTTGATAGGCATACCAACCTGCAGCTGCCATCAGACCATGGGCTTAATAGTCAAATGTTTCATTAAACCCCCCCAGTGAGGGCCCATCTGTGAGGTGATAGTCTTCACAATTCAGAAAGACTAGCCCAGAGTGCATTACCCCTTTCACATCGACTTTTGCATATGAATGCTTATAATAATCACAGTACTTATTTATTGTTTTAATAGTAATTTTTATTTAACAGTCTTGTTTGGTTTGAACAGCCAAATGTAGTTTTGCATTCATGCATAAATCTAAACAGCACCAGTCTCCTTTCTCAATATGTATACTTAATTTAGCCAACTTACCTGTTGTCGCAGATGTTTAGGGTGGAAATTAACTACTAATACTATGCAGTATGCATACACTAAATATGATTAGCCTATGGTACTCTGAGCTAAACTCCTGAAAAAACTGTTGCAAGGCATGTTCCCTCTCAATATGGCACTAATACATCAAAATACTTGTTTGGAAACAGAATCTTCAGCAGGAAATTTCTTCAAGCCATTTATAAGATTGTAGAACCCTGAAAAAATAAATAAGCCATCATCAGTGACCATCTCCAGGCATCTTACAAGTAAACCACAAACTTTGCAATTAGACCATTACCCTCCCTCATACGCACATGCATGTCACGTTAGCAGTACAACTATGCAAATACTTAAATTGCCCTGTGCATTAGCAATATTGAGAACAGAAAATGGGCCACTATAGGCAAAATTAGTTTACATTTGCAAGATAATAAAGTTTGTGTATTGAAAACAAAGATTTTTATATCTCAAAGATCGTGGTTGTGTACGGTCCCTCAGGTCCTCTGCATGTCAAGGCAGAGGAGCACAGGTCATCTCTCATACAGATTCAGAGCCCAGTGCCATCATCATTGAGACATGAATATTGCCCACCACTAACTAAATTCTTCCATACCTGACACTCCAAAGTTTCCAGTCCATATTAACCACCACCTGGAGAAATGGAAAAAAATTATTAATACAACCAGTAGATAATTAATGCCTTCAGGAAAGCTTCTAAAAGCCCTAATGTAAAGCAGTGTACACTGCATATACAAGACAGCAATGTTTGTGTGAAGATAGTGGTGTACTGTCTCAGGTCCTCTGCATGTCAAGACAGGAGCACAGGCCATCTCTCAGAGAGCTCAGCGCTAGAGCATAATGGAGACTAGGGTTGTCCCGATACCACTTTTTTGAGACCGAGTACAACTACCGATACTTTTTTTTTTCAAGTACCGTATTTATCGGCGTATACCGCGCACCTTTTTGCCCTGAAAATTCAGGGCAAAAAATCGTGGGTGCGCGATATACGCCGATACCCGCGCCGAGTTTGAATACTGCGCCTGCATATACCGAGCGCAGTACACTCGTGTATAGTCAGGCAAGCTCAGCTCCTCTAGCACTCACGTCCTGGACGTATAGGACGCGAGGGTAGCCGAGCCTGCCCGACTATACACGAGTACTACGCTCTGTATATGCAGGCGCAGTATTTAAATTCGGCACGGGAAAGCGGGGAGGACGCCGACCCGACGAAAAGGACACCCCGAAGCCGCAGACGGACCCGACGCGCAAGACACCAAAACTGTAAGTACTCTCCATTCATAAACTGAAGCATTGTAAACACGTTTCAGTTATGTGAATGGACAGTCAGTGATCACCGACTGTCCATTCAGAAAAGGTAGGAGCCGGGTTTAGCAGCTCCTACCTTCGCTCTCCATCCTGACATATGGAGGGGAGAGCGGCACGGAAGGGGAGAAGACATCACGGGAATACTTGGTATGGGTCCATCCCTAATAGAGATCATAAAATAGCCCACCATTACATTTCATTCCTACCCCACCATTACATGTCATTCCTACCCCACCATTACATGTCATTCCTACCCCACCATTACATGTCATTCCTACCCCACCATTACATGTCATTCCTACCCCACCATTACATGTCATTCCTACCCCCATCCTGTGAATCAGATAGCATTTAATAAAGCACTAATAGAAAAAAAACACAAAATTGCAGTAATCTTACCTGGAAGTGGGAATGGGTACCTGGTTTTGACAGGTATTCACTCTCCAAAAAGGTGCCAAATGTGGCAGGGGAGGAAGCAAGCATATAACAGCTGGGTAGATTAAATCTCCTCAAATAAGTCAAAGAGCATGGTGGGGGAAATTGGTTACAGTGGGGCCATCATGCCAACACTGCATATCTGTAGATGTTGGCAACATCTTTGGATACAATCCTAATTCAGAGCATAGTTGCTGAAAGGTTTCATTAACACTGTATAGTTGGGATATGGTGGAGACCTCACACCTATTCCTTCCCTGAAAACCTGAAGTTTGAAACATTCAGGTAGAAACAATATACCATAGGGGCACAAGTCTAGTGTGCCCAGTGATTTCCAATAGGAAATTTGCAGCCTTCTAAACCTTATATGCTAGGGCTTGACATGTTTGCTTGGAATCTAGGAGCCAGGAACGCGCCCCGTCCCAACGAATTCACGTGCAGAAGCGAACACATATGCGTGTAGTGCCCGCATAGGAAAGCGATGTTAAAACCACACATGTAAGGTATCGCCGTGATTGGTAGAGCGAGAGCTAAAGTTTTAGCCCTGGGCCTCCAACTCAAAACATGCAACCTGTAGAATTTTTTACATGTCGCCTATGGAGATTTTAAAGAGTAAAAGTTTGTTGCCATTCCACGAGCAAACGCAATTTTGAAGCGCGACATGTTGGGTATCAATTTACTCGGTGTAACATCATTCACAATATAAATTGGGCTAATTTTACTGTTTTTTTTTTTTTAAATTGCACACCCCCCCCCCCCCAAAAAAGTGCCCTTATAGAAATGCTGCACAAATATAGTGTGACAGAAAGTATTGCAACAACCACCATTTTATTCTCTAGGGTGTTAGCATAAAAAAATATATATGTTTGGGGGTTCCAACTTCTACATAAAGGGGAGATGGAAACAGGCAGGGAAGCTCCATTAGCATTGCTGTTTTGTCATACCAACAGCCACCACAAGAGGGCGCCAGATTGCAGAACAAAACAGGACTGAAGACTGCGGCCTCAATTACCAGCCGGTGCGACCTGACGCGAGGGGGGTTGCGCGTGGAGAAAGGGTATCCCAGTCGCACTTGCGACCTGGCACCCAGGTTTTTTTTCGACCTCTGCCTTACGCATTAGGAGTCCAGAACAAAAGATGAGGACAGCTATGAGTAAACACCAAAGTTAGCGGGAAACACGTCAGTTGTCCTAGGTTCCATTGCTGCGACTTAGTACCCGTTTCCATTTTTACATTAAAGACACGTTGGATTAGAGAGCGGCTATTCTGATTGTCTCGTTCTTAATTGCCACGTGCATTGCTAGCACCCTCAGTTCCTGAGAAGATTTGCACCAAACGCATGCCTGGAGCAGTTTTGTTAGGCAGGATCCCAGAGCTTTAGTGACCTTTTTTTTAATGCTTACAGTCCATTTATACCCCCCCCCAAGGAACCCCCACTACTTGGATTGTCACCTAGGATACAGTGATGTACACGACTGCAGCCCCCCCCCAACAGGCCATGTTTTGGGATTTTCTTTAAGCGCCTGTGCAATCTAAAGGAAAACCTGAAAAAACTGGCCTGTTGGGGGTACTTGAGCACCGAGGTAAAGAACCACTGCTCTACAGCACAGAAATGCCCAGAACCAGGGGGCCGGCCGTCTCCCTGGTTCTAACAGTCACCCCCTGATTAGTACATGCTTATCAGGGGGCTGCAAGAACCTAGAAAATAGAAGGGGCAGCTGGATGCTGAGAATCATGGAAGTCTGGGAACAAGTGCACAGCAACAGATCCCTACACAAGAACATTGCTATATTTGACAGCATGCGTTTTTTTTGTGGATAAGCAGTAAAAATAAAGGGGAACCAAAGGGGAGTGAAGTTGACCTCATACCTGACAAATCTTTCCCGTGTTTGTCCCATCACCTGGAGAAGAGGGAAAAAAAAATGTTCATTCAAACCTTCTGCTGCAAAGCATGTTTTAGCATTTAGCATTTGCAAGGTAGCAAAGTTTGTGCTGAAAGCTTAATTATTCATATCATAATGATCATGCCTGTGTACTGTCCTTCAGGCCCTCTGCATGTCAAGACAGAGGGGCACATCTCCTCTTTCATACAAATTCAGAGCCCAGTGCTAGCATCATTTGGACAGAACACAACAAGCCATTACAATTGTATGACCCACTACATGTGTACAGATCCCATACACCCAAACCCTGCTAAGTACAACATCCCTGCGAGCACCATGCATCAAGTCAGCTGATGAATCCTAGACACAAGGAGCAAGAGGGGACTAGGGGCCAGTTTACACGTGAACATTTTTGCACATTCTGGTTTTGACAGTCCATTTCAATGGGGTACCAAATGCACAGGAAGGTACAAAAGGTCCAATCCATGTGGTACTGCGATACCAAATGCTAACTGCCTTAGCCTCTGTTTGGTGGCGCACCAACGCTAAAAAAAAACAGACTCTCGCGTAGATGTGTCTGGTGACCTTCTTGCGGCTAGCCAGCAAGGTGTCTATGACTCTGTCAGAGCAGTCCGTCTGCTGCAGGTTCCACCTCTCAAGAACCAAGCCATCAGGCTGAAGAACTTTGGGTCTGGATGAGAGATCTGCCCAGAGAGGAAGGGAAAGAGGGGGAGCTAGAGACCAGTGCTTTAGGATGGGAAACCAATTTTTCCTGGGCCACCAGGTAACGATTAAAATTAGGCTGGTATCTGAGGTGCTCAACTTTTGTAGGACCCCCGGAATCAGATTCAAGGGAGGGAAAGCGTAGGCCTTCCGGAATTTCCAAGACTGGGCCAGCGCATCCACCCCCTGTGAACCCTGATCCCGGGTGAGGGAAAAGAACCTGCTTACCTTCTTGTTTTCCCTGCAAGCAAAAAGGTCTATTTCTGGATCCCTGAACTGCCGGCATACCCAGCTGAAGGTCTCTGGGCACAATTCCCATTCCCCCTGAAGGATGGGCTGGCGGCTCAGAAAGTCGGCCTCCAGATTGACAGCCCCTCTTATGTGGACGGCCAGAATAGAAGGTACCCTCTGCTCCACCCAGTCCAAAATCTCCAGGGAGAGGGCTAGGGGAGAGCGAGACCTGGTGCCTCCTTGCCGGTTGGTCTGATTCCAAAGGCGGCCCTTCAGCAAATTCTGGGGGCGAAGCCACCAATCTAAGGTGTCCTTTACTGAGACCGGGATGCTGACCCGGGTATCCAGAGTGTCCTCCCTTCCATCCCAAGAGGAGAGGAGAAAGCTCTGTAGGGGTCTTGAGTGAAGTTGGGCCCAAGTGACTGCTGGGATGCATAAAGTCATTCGACCCAACAACTTCATAATGTCTCTGAAGGAGGGATTTACCACCTCCACTAGGGACCTGACCGCTGTCACAAGCCTCTGGAACTTGTCCTGGGGAAGAACAAGCTTCTTTTCACGGGAGTCTATGAGAAACCCCAGATACACCTTCCTCTGTTCTGGAAGGAGGGAGGATTTCTGTTTGTTGATTATCCAGCCAAGGGATTCCAGAGTTGTCATGACAACGGCCAGGTCCGAGAGGAGCTGGTCCTGATTTGGGTTGAAGAGCAACAGGTCGTCCAAATAGGGAACGAGGGAGATCCCCTTTAGATGCAGATAGGCCATTACCTCCGCCAGGACCTTCGTAAATACCCTCGGAGGCCAGTCCGAAGGGAAGGGCAGCAAACTGCCAGTGCTGAACTCCCTGGGCGGAGAAGGGCGAATCTTAAAAACCTCTGGTGATCCGAAAAAATTGGGACGTGAAGGTAGGCGTCCCTTAGATCTATCGTCACCATAAAGACGCCTTCTAGCAAGAGACCCCGGAGGCTGTAAATGCTCTTCATCCGAAATCTTTTGTAGAGGAGATGGGCGTTCAGGGGTCTTAGGTTGATGATCAATCTGAACCTGGCGTCTGGTTTGGGAACAACAAAAATCAGAGTTAGTCTTAGGAGTCTTCCAGGACAGCCCTTAAGAGATGGAGCTCCTCCCTGGACAGGAAACACATCACCTCCAGCTCTTTAAAAGGCGGTCCCTCAGGCATCTGGTCAGTTTTAATCCAAGAACCGAAGGACGGAGCTGAAATACAGTTAATGACATACATACAAATTATCCATGCATATATACATACACACATATATACCTACCTCAAAGCATAGGGTGGGAACGTGCCGTCCTGGAAGACTCCTGGAAACAGAGTTTCCGGTAAGACTAACTGATTTTCCCAAGGCGTCTTCCAGGACAGCCCTTGAGAGGATGAGCAAGCACTCACCAGATTAGGGTGGGATTACTGCTTGCAGGACTTTCCTCCCAAAGGCCTGATCTTCACTACTTAGGACGTCCAGTCGGTAATGTCGAATGAACGTGGACATGCTTGACCACGTAGCGGCCTTACATATCTGCCCCCGGGGTAGCGCCGACTCTTTCTGCCCAGGACTTGGCTAACGCTCTTGTAGAGTGTGCCTTCAAACCCTGCGGAGGATCCAAGTGTAGAGCTTTATACCCTTCCAAGATGGCCAATTTAATCCACCTGGCTAGTGTCCCTTTTGAAGCCTGTTTTCCCTTTCGATTCCCGGAAAATAGAACAAACAGTGCATCTGATTCTCTAAAGCTTTTAGTTGCTTCCAGATAGACTAAAAGGCATCTTCTGACATCCAGCCAGTGTAATTGTTCTTTGCTATTTCTTGGTTTATTGCAAAAGGAAGGAAGTATAATGTCCCGACTCTTGTGGAAAGCAGAGGCGACTTTTGGCACAAAGGATTGATCTGTCTTTAGAATAACTTTATCCTCCAAAATGTGCATATAAGGATCTCTAATTGAGAGAGCCTGAAGTTCGCTGATTCTGCGGGCAGAAGTCATAGCGACCAAAACAAACTGTCTTCAAAGTAACCAGCTTTAAGGATGCCCTTGATATCGGCTCAAAGGGCTCTTTAATGATTGCTTTCAACATAAGAGATAGGTCCCACGTCGGGACCTTACGGCATGGGGCCGGGCGTTGTTTGGCAATTGCTTTGCAAAATCTACTAATAAGCGGGTCCTCTTGTAGGGAGCGCTGAACATAAACTGAAAGGGCAGCAATTTGAACCTTAATCGTGCTTAAGGCCAACTTCTTGTCGATGCCCTCCTGTAAGAATTCCAAAATCGTTGGGGAATCATGTTCCCTCTTTCCATTCTCTTTTAGCCAGAGATTACATTTTTTCCAGTGTTTCAGATAAATCGCTCTGGTAACTGGTTTGCGACTCTGTAACAGAGTTTTGATTACTCTATCTGATAGACCCTTAGACTTCAGGATGTCTATTTCAGATACCAGGCCGCTAGATTCAGAAAGGCTGGATTGGGGTGCCGCACTGGACCTTGAGTCAACAGATCTTGACTGCACAGCAACATCCACGGTGAACGATCTGCTAACGCTAGTAGAAGTGAAAACCACGCTCTTTTTGGCCAAAAGGGGGCTATCAGGATAAGGGAAGTCTTCTCCATCCTGAATTTGGAAAGGACTCTCAGTAAGAGATGCAGAGGTGGGAAAGCATATGTCAGGGAAAATGACCATGCGTTTTGAAGGGCATCGACTGCCACCGGTTGATCCCTGGGGTTCAGTGAGAAAAATTCTGGAAGCTTGGCATTTCTCCTGTTGGCGAACAAGTCGATCTCCGGAAGACCCCATTTGGACACTATCTTGGCAAAGACGGTCGGATCCAAAGACCATTCTTCTTGAGATTCTCTTCTGCCCATACAAACACTTCTTTTGATATGCCCATCAGGGTGGGATTCCTGGTCCCCCCTTGTTTGTTTAAATACGCTACAGCAGTTGTATTGTCCGACCTGATCTGTAGATGTTGATGCTTGAGCTGATCCTGGAAAGCTGCGATCCCTTTGGCTACGGCTTTTAACTCCCTGTAATTTGAAGAGCGTTTCTTCTCTAGACGACTCCAAGTGCCTTGTGCCCATTGACCTTCTAGGTGGGCTCCCCAACCTTGGTTGCTGGCGTCCGTAGTCAAAATGCATGTCACAGGTGGGTTTCACAGCAGACCTTTGTTCAGGTGGTTTTGGTTTCTCCACCACCAGAGAGCCTGCTTTGTTTTTTCTGGCAGGTATACCTTCTCCTCCAAGTCTTTTCCTGACAGATTTTGAAGGAGGAAAGACTGAAGTGGCCTTTGGTGAAACCTGGCCCATCTGACTGCTGGGATGGAGGCTGTCATGAGGCCTAGGACTGACATTATCTCCCTTACTGTGACAGGGAGATTTGTCTGCAACTGAGCTACTTGCTGACTTAGATGATCGATTTTTTCTTGTGGGAGAAAGGTCCTTTGTTCTGTCGAACTTACTATGTAGCCCAAGAACAGGATTTCCTGTGTGGGAATGAGGATTGACTTTTCCCTGTTGACTATCCAGCCTAACTGAGTCAACCACTGCTGGATGACCACTAGGTCCTCGAGTAGCTTTTGTTTTGTCGGTGCCAGGAACAACAGGTCGTCCAAGTATGGGACAACTGTTATTCCTTGGAGTCTTAGAGGGGCCAAAGTCTCCCCAAGGATTTTGGTAAAGATCCTCGGGGACGAGGAGAGGCCAAAGGGGAGGGCTTGGCTCTGATAGTGGAAAATCTTTTCCCCATATCCGAACAGCTATGCGAAGGAACCTTTGGGAGCTTACTCTGAATGTGGAGGTAGGCATCCTTCAGATCTATCTTTGCCATGAAGCAGTCTTTTTGAAGCAAATTCTTGACAGAATAAATAGATTCCATCCGGAATTTTTTGTACCGAATGACTGTATTCAACGGTTTTAGGTTGAAAATCAGGCGATACTTCCCTGATGGCTTTCGTACCAGAAAGACGTGCGAGTAAAAACCCCGCCTTCTTCCTGTTTGGGAACTGGTATTAGGACTTTTTGATCTACAAATTCTCCTATGAGATGTTGTAATGCCTGTGCTTTTACCGGGTCCTTTGCCAGCTGTGTAACCAAGAATCTAGTTGGTGGCAACTGACTGAACTCCAGGGCATAGCCCTTTCCTATGACTCCCCTGACAAAGTTGTTGGAGGTCAACTTTATCCATTGTGGAAGGAAATCCCCCAGTCTTCCCCCCCACCTGGATCCTGGCCTCATTGAGATTTGGGATTTTTGTCAGGAGGGTTAAAGAGCACTTTTGCTTTTTGTTTCCCTCCTTGCGCCGCCCAGGGTCTATTTGGCTTTCCTTTCTCTTGTGTTTTCTTTTGCCCCTTAAAGGAACAAAAAAACTTCCTGTTAAAAGGCTTTTTCTTTTCAGGGAAAGTCCTCTTTTTATCCGCCGTGCGTTCTAATGCTTTATCTACCGGAGTGCCAAACAAAGGGTTACCTGAGAAAGGAACGCTACAAAGACGTAATTTAGATGAGGTGTCTCCTGGCCAAGTCTTGAGCCGAAGAGTTCTCCTCGCTGCTACGGACAGTGAAGCTGACCTGGCTGAAAGCTTTACCAATTCTGCCGAAGCATCTGCGATAAAACCAACTGCCTTATACAGCATTGGAAGAGATTTTAATAAATATTCTCTAGGAGTGTCAGGTGTTCCCTGTAGCTGTTTGAGCCTAAATTCTAAATTACGCACTACACACGTTGTTGCCAGGGCTGGCTTAAGATTAGCCATGGCTGCGTCCCAGGATCTCGAGGATAACATCTCCCCTTTTGTCCATGGGATCTGCTAAATGTCCCATGTCCTCAAACACTAAGTCTGAGTGCTTTGAGACTTTTGACAGGGGGGCATCCAGTTTAGGGGACTGGTTCCAGACCGCCTTAGGGTCTTCCTCAAAAGGAAATCTTTTTAAACCACTAGAAAAGAAAGGCCTCTTTTTAGGTTCCTCCCATTCCCTAAGCACCAGGTCTGTCATCAGGTTTTTGGTATAACCTGATGCTAGTCTTGCATTACATGTGGGGCACTTCTTTTTGCTAGAAGGGACTTTAACACTGTGGTCGTTTGGATCTTTCTGGTAGGAAACAAAAAGAGAGAGAGAGGTCCTCTTTTTAAGAAAAGGTATCTCTAGCATGCCATCCTAAGGTGCCCACTGAGCTAAACATAGGTAAACATTCCTATCTAGCTCCCCTTCTTAGACAGGTGAAATGCACAGGAAAAAAGGGCTCTGGCACAGCCAGCCTACCTGTGAAGAGCCGGCGCTAGACTCCCCTGCCGCGTGTACAGCGTCCATCTTGAATCTGTATGCAGGCAGCGTTCAGCCCACGCTTGCTGCCTTTTAAAAAACGCCGGCTCGGCCTTCCAAACTTCCCGCGCCAGAAACCGGAACCACAGCTTCCGGCGCTCAGTGATGACGCGCATTCTGGCCTGGAAGTTACGCCCAGCGACTTCCGGGTCACGGCGTCCACCGCGAGGAGCGCATTCCCTCGCTGCTAACCCCAGCCACCTAATGCAGGTCATCACCGCCCACAGGTCAGGTCATCACCGCCCACTCCCTCAGGCACCGGGGGGGGGGGGAGGAGGAGGAAACCGGGAACTCCAGACCCAGTCGGAGGGAACCCGCGGCCCGAAGAGGAGTGATTGTTCGGGTAAGCACAGCCCAGCTGTCTTCCCTCAGCGCTTGGAGATGAACTCCCTCCCGGATCCATCCCTCTGAAAAAGACGGTTCTCAGATGACGTCTCCTCCGACTGAGGAAACACATAAAAACTGACCAGATGCCTGAGGGACCACCTTTTAAAGAGCTGGAGGTGATGTGTTTCCTGTCCAGGGAGGAGCTCCATCTCTCAAGGGCTGTCCTGGAAGACGCCTTGTGAAAATGTGGGAGTAAACTCCCTGACCCTGTTGATCTGGCGAACCATGACCCCTTGTTGCGCCAGATTGGCAATGTTCTGGGAGAGGCCTGCGGCCTTGAAGGGGTCCCTGGAAAAGTATGTAAGGAGAAAGATCGGGGGAGGAAGCTGGCGGAATTCTAATCGGTAGCCCTCCCCGAGTATCTGGAGGACATGGGGACTCGGTTATGCCCTCCCAGGCGGGAAGGAACCTGGAAAGCCTGCCCCCTACCCTCCTGTCACTTGGGGTCCTTACCACTGGGCTTTGGGCTGGAAAAAAAAGGATCCCCCCTTGGGTCTATCTTTCCCAAAGCCCGAACGCCTGTTGGCAGCAGACCTCTTGTCCGAGGGAAGATTTTTCCTCTGGTTGGGACGAAAAATCCGTTTCCTATTCTGTCTGGGTTTGGAAGGAAACTTATTCCCTTTTGCTGAAGACCTGGTAAGGCCTGATCTAAGGCGGCCCCAAACAGGAGAGAGCCTTCAAAGGGAAGAGCGCATAAGCGGTTCTTAGAGGCGAGATCACCCCTCCAGGTCTTTAGCCAGACAGCTCTCCTAGAAGAATTAATAAGGGCCCCGATCGTGGCTGTGGCGCGGACTGTCTCAAACGCCACGTCTGCCAAATAGGCCACTGCACTGCTAATAAGCTGGAGGGAATCTTGAATCTCCTTGGTCTTGGAACTGGGGAGATGATCTAAGAGCCTAGAAGTCCAAGCGTCGGTGTTCCTTGCGATGCAGGCCGAGGCCAATGCAGGACCTAAGGCGACTGCGTTGGCTTCCCAGGCTCTTCGGAGGGAAGTATCAGTACATCTATCCATGGCGTCCCTCAAACTGCCTGCATCCTCGAAGGAGAGGTCGGACTGCCTAGAGACTTGGGCCCAGGGGGCATCAAGCCTAGGAACCTTAAAAAAGGTGTCCTCCACTTCATCCTTGAAGGGACAGCAGCGTTTCCAGGTTTTAAATCTAGGAAGTTTCTTTTCAGGCTCCGCCCACTCCAAGGATAATATCCTTGAGGGACTGGTGGACGGGGATAGTCTTGGATTGGGGCTTGATTAAAACCATATACATCCTATCTTGGGCTGAGACCTGTTCTGCTGGCTGTTGAATATGCTCAGTGGCGTGAACAGCCGCCAGGAGACCCTCCATGTCATTGGGGGAAAAATGTACTTTCCCGATCTGGCATCCTCATCCTTCTCTTCCGCCTGGCTGTCCGCCAAGCTCTCACTCTGAAGGGTAAGCTTTCCTGGTTAGTTGGCGGGATTCTTACAGCTGCGAAGAAGAGGTGTTTTCCTGGGATGAAGAACCCGGCGTAGGAGGATCAAAATTTCTATTTCTCAAGGTGGACTGAAAATCCTTGCGAGTAGAAAGCATTTCTGTTTGAACTGAGAGAAATTCCTTCATAATCTGCGAAGTCTCCTTCCCAGTTAATTTACAAATACATTTAGAGCAGAATGGCTTGCTATGCTCAGCTGGTAATTTATCACTGCAATTGCCACACTTCCTAACTCGCTTAGGGGGCTTAGCAGCTCTGCTGGTCTCCCCCTGGGTAGTAGGGTCCTCACCTAAAATATGCACATACAAGGAAAAAAAGACATATGCCCATTAGCACTCTAATCTCCAGGAGAGTGAGGGGGAGGACCCGGTCCAGTAACCCCCCTAGAAACAGGAAGGACTCACCCCTGGCAGTCTCTTCCGCAGCCATGCCTGGAAATGGACAGTCCTCCTCCATCGCAGTGCACTTGAAGAATCCTGGGGCACAGCTGAGAGGCCGTTAGGCCCTTCTCTCTCCCTGGCTGCTTTATGCTGCTCTGCGCCCCACCGCCGAATACAGCATCCGTTCCGGTGGGGGCCACCATCTTGCCGAGCCGGATGACATCACGACACCGTGCGCGTCATCATCGGGCACCAAACACTTCCTGTCATGCGGTCCAGCAACCCCCGGAAGGAGCCAGCAGGATAGGGGAAGCCTCAGCCCAACCTCCAAGGTAGAGAACCAGGCAGGGGGAGAGAGGAAACTGGCCTCTTCGGAGTACTAGGGAAGCCCTGCTAACCTAGGAGGCTCGGGCGTCTGGGGGGGATGTCTTGCTGATGTCTTATAGTTTTGTCCCCCTGGACCAGAAGAAGGGGGGACCCCCCCAGGCAGGCAGAAACCTCACCGGACCCTACGGCACCCAGTACCAGCGATCCAGACTCCGGGGGGGGGACCACCAGCCCCAGGTCACAAGAAAAAATAACAAACGTTTCGCTGTAGGGGAAACAATCAAGATCTGAGGCACACGGGAGGGGTGGGGCCTTTTAAACCTCATTTTTGATTGTGTTTCCTGTCAGGTGGACCAGTCTACTCTCAGGGTGCCGTCCTGGAAGACGAGGGAGGAAATACTATTTTCTCTTCCGGTCATGGACGGACAGCAGCAATTGGACCTTAGGGACACCCCCAAGCAGTGTCAAAAATTCGAGGGGTGGGAAAAACACAGCAAACCAAGCTTCACCCCAAACAAACTCCAACCTTAAACAGCCGCCTGCAAAACCTTGCGGCCAAAGGAGGCACCCGCAAATGCACTTACATCACCCTGTAAAACTTTGAAAAGGTGTGGATTGACGACCAGGTCGCTGCCTTACACCCCTGTAAAAAAACAGATGCTTGATGGCGGAAAGTCCAAGAGCCACCAATCGCCCTGGTCGAATGCGCCGTAACCGGAAAGGGAGGCGCCCGCCTCTTTAGGGCATAGGCCTGGAGCACAAACTGTCTGAGCCACCTGGAAATGAAGGCAGACGAGACCAGCAGACCTTTCTTAGGACCAGTCACTGACCCGAACAGTGAGTCCGATCTCTGGAATGGAGCCGTAGCAGACAAGTATGCCCATAGGGCTCGCACAACGTATAAGGAATATAACGTGGCCTCCTTTGAGTTCTTCGGCTGAGGACAAAAGGATGGTCCTCAATGTGAAAAGCTGAAACAACCTTCAGAAGGAACGATGGCTGCGGCCGCAGCACCACCTTATCTTTGTGGATGACCAAGTAAGGAGCCTT
The DNA here is from genome assembly GCA_029574335.1 of Rana kukunoris. Taxonomy (NCBI): domain Eukaryota; kingdom Metazoa; phylum Chordata; class Amphibia; order Anura; family Ranidae; genus Rana; species Rana kukunoris. Next base: position 70,445 of record JAJQKJ010002407.1, on the reverse strand, counting down.
GCAAGGAATGGCTACTAGGAAGACCACCTTCTGGGACAGGGTCAACAGAGGTATTTCCCGAATGTCCTCAAACGGAGCCTTTTGAAGCACCGAGAGGACACCGTTAAAGCCAGCGACTGTAAAGAAGAGTGGGAAAAAAAATTGTACCCTGCAACAGAAGATCTACTCTCAGGGGTAGACGCCAAGGGACGTCTGCCACTAGACGCACCAGGTCTGCGTACCAGGGACGGCACAGCCAAACCGGAGCGACCAGGATTGTTGGTATCCCCTCCACTTCCACTCTGCGCAACAGGCGAGTGAGAAGCTTCAGAGGGAAGGCATAGATTAGGCGATAGTGACCCCACGGTGCCACCAACGCCTCCGCCCAAAGGTTTCTTGACCTGGCCACGAAACATGACACCTTCCGATTGGGACTGGACGCCAGAAGGGCCACGTCTGGAGTGCCCCATTTTTGGCACAAACTTCCAGGCAACGGCCATTCTCCTTGGTCTATCGTTTGGCGACTTAGGTATACGGCTTGCCATTTCTGCACCCCCGGAATGTACACAGCCGACAGCCGGAACGCACCTTTTGGCCCACCGGAGGATGTGCGCAACCTCCGCCACTGCGGGGCCGTTGCAGACCCAGAGACCACTTGGAGAGACAGCCAGATAGCCTGGAGCTCCAGGACATTGATTAGCAGACGGAACCCAAGTTCAGCGCCCCTGGGCCGATTGGACACCCCAGATATCCCCCCCCCCCCAGCCGGAGAGGCTGGCATCTGTCGTGACCACTGTCCAATGGCACGGCAGAAATGATTTCCCGGTCCAAAGTACCGGAGGTGTCAGCCACCACACTAGGGAGGACCTGACCAGGCGACTCACCCGAATCTGGTAATCCAGAGATGAAGGGAGCTTTGTCCCAACGTGACAGACTTGCTTTCTGCAACACTCGGATGTTAAATTGGGCATACGGTACCGAGTCGAAAGAGGCTACCATCAGACCCAGAACTCATGCAAAAGCGAAGAGACGACCACTTCTGGGTCGCTAACCGCTGCACCGCAGATTGCAGTGTCCTGGAGTTTTTCAGTCGGGAGAAAAACTCTCGCTTCTGGAGGAATCCAGGACCAACCCCAGGTATTCCAGTCGCTGAGACGGTACCAACATTGACTTCTAGACATTCAGTAGCCCCCCGAATTTTTGAAGGGGCTGGCAGGTGATGGACACATCGTCTAATTCCCAAGCTAAAAGAAGCTCTCAGAAGGTCGTCCAGGTATCCCGCGCTGCCTTAGCAGGACCAGAATCGGCATTAGCACCTTTGTGAAAACTTGTGGTGCCGAAATCAGGCCGAAGGAGAGGGCCACAAACTGAAAATGGTCCTCTCCAACCGCAGACACCTCTGGTGTTTTGGGCTTATGGGGATATGCAGGTACGCGTCCTAAATATCCAAGAACGCCAGAAAAGCCCCCTGATGGAGAGGGGGGAACACTACAGAGCGGAACAATTCCATCCTGAATCTTTGCACTTTGACAAAAGAGTTGAGGGCCTAGGAGGTCCAGGATTGGACGGACCCCTTCCTTTTTGGGGACTACAAACAGATGGGAGTAAAACCCCTGAAACCATTCCCTTGAAGGAACCGGTACAATCACTCCCCTGACCAGCAGATCCTGAACATCCCCTAACAGGGCCACCCGGCATTCAAAGAAGCTGGAGGTTGGGAGGAAGAAAAAAAAAGACTTAGTTAGACTTACCGGTGACAGTATTTCTAAGAGCCTTTCAGGACAACCTTGGAGAGAGCGCAGCTCCGCCTCTTCATTAGGAAACACATGTAGATCCTTTAAAACCCCTCCTCTTCCACCATGGCCTCAGTTATGGTGGTCCGACTCTCTGGAAGACAAAGCACAGAAAACCACAACACCATGATAGATTTATAACTATTACTTTAACATACATTTAGGGTGGGAAATAGCGGTTGTCCTGAAAGGCTCTTAGAAATACCGTCACCGGTAAGTCTAACTAAGTCTTTCTCAACTCGCCTTTCAGGACAACCTTGGAGAGGATAAACAAGTAACTTACCCTAGGGTGGGACTACTGCCTGCAACACCTTTCTGCCAAAGGCCTGATCGGCAGCAGACAATAGGTCCAACCTGTAGTGTCTTAAGAAAGTTGAATAGTTGGACCAGGTGGCGGCCTTGCAAATCTGCTCGGGTGTCGCACCTGCTCTTTCAGCCCAGGATACAGCAGTTGATCTTGTTGAGTGTGCCAGAATGCCTGAGGGAGACGTAATTCCTTTGGCTTTGTAAGCTTCCATAATTGAGAGTTTAAGCCACCTTCCGAGCGTACTTTTGGACGCTTTTTCCCCCTTACGAGGGCCTGAGAAAAGTATAAACAGGGCATTTGTTTTCCTGAAATCTTTGGTGACTAAAAGATATTGTACGAGGCACCTTCTCACGTCTAAGGTATGAAATGCTTCTTCGCCAGCGTTGGAAGGATTCCTAAGAAAAAGTGGGTAAAATAATTTCCTGCGAACGGTGAAAACTTGATGCCACTTTTGGAAGAAAATGCAGGATCCGTCTGAAGAATTACACGATCTGGAAAAATTCTTAAGAAGGGTTCGGTAATGGCCAGAGCTTGGAGCTCACCAACTCGTCTTGCTGAGGTTATTGCCACCAAAATAACAGTTTTGAAAATTAAATCCTCTAATGGCTCGAACGGTGCTCCCGTTAAGCCCTGCAAGACAACTGATAAGTCCCAACTTGGAAATTTTTTAAGGGTGACTGGTCTGTTTCTTGAGAGTGCCCTGAAAAACCTGGAAATCAAAGGTTCTCTGGATAGAGTCTTTTCAAAATAAACAGAAAGAGCCGCTACTTGCGTTTTTAATGTACTGGATGAGAGACCCTTCTCCATTCCCTCATGAAGAAATTCTAGCACCGAGACTACATCTTTGGTCTGGAAATTTTTAATAGAACACCAGGAATTAAATTTCTTCCAAACTTTCCTGTAAATAGACCTGGTTATTTCTTTCCTGCTTGACAATAAGGTTCTCACTACTTTGTCGGATAAACCTTTGTTTTTTAAGATGTCCTCTTCAGTAACCAGGTGCACAGGTGCAACCTGTGTTTCTGGGTGACATACTGAGTCCTGCACTAGAAGGTCCTTCCTGGCTGGAAGCTCCCATGGGGGTTCTATGGCCAGATTTAGCACTGATGCAAACCAAGGCCTTTTCGGCCAGAAGGGAGCGATTAGAATCAGGTTGGTCCTTTCTTCCCTGAATTTCCTTAAAACTAGAGGAATTAGGGGAAGGGGGGGAAAGGCATAGCACAAATGGTAATCCCAAGGGTGGGCTAGGGCATCTATGCCTATCGCTCTGTCTCCCCTGTGTAGGGAAAATAATTCTTGGACCTTGGCATTTTGTTGGTTGGCAAAAAGATCCACTTGAGGACGGCCCCATTTCGTTGTGATCATGTTGAATATTTCCTGATTTAGGCTCCACTCCGACTCCAATACCTTCCTTCTGCTTAGCAGGTCTGCTAGTAAGTTCTGGGACCCCTTTAGGTGAATTGCTGACAACGAGGCTAGATTCCTTTCTGCCCATGCTAACAGTTGGTCGGCCAGTTCCATCAGCCCTTGGCTTTTGGTCCCGCCTTGTTTGGTCACATAGGCCACTGCTGTTGTGTTGTCCGACAACACTTGAACATGATGACCTTTTAACAGCTGTTGGAAAGCCAGGAGACCCATGAAAATGACCTTTAGTTCTCGCCAGTTTGATGACCTCCTTGCTTCCACCTTGGACCAAGACCCTTGTGCTGTCTGTCCGTCCAGGTGAGCTCCCCACCCCCAAGAACTTGCGTCCGTCATCAGACGCTTGTCCGAAGTCAGACGCTTGTCCGAAGGGAGGACCCACGAGAGACCTTTTGATAGATTGGCCTGGTCTCTCCACCACCATAGGGACCTTTTTACTTTTGAGGTTGGCCTGAAAAGTTTCTCCAGAGACTCCTGATGAGACCAAACTTGTAGGATGTTTCTTTGTAGCAGTCTTGAGTGCGACCTTGCCCATTGTACAGCCGGGATCGAGGCCGTCAGCTGGCCTAGTACTGCCATTGCTGTCCTTACAGATACTGCTAGATTCGTCTGTATCTGGCGTATTGATTTTCTCTATTTTTTCTTGAGGGAGAAACACCTTCTGGAGGACTGAGTTGATGTTGTAACCAAGGAACCTCGTCTCCTGTGAGGGGTCTAGGTTTGATTTCTCCAGATTCAACAACCAGCCAAGGCTCTTGAGGTGTGATTGAGCCAACTGGAGATCTATCACCAACTGATCTTTTGAATCTGCGAAAAACAGGAGATCGTCCAGGTATGGAACAACCGAGACCCCCCTCAGCTTCAGAGGCTCTAAGGCTTCCGCCATCACTTTTGTAAAGATCCTGGGGGAGGAAGACAGGCCGAACGGCAGAGCCCTGAATTGTAGATGCCAAATTGACGTCCCTAGGTTGACTGCCAATCGCAGAAATCTCTGGGAAGCCTGCGCTATTGGTATGTGGAGGTATGCATCTCTTAAATATAGAGATGCCATGAAGCACTTTGGTGTTAGTAACTTTGTTATCGTATGGATAGTGTCCATCTTATTGCCTTGTTCAGGATCTTCAGATTTAAAATTAAACGAAATTTGCCCGAGGGTTTTTTCACTAGGTATATGTGGGAGTAGAAACCCTTCCCCTCCTGGTGTTTTGGAACCTGGATAATAACTTCCTGTTGTATCAAATCCTTCAGAAGAATCATCACGGAAGCTTTTTCCCGATCCCTTGGTAGGGCTGTGACATAAAACCTGGATGGCGGACAGTCTGCCCATTCCAGATTGTACCCCTGTGTAATGATGTTTTTTACAAAGGGACTTTTGACCCACAGATTCCACTGAGGAAAGAAAGCGGACAATCTTCCTCCCACTGGAGTCAGATTGTCATTTGTCTTTAGAGGTCTGTTCTTGGGGAGATCTGAAAATAATTCCTCCTCTTCCTCTAACCCTTTGAGGAACCCAGCGTTTATTTTCTTCCTTTCTGTAGGTTTGTTGAAAAGGACGAAAAATTTTCTTTATGGGAGGTTTCTTTTTAGGTGGAAAGGCTTTCTTTTTGTCCGCTGTTCTGTCCAGAACTTTTTCTAAATCTGGTCCGAACAATAAATCACCTGAAAAGGGTAGTCCACAAAGCTTAACTTTTGAGGCTGTGTCCCCTGTCCATGTTTTGAGCCAAACTGCGCGCCTGGCCGAGTTTACCAAGGCGGAAGATCTGGCTGCCATTTTGATTGACTCCGCTGATGCGTCTGCCATATACCTGATTGATCTTAGAATCAGGGTAAAAGACTCCAATAAATCTTTCCTTGGTGTACCTGCTTTAACATGGCCCATAAGTTTTTCCACCCAGAATTCTAAATTTCTTGCTACCACTGTAGAAGCCATAGCTGGTTTGAGGCTAAGTGAGGTAGAGTCCCAGGCCTTTTTTAGTAAAGAATCCGCCCTTTTATCCATGGCGTCCTTCAGAACCCCCATATCTTCGAACGCCAGGTCTGTGCATCGAGATACAGTGCAGAAAATAAGTATTTGAACACCCTGCTATTTTGCAAGTTCTCCCACTTGGAAATCATGGAGGGGTCTGAAATTGTTATCGTAGGTGCATGTCCACTGTGAGAGACATAATCAAAAAAAAAATTCCAGAAATCACAATGTATGATTTTTTTAACTATTTATTTGTATGATACAGCTGCAAATAAGTATTTGAACACCTGAGAAAATCAATGTTAATATTTGGTCTGTGCATCGAGATACTGTACTTGGGAGAAAGCCGCATCTACTCAAGGTTTTTTATTCCACACCTCAGTATCCTCATCATTAAAGGGGAATCTCTTCCTCAGGCTTTTAGGAAAGAAATGACCCCTTTCCGGGTCTTTCCACTCTTTTTTAATCGTATCCAACACCACCTTGTGGACTGGAAACACCTTATACCTGGACTCATCCAAACCTTAATACATTTTGTCGTGAAGCGACAACTGAATTTTTTTCTCCTGAATTTCAGAGTAGTATAAAGAGTAAGCAGAGTACTTCGTCTAGAGGGAGCTTAATAGAACTGCCATCTTCTTCCTCTTCATCTGAATCCATTACTGAGCGAAGAGTACTTGTCCCTTCATCCCTGAACCCCCGTCCACTAGAGGTGGAGGGGCTAGGTGGTGGTTGTTGAGTCAGTTTAGACTGGATTCTGTACCAGCATAGCTCACCGAACTCAGGGAACTTTTATCTGCACAGAAGAAAACAACTCTTTGTATTGCTGGGATGTCTCTTCTTCCACCATCTTACAGGCTTCCTCTTTTTCAGGTATCTAAGAGGGTTTTTGCAAGAGGGACACTTCCTTTTAGGTGGTGGTTTCTTTGATTTTGCTTTTTCCTAAAACAAAAAGGAGACCAAAAAGAATGCCTACTAAAGTTTTTTGTTTTTTTTAAAAGCCACCAATAAAGGAAACCAAGCACCAGAATTTCAAACCAATCACCACAGAGTGAAACGCTGAACAGGGACCGAGAAAACTTAACTCTCCCTGCAGCACAGGCTCCCAAAAGAGGAACAAACAAACCAACAACCATCGTTACTGAAGCAAGAGCTAGAAGGGCAGAACCTGGAAAAGAAGCCCAGATGAGAACCTCTCTCTACAAGGCAATAACAGGAAATTACAAGCAAATCTTCGAGCCAAGAAAAACTATTTTTCTGGCTATCAATGGTGCCCTAAATCGCCCCCGGAACTCTAGCTGGTCACTGACCATGTCCAAGGTTGAAGCCCCAACTTGATACACAAGATTCGATGAGTTATCGGATTGCTTCATTAACAAAATTGGGGCAATCCCACTCAGCAGAACAATTGCTCTCCCAGCCCCCCCCGTTCATTTACACAGCACCGGCAGCAATTACCAGTTTGGTGAGTTTACGCTGGAACCCATCTCCATAGACCACTAAAAATATCATCGGCACTTGCGCAACAGCACTGCGCCAAATGATATTATCCCCACCAAACTCTGAAGGAAGGGAACTGGCACCTTTACGCAGCTTATTAACCAATCCTCAGGGAGGGCATGCCCTCCCAGCTGAAGCTTCATTCAACCCATCTTAAAAAACACCCTGGACTAAGGATCCACTTAACTGGCGCCCCATAACAGGCCTAAATGTTCTCTCCAAGGTAATGGAAAGAGTGGTACAGCAGTGCAACAGCTCTAGATACCACAAACTTCGACCCATTGCAATCAATTCCGTCCCGGACACGGGACGGAAACAGCATTGCCAAGATATGGGACGACGTTCTCGAGGCCGCAGACGAAGGAGAATCTTCTCTTCTGGCTTGGACCTAAGCGCAGCTTTGATACATTCACAAGCTGTTATTGACTCGGCTGGCTAAAATAGCCAAAGCCAGAAAGGATCTATCTTGGTTCTCTCCAAGAGGGTTTTTGCAAGATCTGCGGGACACTTCCTTTTAGGTGGTGGTTTCTTTGATTTTGCTTTTTCCTAAAACAAAAACCTGGATCCCCCCGCCCATTTTGGGCAAACACACCCCTAGCGCCAAAGTCAAAAGTCTTGGGGTCATCTTTGACTCCTACATGACAATGGATCACAAATAGGGGCAAGTCAGCGGATCTCACTATTTGCGCCTTTTAGACTCACGCCTTTTTTCCCAAGAAAACATAGCGCGTGGTGGGAGCGATTGTAAACCAGATTGGAATGCAAATGCCCTTTACCTCGGACTCCCCAAGTACCAAATCGCTCGTCCAAGTCGCAAAATACGGCCGCCAGACTTGTGATGGGAAAAAACCCTGGGAATCAATCTCACCGTTGAATCCCTTCACTGGCACCCAGTTAAAGAGAATCACCTTTAAAGACTCTGTCTAACATAGATGTATCCATGGGAATGCTCCCCAACATGCGAAAAATTAAAAATTTACAATCCCAATCGTATTCTACGATCCAACAACAAAATCGCTTCAGACCGAAACAGATACAAGTCCAAAGGAGACAGGAATTCGCTGTCCAAGGTCCCAGACTGGAACGCCTTACCAGCCCTGCTGGAGGAGAACTACAGTCTTCAGGAGAAAGATTAAGACTCATCTCTTTTGATCCAAAAGAACAACAAGGCCCAACATTTACTTCGCATGTGCTGCGCTATAAAGTTCTTCATTCATTCACATTCATAGTCCATATGGTACAGAATAAAAGGCCCCACTGTGCCTCTCTTACCTGGACATGAGCGGTGTCTAAGGCGCCTGTCTCCACCATCGCTGCAGATCCCTTTTCTATCCTGTACAGGGAAGCAGCTGGGACTGTGAGCTTTTTAAATTTTCCCGGTTCCTGACGTCATCAACGATGGCCGGAAACCGGAAGACGCCGCTCTGTAGGCCCACCTCCCTAGCTTCTGCGTTCCAGGCTGCGTGGACCACGCACCGCCCCACCCCTACAGGACACCGCGCTGCTGACCATGACGTCACCCGCCCGACAGGACCCGGGACCGACATGCGGGAAATACGAAAAAACGCAACCGCGGCAATAACCCGTCCGGTTACCAGAACCAAGACCTGCGGATCCCGGGCACCCAGCGCAGCCTTCCTGCAGGTCTAACTCCACTGAGCAGGGAGAAGCTGGAGAACTCCGGAGCATCTTTTCCTCACTAGGAAGAGCTGGGATGGCCACTGCACACCAAGCAGCAGGAACAAAGACTGCAGGCCGGTAAGCCTACCCTCCCCTTGGAGAGAGTGCAGCTCCTCTGGTCCACATGCACTTCCACCATGGCGAAGGAAACACAATAACTGAGGCCATGGTGGAAGAGAAGGGGTTTTAAAGGATCTACATGTGTTTCCTAATGAAGAGGCGGAGCTGCGCTCTCCAAGGTTGTCCTGAAAGGCGAGTTGAGAAAATCTGTTTGGTGGAAAAGAGAAACTCTTGTACCCTGAGGAAACTGCCTCACAAACCCAGCGGTGGGAAAGGAGGGACCTGTACCGAGCCGCAAAGTCAGCCCCGCACCCGAATGTTGGGCAGGGGCAGACCTTAATGCAGAAGCAGGCTTGCGGTATCAGGTGCGCTTTTGACCTTCAGCGGGCGCCTTAGCACCCTGGAAACCTTTCCCTGCCACACCTGGGGGGGGGGGGCGAAAAAATGCTTGAGGGGGGTAAAGGAGGGACCCTGAAAGGCTCCTTACCCTTCCCAATTGTGGGACAGAGTGCTTTACCCCTGTAGCATTTTTTATGTCTCCAGGGACGCCCCAAAGCGTTCACTTAAAGGGGTGGTTCCGCCGAATTTGCAATTTTTTTAAAAGTTCTTTCTTCCCTTATGCTAGTATACCATAATGTACTCACATATCCCATCGACCTAGGCGCCAGTACCGAGATTTGGGGGAAATATATATTTAGATTTCAGGGGGGTTTCCATCTTGAAACTGCGGGCACTTTGAAGCCCAGCGTCGCCGTCTTCCGGGACGCGAATTGAGGTCCCAGCATTCACCGCTCTATCCCGGTGCCCAGTGTTGACGGCGACCCGCGCCGTCAACACTGAACAGTTACCAGGACAACCCTGCTGTGAAGGCTCGCCCCTCACAGCGAGTACTTTTCCTTCCCAGATTGAAATGGCGGGATCCTCCCTCGTCACAGACTCGTGCAGGAGTCTTACCCCCTAAATAACGCGAGTAGCTCACAAGATGTGTATATTTCTTTTTGAAATTGAGCCTGCAATCCCAGCAAGCTTAGCGCACAGGAAAGAACAAAATCAACACGCCCATCCCCGCTCAGCCAGACCAGGGACTCCGCTAAGGTACAGAAACGTTTTAAAAAATTTTTAATGGCTAAAGTTTATTAGGCGCAATGTGCCCTTGTGTGTAGGGTAATGTAGCTAGATAGGGAGAACACCCTTAAAGAAAAGAAAGAGGAGCTCCTGACCTTTCAGGATCGAGTCTGAAAGAGTGACTCCTTCCCAGGGCTAGAACTGGGTCCAGTAGTAATCGGCGCACGCTCCTAACAATAGGACGTGTGGCTCCTGGTCCCAGACAGGCAGGCTTTCCACTCCAGCCCTCAGCTTCTTCTCCCTGGACCAGCGATTCTGCCATCCCTTGGCTCCCTCCCTTCCTCCAGACACCACCTGGAAGCCTACAACGTAAGCCCCTGGTTCACAGGGCTACTACATCCCCCCCCCCCCCGAGGTCCGCTGGCAGCTGTCCTTTTCAGGATAAGCCACCGCTGCGGCCCCGCGCCACCTGTGGAGCGATTCATGGCTGCCGCGATTAGGAAAGACCGCAGCTTAGCAGGTAGCCGCATTTTCTACCTCCAGCCACCCCAAAATAGGACACAATTACCCCCCCACCATCAGCATCCCTGAGCCGCCTGTTGCACCATTTAAACTAGCCACACAGCCTCCCGGCTGAAGCACTGCTCCTCGGTCGGCTGCCATCTTGGTACACCCCGGCAATTGGGGTACCCCTGCCACTCACCCCCTCCCCAAATCAATTCTTAACTGAAAGGACCCCCTCCATATTCTGCCCTTAAAGTTACCACCGGTTTTCAAAATTTTGAGCCAGGGCTACGTCTGATCGCCCCGAGGGTCAGGAAGGAATTTTTTCCCCCTGCCGCAACATATTGGCATAGCGCAGACAGGGGTTTTTGCCTTCCTCTGGATCAAACCGGGAGGTAGGATTTAATTGAATCCTCCTCCCTACCATTACTGAAAATCCCCCCCCCCCCCACGATAGCCCCCCAGTGCGTCGGCAACCATGGCTAAGCTGAGATACTCTGCAGCAACCATTAGGGGACTTAAGTCTTTTGCCTCAAGGTTACCGACCGCCACCAAAAAAGCCCTGAGGACCGAACGACTGTTCAGAATCGATCGCAGTCGACAGTCAACCACCACACCCATCTATTCCAACCCAAGAACATATCATGTGCTTTGAGCAACACAAGATCGGCAGTAAGACACCGACTATAAATGCATGATTTCATACTACAATATGATTTCGACTGCCTCTATTACAGAACGCTGGCTTATAGCCGTCTAACACCATTCTAGGAGAACTGGTGCCAGAACACTATCGTATTATAACTGAAAACAGAATAGGGCAAAGAGGAGGAGGCCTGGCAGTGATACACAAGACTCACCTTGCGATCACTAAACCAGTCCTTCAAAACCATCTTCCATTCATGGAAACCCTTACTCTGCAACTGCAAACAAATCCCCAGGAGACCGTCCGTATTCTTCTCCGCTATAGACCATCCGGGCCAAAAATCGCAGCTTCTACCATTCACTGACGGAGTTAATCTCCACTTATACACTTAACAGCAAACAGCTTTTGCTGCTCAGGGACTTCAATCTCTGGGCCAACTCCCAGCAGGATCCCATTGCCGATGCCTGTATTGACCACCTGGAAGGATTAGGGCTACAGCAACTAGTTATTGGGCCCACACATGCTTCAGGTCACACACTTGACCTAATTTTTAGACAAGATCTGAAAATAAGCATTTTGGAAAATGAACCATTGCCATGGACAGATCACCATGCAATTAAATTAATCATTTCCAAAATTTCCTCATTGATAAAAACACCTAAGCCAGTGACAACACACTGGACTAGATCTCAGAAGAAGCTCCATTTGGAACTCTTCAAATCTACCTTAAGAAATAAAAACAATTCAACCACTTCTAACAGGCTCAGAAACACTGGATGCCATAAATACAGCCCTATTAGAGTCAGCCGACTTTGTAGCGCCGAAATGCAAAGCCCACATCCGGAAAAGCAAGTCCGGCTGGTTCAACAACCAGCTGTTACTGAAGCAAGAGCACAGAAGGGTGGAAGCCGCCTGGAAAAGAAGCGCTTCAGAGGAGAACCTCATCTACAAGGCAATAACAAGAAAACACCACAAAAATCTTCAAAGCCAAGAAAAATTATTTTCTAAGGCTATCAACAGCGCCCTTAACCGCCCCCGCGAACTCTTCAAGCTGGTCACTCAGACCATGAATCCAGGCTGCCTTGAAATCCCCAATTCAGAGAGCCAAGAATTTTGCAATGAATTATCGGATTTCTTCATCAATAAAATTGAGAATCCGGGAAAGCATTCAGCAAACCAATACCCCCTCAATCTTTCATACAACACCCAGAGAAATTTTCGACAATCAACAAAGTTCACTCTGGAACCCATCTTCATCGATGCCACTAAAAATATCATCAGTACTTTGCGAAACAGCACAGCTAAACTGCTGAAGGAATGTGCCGACATCCTGGCACCGCCTATCACGCAGCTTATAAACCAATCATTTAAGGAAGGCACAGAGCCCTCCCAGCTGAAAGAGGGCACAATCCAGCCCATCTTGAAGAAACCTACCCTTGACCCCAACTTACTGCCGTCCCATAACAGGCCTAAACGTTCTCTCCAAGGTAATGGAGAAAGTAGTGTTAAAACAGTTGCAACAGCATCTAGATACCCATAATCTACTTGATCATTTCAATCTAGTTTCTGTCCCGGACACGGGACGGAAACAGCATTGCTCAAAATATGGGATGACGCCCTTGAGGCCGCAGACGAAGGAGAATCTTGTCTCCTGGTTCTGTTGGACCTAAGCGCAGCCTTCGACACGATAGATCACAAACTGTTACTGACTCGGTTGGCTGAGGTAGCCAGAGTCGCAGAAGGCGAGTTATGGTTCTTTCTGGAAAACCGATCAGTGAAATTGGGACCTTTCTCTTCTGAAAAATGCACAGTATCATGTGTAGTCCCTCAAGGATCTCCCCTTTCACCGGTGCTCTTAAACATTTATCTTCACCCTCTTTTTGAAATCATTGGCGAAAAGCTACTCGCTCACTCTTATGCAAGACACGCAACTATTTTCGCATCTGTAACAATAAGGATCATCGCAGTTTAGAGAAATGTCTGATAGAAAACTAGATGACAAATTATCTTAGACTCAACAGTTCCAAAACAGAACTTCTTGTTTCACGCCAGTCATAAGAAACAACCTGGACACTCCCGCCCATTCTGGGCAAAATCACCCCTAGCTACAAAGTCAAAAGTCTCGGTGTCATTTTTGACACCTACATGACAATGGACGCACAAATAGGGTCAGTAGTGAGCGGATCTCACCATCTGCTGCGCCTACTACGCAGACTTATTCCTTTTATTCCCAAAGAAGACGTAGCAGTCGTGGTGGGAACAATTGTGAACTCCAGACTGGACTATGCAAATGCCCTTTACCTCGAACTCCCAAAGTACCAAATCTCTCATCTGCAAGTTGTTCAGAATACGGCCGCCAGACTTGTGACTGGGAAAACATGGGAATCAATCTCGCCTTCATTGAGAACCCTTCACTGGTTGCCAGTAAAGGACAGAATTGCTTTTAAAGCATTCTGACGCATAAGTGCATCCATGGGAAGGCTCCCAATATCTATGCGAAAAGATAAAAGCCCACAACTCCAATCGCGTTTTGCAATCCGACCAAAATCTGGTCCAGATACCCAAAGCCAGATACCTGGTCCAAGGGAGAAAGAAGGGTTGCGGAACAAGGTCCTAGACTATGGAACGCTTTACCAACCAGCATTCGGTTGGAGGAAAACCACCTGACCTTCAGAAGACAGATCAAAACTCTGCTCTTTTGATGTCTAGAGAGATAGGAACAACTAGCTCCCAGAGGCGATTTAGTTCGCATGTGCAGCACTATACAAGTTTTTTCATTCATTCATTGAAAGGGTAAGTCCCCTAAGGACTTTAGAGGATTGGTCCACTGACCAACACTTTAGCCACACAAGGCGGCGTAGTACCACCGCATAGGCGGAGGCCCTGGAGGGCAAGGGGAGCATATCCCGGGCCGATTCACAGACAAACTACAGGCCCTGCACCAACTGGTCAGCCAGGCCCACAAACAGCTCAGGAGAATTATGCGCCTCCAGCTCCTGCAGCAGAGACTTTGCCCGCTCAGTAAGTGTCTGACACTAGAGCTCCAGCCAAAACCGGTCTCACTGCCGAGCCCACTACTGTGAACATGGAGCGGGCCGCAGGCTCAGCTCTCCTATCTGCGGGGTGCTTAAAGGCGGGAGCCCCTTCCACAGGTAACATGGTAGCCTTGTTCAGTCGGGGGGGGGGGGGGTCCACTGATGGAGGAGAGACCCACACCTTTTTTTAAGTCTTCCTCAAAAGGATAACGGACCGCAAAAACTTTCTGCAGTCGATCTTATTTGTTTAAAATGTTGCCCAGATATGAAACACAAGGAAACACTGGTGCAGTGCGGCTTGCGGAACCTAAAAAAGGACCAGCATCTCCGCCGAAGCCTCGTTTTTACGTATCCTGCACCGCAGTGATAAGAGCTCCAACAAACGCCTTATGCGATGACCCTGAAACAGTCATCCTCACTGACCGTGGGCTAAGCCTGCATCATCCGACATGACAGAAACAGACGCAGTAGCAAGGCCTGGCTTCCTTGTCAGAGCCATCCCCAGAAGCAGGCGCAGGGAGGGGGCTCTTTTGACCCACTTTCTGGCTACATGTCACTTCACCCCTGGCGATAAACAACTCAAGGACTGCCGTAATAGCCTCTACAGAGGCCGCAGGGGCACCAAGGGTCAACTCAGGCATGGTTGGGGTAGAAGCCTCTGGTTCAGACTCCATGCTGACCCACAGCTATGCCGCCCTAGTACTGCAAGGCAGAGACCCACAGGCCACCCTCCCGCAAAACAGAGCAGGGGACCCCCAGGGGAATCACCACCCGACCAGGCTGTAGTGCTAGCCGACGCACTGTCCGTGCTGCACCGTCCCTCAGGAAGCAATTTGCGGGCTTTTTCATTTTGGTAGTGTTGTATGACCATGCAATTGTCATTCAAAATGCATCAGCACTGGAATCTGAAAATTGGTCTGCAGGAGTGGGGTTTAAGTGCCCAGTAAGCAAGTATATTAGCATTTTAAAACATTTCCTATAAGCCTGCAAAGTTTCTAAAAACACAAACTTTCAAGTGTGCACAACTTTTGCCACATACATAGGACATCAGGATGTGTCCTGGATGGCAGGTATATTCACTCGGTATTTTAGGTGGTCCCTTTAAGAGGGGGGGACAGTTTCAGAGATTATCCGAATACCCATCACTCTCACCCATGTAGGGCAACATTCCAGGGAAGGTGGCTAGAGAAAACAAGATTTTGAATACTCTGGGTTGATAAGGGCCTGGAATATTCTTGGGTGGAAAGAATTTAACCTCGACTACCAGGACTCATGAAGGGGTTAAGCCCCAGACAAGGAAGGCTTCAAAAGAAAGGTGAAATCAGCTCGTCAGGTAGGCAGTGTGGAGCAGCTCACAAATGTGAACACTCTTGGAAACTAAGACACGTGTTGAACCCCTGCGGCACCCAGTGTTAATTTCGTCGACTTAACACATTAGTCAACTAAAACACGGCTAACCATTAAGAGGACTAAAAATGGGACCAAAACTAAATTGAAATTTGATGGCAATATTAACACTGGTCTGTAGTGCATGTTCATACCTTAAAGTGGTTGTAAACCCTTTACAACCACTTTATGCTACAGGCACACCTATATTAAGGCTAACCTGTAGCTTACCCAGGCTAATCTCCTGACCCTGCATGGTTTAGGAGATATCTCCCAGTATGTGCCATTACCAGCGACTCCTGCGTGTGAGTGACGTCATCGTGGCTCTGGTCAATCAGTGCCAAAGCCGCGATACCCAGAAGTAACCCATGGGAGAAATGTCGCCGGCCAGAGGGGGGTACGAGGACTGCTGCAAGGGCTTTGATCTAAGGTAAGCAATTCATAATGAGCTAGTATGCCAATGCATACTAGCTCATTACACCTTGTTTTGCAGGGTTTACAAATACCATAAACATTAATTTTTCATTCATGAGTGGAGATGGTATACTATGAATAACTCATATTAGCACAGTTCTAAAGACTTTCCCTCTCTAATATTATTATATTCCTATTTTAACATGAATTTTTTATATATATAAAATTTTTTTTTATAAATTCACCCCCCACCCCCCCCAGAAACGCGGACATACTAGTATTTTTCTAGTGTACCCCGCATTTAGTCTGATATTGTAGTTTTTCTATATATATATATTTGATAGACACTCCCCCATTAGGCTCTGTGTGGACATTAGGTTGAGTTTTATTGTTTAATCATATTTATTCTTATTTTTGTTAATCTGTATATATCATGTATACTGTGTCCATATATGTATCTTATACCTCAGTTTTTTGGTTACATATACATATTTTTAGTTCTATTGCCAAATTCTGCTTACATCTAGTACATATTGTTCGCCTCACCTCAAATGGTGGGCGCTTACAACAGGTTTGCATCTCAATATATCACCCAATAGGAATAACATTGGCCGGCCAATGAGTGGTTATATTGCCCTTCAGTAAAATGGATTCCCCATTGCCTGAGGAAGGGACACGAATGTCTCGAACGCGCGCATCCGCCCGCGCAAAGGAAGTGACATCACTCGCGCTGCTACACCGGGAAAGAGGTTCTCTGTCTTTTGGTTCCGGGGGACCTTGTTCTACATCGTCCTTGCCGTCAGCAGTAACCAGCAACTCGACACCCAGCGTGATGGACGCTTACTATCTGCGGATGAAAACCTTTATTGTTCACATGCCTGACCAGTCACCTGCTTTGTGAGTAGGTTTTTTATATTGTTAGACATATCAATTAAATTTTTACTACTGCTACGCTTAGAAGGCGCTGCTTTTGTGTTTTTCTTAATTTTTCATTCAAGCTGTATATAATGGAGTTTTGGAAATTGTAGAGAAATCCTAAATAATTCGTTACAATTAACCTATACCCACAGTGCCAACTTTAATCAAATATGTAGTGAACACTGAGGCATTTTTTGACCTGGGTGCTTGTCATCACATGCCTCGGAGGTAAAAGTTTACCACTGTGTACTTGGCTCCAGCCAGAGTGCAAGTGTGTTGATAGGCATACCAACCTGCAGCTGCCATCAGACCATGGGCTTAATAGTCAAATGTTTTATTAAACCCCCCCAGCAAGGGCCCATCTGTGAGGTGATAGTCTTCACAATTCAGAAAGACTAGCCCAGAGTGCATTACCCCTTTCACATCGACTTTTGCATATGAATGCTTTTAATAATCACAGTACTTATTTATTGTTTTAATAAGTAATTTTTATTTAACAGTCTTGTTTGGTTTGAACAGCCAAATGTAGTTTTGCATTCATGCATAAATCTAAACAGCACCAGTCTTTCCTTTCTCAATATGTATACTTAATTTAGCCAACTTACCTGTTGTCGCAGATGTTTAGGGTGGAAATTAACTACTAATACTATGCAGTATGCATACACTAAATATGATTAGCCTATGGTACTCTGAGCTAAACTCCTGAAAAAACTGTTGCAAGGCATGTTCCCTCTCAATATGGCACTAATACATCAAAATACTTGTTTGGAAACAGAATCTTCAGCAGGAAATTTCTTCAAGCCATTTCTAAGATTGTAGAACCCTGAAAAAATAAATAAGCCATCATCAGTAACCATCTCCAGGCATCTTACAAGTAAACCACAAACTTTGCAATTAGACCATCACCCTCCCTCATACGCACATGCATGTCACGTTAGCAGTACAACTATGCAAATACTTAAATTGCCCTGTGCATTAGCAATATTGAGAACAGAAAATGGGCCACTATAGGCAAAATTAGTTTACATTTGCAAGATAATAAAGTTTGTGTATTGAAAACAAAGATTTTTATATCTCAAAGATCGTGGTTGTGTACGGTCCCTCAGGTCCTCTGCATGTCAAGGCAGAGGAGCACAGGTCATCTCTCATACAGATTCAGAGCCCAGTGCCATCATCATTGAGACATGAATATTGCCCACCACTAACTAAATTCTTCCATACCTGACACTCCAAAGTTTCCAGTCCATATTAACCACCACCTGGAGAAATGGAAAAAAATTATTAATACAACCAGTAGATAATTAATGCCTTCAGGAAAGCTTCTAAAATCCCTAATGTAAAGCAGTGTACACTGCATATACAAGACAGCAATGTTTGTGTGAAGATAGTGGTGTACTGTCTCAGGTCCTCTGCATGTCAAGACAGGAGCACAGGCCATCTCTCAGAGAGCTCAGCGCTAGAGCATAATGGAGACTAGGGTTGTCCCGATACCACTTTTTTGAGACCGAGTACAACTACCGATACTTTTTTTTTCAAGTACCGTATTTATCGGCGTATACCGCGCACCTTTTTGCCCTGAAAATTCAGGGCAAAAAATCGTGGGTGCGCGATATACGCCGATACCCGCGCCGAGTTTGAATACTGCGCCTGCATATACCGAGCGCAGTACACTCGTGTATAGTCGGGCAAGCTCAGCTCCTCTAGCACTCACGTCCTGGACGTATAGGACGTGAGCGCGAGAGTAGCCGAGCCTGCCGGACTATACACGAGTACTACGCTCTGTATATGCAGGCGCAGTATTTAAATTCGGCACGGGAAAGCGGGGAGGACGCCGACCCGACGAAAAGGACACCCCGAAGCCGCAGACGGACCCGACGAGGCCGCCACGCAAGACACCAAAACTGTAAGTACTCCATTCATAAACTGAAGCATTGTAAACACGTTTCAGTTATGTGAATGGACAGTCAGTGATCACCGACTGTCCATTCAGAAAAGGTAGGAGCCGGGTTTAGCAGCTCCTACCTTCGCTCTCCATCCTGACATATGGAGGGGAGAGCGGCACAGAAGGGGAGAAGACATCACGGGAATACTTGGTATCGGTCCATCCCTAATAGAGACCATAAAATAGCCCACCATTACATGTCATTCCTACCCCACCATTACATGTCATTCCTACCCCACCATTACATGTCATTCCTACCCCACCATTACATGTCATTCCTACCCCACCATTACATGTCATTCCTACCCCACCATTACATGTCATTCCTACCCCACCATTACATGTCATTCCTACCCCACCATTACATGTCATTCCTACCCCACCATTACATGTCATTCCTACCCCCATCCTGTGAATCAGATAGCATTTAATAAAGCACTAATAGAAAAAACACAAAATTGCAGTAATCTTACCTGGAAGTGGGAATGGGTACCTGGTTTTGACAGGTATTCACTCTCCAAAAAGGTGCCAAATGTGGCAGGGGAGGAAGCAAGCATATAACAGCTGGGTAGATTAAATCTCCTCAAATAAGTCAAAGAGCATGGTGGGGGAAATTGGTTACAGTGGGGCCATCATGCCAACACTGCATATCTGTAGATGTTGGCAACATCTTTGGATACAATCCTAATTCAGAGCATAGTTGCTGAAAGGTTTCATTAACACTGTATAGTTGGGATATGGTGGAGACCTCACACCTATTCCTTCCCTGAAAACCTGAAGTTTGAAACATTCAGGTAGAAACAATATACCATAGGGGCACAAGTCTAGTGTGCCCAGTGATTTCCAATAGGAAATTTGCAGCCTTCTAAACCTTATATGCTAGGGCTTGACATGTTTGCTTGGAATCTAGGAGCCAGGAACACGCCCCGTCCCAACGAATTCACGTGCAGAAGCGAACACATATGCGTGTAGTGCCCGCATAGGAAAGCGATGTTCAAACCACACATGTAAGGTATCGCCGTGATTGGTAGAGCGAGAGCTAAAGTTTTAGCCCTGGGCCTCCAACTCAAAACATGCAACCTGTAGAATTTTTTACATGTCGCCTATGGAGATTTTAAAGAGTAAAAGTTTGTTGCCATTCCACGAGCGAACGCAATTTTGAAGCGCGACATGTTGGGTATCAATTTACTCGGTGTAACATCATTCACAATATAAATTGGGCTAATTTTACTGTTTTTTTTTTTTTAAATTGCACACCCCCCCCCCCCAAAAAAGTGCCCTTATAGAAATGCTGCACAAATATGGTGTGACAGAAAGTATTGCAACAACCACCATTTTATTCTCTAGGGTGTTAGCATAAAAAAATATATATGTTTGGGGGTTCCAACTTCTACATAAAGGGGAGATGGAAACAGGCAGGGAAGCTCCATTAGCATTGCTGTTTTGTCATACCAACAGCCACCACAAGAGGGCGCCAGATTGCAGAACAAAACAGGACTGAAGACTGCGGCCTCAATTACCAGCCGGTGCGACCTGACGCGAGGGGGGTTGCGCGTGGAGAAAGGGTAT
The DNA here is from genome assembly GCA_029574335.1 of Rana kukunoris. NCBI lineage: Eukaryota > Metazoa > Chordata > Amphibia > Anura > Ranidae > Rana > Rana kukunoris. The sequence continues at coordinate 50,259 of JAJQKJ010002407.1, read as the reverse complement.
CCCAGTCGCACTTGCGACCTGGCACCCAGGTTTTTTTTCGACCTCTGCCTTACGCATTAGGAGTCCAGAACAAAAGATGAGGACAGCTATGAGTAAACACCAAAGTTAGCGGGAAACACGTCAGTTGTCCTAGGTTCCATTGCTGCGACTTAGTACCCGTTACCCTGAGCGGCTATTCTGATTGTCTCGTTCTTAATTGCCACGTGCATTGCTAGCACCCTCAGTTCCTGAGAAGATTTGCACCAAACGCATGCCTGGAGCAGTTTTGTTAGGCAGGATCCCAGAGCTTTAGTGACCTTTTTTTTAATGCTTACAGTCCATTTATACCCCCTCCTCCCCAAGGAACCCCCACTACTTGGATTGTCACCTAGGATACAGTGATGTACACGACTGCAGCCCCCCCCCCCCCCCCCCCAACAGGCCATGTTTTGGGATTTTCTTTAAGCACCTGTGCAATCTAAAGGAAAACCTGAAAAAACTGGCCTGTTGGGGGTACTTGAGCACCGAGGTAAAGAACCACTGCTCTACAGCACAGAAATGCCCAGAACCAGGGGGCCGGACGTCTCCCTGGTTCTAACAGTCACCCCCTGATTAGTACATGCTTATCAGGGGGCTGCAAGAACCTAGAAAATAGAAGGGGCAGCTGGATGCTGAGAATCATGGAAGTCTGGGAACAAGTGCACAGCAACAGATCCCTACACAAGAACATTGCTATATTTGACAGCATGTGTTTTTTTTGTGGATAAGCAGTAAAAATAAAGGGGAACCAAAGGGGAGTGAAGTTGACCTCATACCTGACAAATCTTTCCCGTGTTTGTCCCATCACCTGGAGAAGAGGGAAAAAAAAAATTGTTCATTCAAACCTTCTGCTGCAAAGCATGTTTTAGCATTTGCAAGGTAGCAAAGTTTGTGCTGAAAGCTTAATTATTCATATCATAATGATCATGCCTGTGTACTGTCCTTCAGGCCCTCTGCATGTCAAGACAGAGGGGCACATCTCCTCTTTCATACAAATTCAGAGCCCAGTGCTAGCATCATTTGGACAGAACACAACAAGCCATTACAATTGTATGACCCACTACACATGTACAGATCCCATACACCCAAACCCTGCTAAGTACAACATCCCTGCGAGCACCATGCATCAAGTCAGCTGATGAATCCTAGACACAAGGAGCAAGAGGGGACTAGGGGCCAGTTTACACGTGAACATTTTTGCACATTCTGGTTTTGACAGTCCATTTCAATGGGGTACCAAATGCACAGGAAGGTACAAAAGGTCCAATCCATGTGGTACTGCGATACCAAATGCTAACTGCCTTAGCCACTAGCAGTATTCACTGGCCCATCGGAAGGGAAGCATCCCTGCCAGCAGAACACAATAGCACAAAATCACATTGTGCAATCCAAAAGCTTCACGGCTGGTTTACCCAACCACAAGTGGCGGCCTTAATGACACTATGCTGTGGTGCCAACATGGCTGGATTCCAGGACAGGCAAGTGTTCTAGTATTAAGTCAGCAGCTACAATATTTGTAGCTGCCGATTTAATTTTTGGAAGAGGCTTTAAGTGTACACGTCACATATTAATACATGTGCAAAAGGATAAATGCACACAGGCATATTAAAATACTCTCATCGATGCTGCAACTGATGGTAGATGCCAGAAATGTATTAGGCATATGGCATTTAGAAGCATACAGGTGTAAACACATTCTACTGGTCAGAAGACATTTATGCAAGCTGCTGAAATAAAATGTGATTTTACATGCATCATTTATGCTCAGTGCTAAAAATGCACCGTTGAGGCATTTTCTTAAATGTCGGTTCAGACATTGCATGTGATTCGGACGGCTGTGCAGATCACATGCAATGTCTGTGCAATGCAAATTCAGCCAGTACATTCATATCAGGGGGCTGCAAAAACCTAGAAGAGGCAGCGGGATCCTGAGAATCATGGAAGTGTGGGAACAAGTGCACAGCAACAGATCCCTACACAAGAACATTGCTATATTTGATGGCATGCAGGTTCTTTTTGTGGATAAGCAATAAAAATAAAGGGAAACCAAAGGGCAGTGAAGTGGGCCTCATACCTGATAAATCTTTCCCGTGTTTGTCCATTACCCATCACCTGGAGAAGAGTGGGGAAAAAAAAAACATTAAAACACATTGTTCCTTCAAACCTTCTGCTGCAAAGCATGTTTTAGCATTTGCAAGGTAGCAAAGTTTGTGCTGAAAGCTTAATTATTCATATCATAATGATCATGCCTGTGTACTGTCCTTCAGGCCCTCTGCATGTCAAGACAGAGGGGCACATCTCCTCTTTCATACAAATTCAGAGCCCAGTGCTAGCATCATTTGGACAGAACACAACAAGCCATTACAATTGTATGACCCACTACATGTGTACAGATCCCATACACCCAAACCCTGCTAAGTACAACATCCCTGTGAGCACAATGCATCAAATCAGCTGATGAATCCTAGACACAAGGAGCAAGAGGGACTAGGGGCCAGTTTACACGTGAACATTTTTGCACATTCTGGTTTTGACAGTCCATTTTAATGGGGTACCAAATGCACAGGAAGGTACAAAAGGTCCAATCCATGTGGTACTGCGATACTATACAGTAACTGCGTTCGGTGTTGAACATAATTACACCAGCAAGCTTAGAAAGACAATGCATTCATATGCAGTGTGGGAAATGCACACAAAAATGCCCTTTCCCATACTACATTCTAGTTTGAACCAGCCATAAAGGCTGGGGGTAATTATACCAAGGCGACAGAAGGTAAATAAAGAGCTGCTGATCCATTCCATTCACATCTGCGCACCAGGAGAGAACATTAGGAGTGGGATGAATGTGTATAATCAGTAAAAAGCCTTAACTGGTTGCCGACCAGCCGCCGTCATTCTACTGGTCAGGAGAGACATTTATGCAAGCCGCTGAAATAAAATGTGATTTTACATGCATCAATTATGCTTAGTGCTCAAAATGCACCTTTGGGGCATTTTCTTAAAGCAGGGGTTCGCCCAAAAAATGTTTATTACATGCAGGCGAGTTGTTAGAATGACAATCGGCGTTTTTTAAAAATCCTTGCCGTACATACCGTTTTAGATGTATATGTTCACCGCGGCTTCCTGGTATAATCTGCGGTACTGGGCATTCCTAATTCATTGACAGATTTCCGACCGACGCAAACAGCGCATCACGAGTTGCCAAAAAAGCGTCGGAAGCCTGTCAATCAGGAACGCCCAGTTCCGCTGATTATACCGGGAAGCCGCGGTGAACATATACATCTAAAACTGTATGTACGGCAAGGAATTATTTTAAAAACGCTGATCGTCATACTAACAACTCGCCTGCATGTAATGTTACATTTTTTTTTGGGGGTGAACCTCTGCTTTAAGTGTCTGTTCAGACATTACATGTAATTCGCGATGTCTGTGCAGATCACACGCGATGTCTGTGCAGATCACACGCGATGTCTGTGCAGATCACACGCGATGTCTGTGCAGATCACACGCGATGTCTGTGCAGATCACACGCGATGTCTGTGCAGATCACACGCGATGTCTGTGCAGATCACACGCGATGTCTGTGCAGATCACACGCGATGTCTGTGCAGATCACACGCGATGTCTGTGCAGATCACACGCGATGTCTGTGCAGATCACACGCGATGTCTGTGCAGATCACACGCGATGTCTGTGCAGATCACACGCGATGTCTGTGCAATGCAAATTCAGCCAGATTGTATGGCCGATGTCACATCTGGCACAAAATCATGCAGCACTTTGTCCACACCAGAATCTGATCGCATGGGTGTTCACACCCATAAGATTGTCCAAATTCAGGTTGCACTGCGATATATGAACCAATCTTGGGGTGTCATTAACTTTCTATCAGCACCAGCTTGCATAGGACAGTGTGAACTGCCTGAGTTTTGTGATGCAGAAACCAACACTTGAATCACGCTGTGTGAACTGGTACTGCAGTTTGAGCCCTGCAAATCCACTGTGGGTCATCGCATGTCTTCCAGCAGCAGTTTACACCACCTATGCAAACTGCTGGGAGTGTCAATTAGAAATTGAAACCACCTAATCAGTTGGCATATAGTAGTGTGAAACGCAAATTCAGACAGAAATCGTATCACATGGATCACAAGAGTGTATGTCCCGAACTATCTGTACAGCTACATTCGCATTAGAATGCGACTTGAGCTGCAGTGCAAATCACATGCAATCTCAACATGCAGCAGTGTGAACCAGGACCTAACTGTTTGCAATGGCAAAGTTCTCAATTTGTGAACAGGACCCAAATGATGGAGATATGATGTGCAGCCAATGATGGTGAAAGGGCTAAAAAATGATTGCACCATCAAAAATCCCTGCCCTGTCCTGAATCTTCTGCTGCCGGCAGAGATGTGCTAATGAATATGCATACTTTTCTCTATGAGGGAAGGAGGCTGGCCTCGTGCAGCAATAAAAGCAGTATGTGTGTGCCCATAAGACAATACCACAAAAGAGGTGCCTGAACTTTTCTGCCACACAAAACGGGAATACAGACCATTACAATGAATAGGCAAACGTGGTCACTACAGTCTCCCAGTATGAGCCGCCAGGAGAGTCACCCTCACTGACATAAAACACCCGGCGTTCCCCGTACAAAGCACTCCCCGTACAAAGCACACACCATACCTACGTACTCCACACCCGCCATTAGAAAGAACCACGCGACGTTCTGCAGGCTTTTTTATAGAACATGTGAAGTCCCCAGCGAGTGCCCCGCACACTGCCTGCCTCAGGATTTATACACGAGGGGAGGGATTAAAACGTGTATGATATTGCAAAAAGTAACAATTCTAGTTTATCATAAATTCCTAAATTGCTGCAATAATCTATACCCCACCCGCAAAAAAAAGTGCGATATTTTGTTTTCTTGCAAACAGGCAACAATGAAGCCAGCTACACAGTGTATATGCTATGAATGAACGAATAAATGGAGATAGCAGAATCTGTAGAAGCCAAAGTCACATTTTCCTGCAGCAGTGTGTTTGTTGTATGAGAGCAGCTGGGTTTGGATATCTTATAAATTGGCCATACACTATACAATCTGACCGTACACATTCTGTACAATCTCCTGTAGATTTATTAAAAAACTATCATGAAGACTAACCTAAACATTACTTTACATTTGTATCAAACCTGGCAAACCGTTGTACTTAGGGTTGCCACCTTTTCTTCAAGTCAAACCCGAACACTTTAGTGACGCATGGCAATTTTTTTAATAGTATAAACTATACATATATTTTGCTATTAAATAACATTTCTAATCATATGAAGTTAACAATAAGAGTCCCCCTTTACATCTCAATTCACAGAGTTCCCCTTTTACATCTGAACTCGCAGAGTTCCCTTTCACTGTAGACTCTGCAGACTCTGATGTAAGGGAGAACTCCGGGGGGCCTCCAACATAAGGGATGTTCTGGGAACCCTTATTTAATGGGGAACTCTGATGTACGGAGAAGACTCTGATGTAAGGGCAAACACTGTGGCCTCTGGTGTAAAGGGAAACTCTGATGTAAGGGGTGCTCTGAGAACCATGATTTGCCTTATGCTGCGTACACACGATCATTTTTCGGGTTGTAAAAAACAATGTTTTTGAGGCTCTAGAAAAAACAATGTTTTTTTATATTTTTTGTTGTGCTTTTTTTTTTTTAATGTTATATGAAGGTTAACCACTTAAGACCCGGACCAAAATGCATGTAAAGGACCAGGCCCCTTTTTGCAATTCCACACTGCGTTGCTTTAACTGAAAATTGCGCGGTGGTGCGACGTGGCTCCCAAACAAAATTTGCGTCATTTTCTTCCCATAAATAGAGCTTTCTTTTGGTGGTATTTTGTCGCCTCTGCGATTTTTATTTTTTGCGCTATAAACAAAAATAGAGTGACATTTAAAAAAAAAAAATCAATACTTTTTACTTTTTGTTATAAGAAAAATCAAATATACTACATTTTAGTCAAACATTTAGGCCAAAATGTATTTAACCACATGTCTTTAGTAAAAAAAAAAATCGCAATAAAAAAAATAGCTACCTAGCGGGAACAGCGACACTAATACAGCGATCAGAAAAATGATTGCTTAGTGACACTGGCAATAGGGAGTGAAAGGGTTAACTAGGGCGGTGATCAAGGGGTTAAAACTTTATTAGGGGGGGTACGGGGGCTACCCTGGACCTAACACTAACTGCCTGTCACACTGACACTTACTGCAGTGATCATACATATGATCACTGCATTTAGTGACACTGATGGGGGGAGGGGGTGGGGGGTGATCGCACGGGGTTAAGTCTGCCTGCGTGTACTGGTGTCAGTGTAGTGTTGTGCAGACTTACTGTGAGATGTGATCTCTCCTCAGTGGCGGTTGAAAAAACCACAGAGAGCAGAGATCACATCACTTCCTCCTCCTGTGTTTACACAGGAGGAGGAAATGACATGCAGGGGGAGCGCGCGGATTGGCTGGGAGCGATCCGGAGGGGGCGGACAAAAATGAACCACCGCCCCCTCAGCACGAATCGCTCGGCCAGGTAACCGGACCGCCGCATGTACCGGGGGGGGGGGGGGGGTCCCGATCGGATCCCCGACCCACGTCTAGGCACCAACGTATATATACATTTATGTGCCTGTCAGTGCCATTCTGCCGACGTAAATGTACATGCGGCGGTCCATAAGAGGTTAATAGGTCATATTAAATTTAATGTTTGTATCTATCTCTCTCACTCACTCAAACTTTAGAGTAAAAATATATACAAATATATAAAAACTGTGTGTATACTCACACTATCACTCACATACAGACACACAATATATTATAATAAAGGTACACACACAAAAACTCAAATATATTACATATAACATATGTGTGTGTATATATGATATTTAATATACTTTATATATAAAAGTATACTGTGTTTATTAAATATACCATATACCATATTTATCGGGGTCTTGCGTTTAGATGCCCCTCGTTGGTGTCTTGCCCGGCGTCCATTCGGCGGCCTTGTCCGGTCCGGCGTCTGTCTGCGGCCTCGGTGGTGTCCTCCTCGCTTCTCCAGCGCTGTCTCTGAGTCGAATTCCCGCTTCCCGCGCTTAGTTTGAACGCCGCCACCGACATATACCAAGCGCAGTACACTCGGACACGCTCGGCCACGCTCAGCTTCTCACGCATAGAGGCTAGGAGCGTGACCGCGAGTGAAGCCGAGCCTGGCCGAATGTACCCGAGTGTACTGCGCTCGGTATATGTTGGCGGAGGCATTAAAACTAAGCGCGGGTATCGGCGTATATCGCGCACCCACGATTTTCCCCTAAATACGGTAATATACACAAATATAATATATATATGTTGGTGTGGTCCAAGATTGGTAGAAAACACCTAAAAAAAGGCACCTAATCCCAAGTAATTAGAATTTGATGATGTGCCTTGGTACCCACACAATTAATTGAACAACTGTCTTTTAAAGGGGTAGTTCACCCAAAAACCTTTTTTTTAACATTGATTGAGGCTCGTTTTGTCAAGGGGAATCGGGTGTTTTTTTTTTAGAATCGAAGCAGTACTTACCTTTTTAGAGATGCATCGTCTCCGTCGCTTCCAGGTATGGTCTTCGGGAAAGGGCATTCCTATTTTATTGACAGGCTTCCGACGGTCGGATACCTCGCGTCACGATTTTCCGAAAGTAGCCGAACGACGGTGCGCAGGCGCAGTATAGAGCCGCACCGGCGCTCGGCTTCTTTCGGCTACTCGTGACGCGATGTATGCGACCGTCGGAAGCCTGTCAATCGAATAGGAACGCCCAGACCAGAAGACCATACCCGGAAGCGACGAAGACGATGCATCTCTAAAAAGGTAAGTACTGCTTCGATTCTAAAAAAAAAACACCCGATTCCCCTTGACAAAACGAGCCTCAATCAATGTTAAAAAAAAGGTTTTTGGGTGAACTACCCCTTTAAATACATATTTGTGTCTGTATAAATTTTATGTAATAAATTAATAAATTATTTTTGTACGCTTATAACATAGAAAGTGTTCTTTCTCATCACTTCCATCACTGTTCGTGTATATATATATTCTAGTAGTGTGGTACCCCAGGGGTGTGGTGACCCAGGGTTCTCAACTGGACAGGTTGAGGGGCTCCAGGGAGCTTACAGTTTACAGAGGAAACTGGCATTTCAGTTCCCTCATTATTTAATAAAATCCACATTGGGACCTGGAGCCCGGGGATTTCTGGTCCAGATTTTCAGATTTACCAGCACACTGACTTGTCAGGTGTGTGCTGGCCTATTTATAGACACCTGACCATGGTTCTGGGCTCCACCCTCCCGAGGAGTCCAGGCTTTTTTTTTTTGTTTGGTCTGTTTTTCAGAACCCTAAAAATGCTCTGAAGCCCACACACGATCGTTTTTAATGACATAAAAAAAAAACGTAATTTTTTAGAACCCGTAAAACGGTTGTGTGTATGTGGCATTAATGTACTTACTGAGAGGCAGGAGAAATAAAGGGGGAGATTTCAGTCACAGACAGGGAAGGATGGTGAGATCACTCACCCCTTGGCAGTCAGCACCTCTCTTTCAGATCTATCTGAGGCTGATGGACTCTAGATTTCCAGTCCCAACTTTCCATTTCTGAGACATAGTGCTGGGCAGATTGAGTCCTCTCCCGTGTGTGTGGGTGGGTTTGTTAATGCTGGCTTTGGGCACTGTGAAAGAGTAACAGACACTCTCAGCTTAGACAACTGCAGCCAGCAACCCTCCTGGGAAGCCATAGTCTAGTCTAAATAATGTGTCTGTGTTTCAGGCAGTCTGAAACCCGGACACATGATTCCAAACCCGAACTGTCCGGGTGAATCCTGGACAGGTGGCAACCCTAATTGTACTGCATGTGTGATTCTAAACCGCTGAAGAATGATAAAAAAAACCTGTAAGACAATGGCAAAATGTATGCATTGTATACTAGCACATTATGAAATATTTACCTTAGAATAAAGCCCTTCCATCGGTGCCTGCTCAATGCTGAGATGGCTGACATCCTCCCCACGTGTGTCTTCTGGGTTCCCGGCACTGTGAGTGGCGGCAGCTGCAATGACATCACTCCCATGTATGCACGCGGGAGCCTCCGTTTCCGGCATGGGTTATGAAGGTCCGGCACTGTAAGCCAGACCTTCAGAGCGCATTCGCGCAGATTATGTCATCGGTTGCATGCCCCCTGGATATCTCCTAAACGGTGCAAGTTTTAGGAGATAAGCTTGAGCGCCCAGAGGCGATTCAGTTCACATGTGCCGCGCTATATACGTTTTTCATTCATTCATTCATTCATTCAGATATTCACAGTACCTATTATTAAAGAGGAAGTAAGCCCTCACCGTTTAAAAAAAAAAAAAGGCATAATGAGCTAGCTAATGAGCCCAAGAAGTCCTCCTCGGTCCCATCCTCTGCCGCCGCCATGTCCCCTCGTCGCTTCTTCTTGTTATCACTGCTCCAGCGCTGCGATTGGCTGGAGCGGCGATAACGTCACTCCCGCGCATGCGCACAAGACCAGCAGATCCCTGCACATGCACGAAAACACGGCATTAACCCCAGTAATGCCATTCACAAAGACGACACGCTCAGTGCGCCTGCGCCGTTGTCTACGGCGCGCATGCGCTGTAGACATCGGTGCCCTTTTTTTGTGAAAATATCTTCTAAAGTGGAGTTCCACTCTCTTTTACAACTTTGTTGCATCCCCTCTATTTCTGCCCCCTTAAATATATTTGGCATATTTTTTATTTTAAAAACGTACTGTTATATTCTTATCTGTTTATTTCTCCGGCCGCGACTGCAGCAGCCTCGTCGCGTCATCCAGTGCCCGCTATGCCTCCTGGGAGATGTTTGTCATCAATCCCAGGAGGCCCTTGGCCGTAGAATCACGTTATTTCGAAACAGGAAATGACGCGATGCACAGCAACGCCCGGCGACATTTTAAAAGAGGGAAACCTGGCTTTGTTTGCCAGTATTCACATAGCGTGCAAAGGAGAGGACAATGTCGGCGGAGGCTGAGTCGATTTCTTGTGCAGCATCATCTATTTTATAGCGGTAAGTCTGGTGAATAATCCTGGGGGGTTAAAAGCGGCAGTGGCATTGTACGGTGGGACATGTGTTGGGGGACATGTGCTGTGCGGTGGGACATGTGATGAGGACAATTGCTGTGAGACATGTGAGGTGGGACGTGTGATGGGGACAAGTGCTGTGCGGTGGGACAAGTGCTGTGCAGTGGAACATGTGATGGGGGACAAGTGCTGTGTGGTGGGACATGTGTTGTTGGACATGTGAGGTGGGACATGTGATAGGGGACAAGTGCTGTGTGGTGGGACATGTGTTGTTGGACAAGTGCTGTGTGGTGGGACAAGTGCTGTGCGGTGGGACAAGTGCTGTGCAGTGGGACAAGTGCTGTGCGGTGGGACAAGTGCTGTGCGGTGGAACAAGTGCTGTGCGGTGGAACAAGTGCTGTGCGGTGGGACATGTGTTGTGCGGTGGGACATGTGATGAGGGACAAGTGCTGTGCGATGGGACATGTTAGGTGGGACATGTGATGGGGGATAAGTGCTGTGCAGTGGGACATGTGGTGTTGGACATGTGCTGTGTGGTGGGACAAGTGCTGTGCAGCATCATCTATTTTATAGCGGTAAATCTGGTGGATTATCCTGGGGGGTTAAAAGTGGCAGTGGCAATGTACAGTGGCAATGAACGGTGGGACATGTGCGGTGGGACATGTGATGGGGACATGTGCTGTGCGGTGGGACATGTGATGGGGACATGTGCTGTGCGGTGGGACATGTGATGGGGACAAGTGCTATGCGGTGGGACAAGTGCTGTGTGGTGGGACATGTGATGGGGGACAAGTGCTGTGCGGTGGGACATGTGATGGGGGACCAGTGCTGGTGTTGGACATGTGAGATGCGGTGGGACAAGTTCTGTACGGTGGAACATGTGAGATGGGACATGGGTTGTGCGGTGAGACATGGGTTGTGCAGTGGGACATGTGTTGTGGGACAAGTGCTTTGCGGTGGGACATGTGGTGTTGGACATGTGTGGTGGGACAAGTGCTGTGCGGTGGGACATGTGTTGTGCAGTGGGACATGTGATGGGGGACATGTGAGGTGGGACATGTGATGGGGGACAAGTGCTGTGAGGTGGGACATGTGATGTAGAACAAGTGCTGTGAGGTGGGACATGTGAGGTGGGACATGTGATGGGGGACAAGTGCTGTGCGGTGGGACATGTGAGGTGGGACATGTGCTGTGCGGTGGGAGATGTTTTGGGGGACATGTTGATGGTGCTGGCATACATGTGATTTTCTATACAGAAGTGTGATTTTTAAACACAAGTGGGAAGAGTTAAAAAACAGGAGTTGAAAACAGGAGTTAAGACAGGAGTCTTCTAAACTGTAAGTAACATCTTAAACTTCCTACAAGTAATTATATTGTAACTGGGAAATGTGTGCTAGCAGGGTTGAAGGTTTTGCTCAGTGCACAGTGTGTCACATGTATGCAAAATTGGTGCAACAGCTCCAGGATGGATACCGCTGTGACAGATGTGAGCAGGTTGCCCTTCTGGAAGCTCGCATTAGAGATCTGGAGGAGCAAGTTGCAACACTGGGCAGAAAGGACAACCTTGAAAGGGGTCCTCTGCTCGCTGAGCAGGTGGTCAGTAGGGTTGATATGGAGGGTGGAGGGGCAAGTCAGGATTATCAGATAGGAAGATGGGTTAATGTAGTTAGAGGGAGTGGAATGGGCTTGCAGACAAGGAAGGCCAATCCTGTATTTGTACATCAAAACAAATTTGCCAAGTTGGGTGAAGATGTGGAGGTGGCTAACACAGAGGTGGCAGCCCTAGATGTTACTGCTACCCCTAACAGCCGGGAGAGCAACCCATCTAGTAGAAGTGGTGAGGGGAGTGCAGGTAGGCCTAGACAGTTAGTGGTAATAGGGGATTCTATAATCAGAATGACTGATAGAATAATTTGTCGCCAGGATCGCCTCAACCGAATATTTTGCTGTCTCCCTGGTGCCAGGGTTCGGCATGTGGTGGACCGGGTGGATAAATTACTGGGAGGGGCTGGGCATGACCCAGCTGTCTTGGTCCATGTTGGAACCAATGACAGTATACATGGAAGGTGGAGGCTCCTTAAGAATCAATTTAAAGAACTAGGCTGCAAGATGAAGGGAAGGACCTCCAAGGTGATATTCTCTGAAATATTGCCTGTGCCATGCGCAACACAGGAAAGGCAGGGGGAGATTAGAGAGCTGAATGCATGGCTAAAGACCTGGTGTAGGAAGGAGGGATTTGGGTTTCTAGAGCACTGGGATGACTTTTCATTGGGGTGCAACCTATATGCTAAATATGGTTTTCACTTGAATGGAAGGGGGTCTGCTGTGCTGGGGGAGAGGTTTAGGGGAATGCTGGAGGAGTATTTAAACTAGACTTGAGGGGGAGGGTGAACTTGAATTACATCGGGCACACAGGTCAGTTAGGGGTCAGACATTAATGGAGAGTGGAATGGGGATAGATGGAGGTGGGGTTTTGGCAGGTGACAAGAAAGTTCCCATGTTGCAAACAGCCATTGGAAATTATAGTGCCATTTGCACTACTAAAAATCATATGAAAAACACCAGCAAAAAATGTAACAGTACATTTAAGTGTTTGTTCAACAATGCCAGAAGCCTTTCAAGCAAAACAGGTGAGTTGGAAGCTCTGGTGCATGAGGAGAGCTATGATGTAATCGGTATTGCTGAAACTTGGCTTCAATCCTCACATGACTGGGCTATTAATATTCCTGGCTATGCTCTCTTTCGGAAAGACAGGGTAAAAAGGAAAGTTGGAGGGGTCTGTCTCTATGTGAGAAGTGACCTCAAAGCAAGCGTGAAAGAGGACCTGGTTGATGGAGAGTGTGATGAAGTTGAAGCATTATGGGTGGAACTGCATACAGATGTGCGTAGTTCAAAGTTAATCATTGGAGTTTGTTATAGACCACCCAATGTTAATGAGGAGGTGGAGACTCGGCTCCTTGCACAGATGGAAAGGGCTGCAAGGGCTGGGACAGTGATAATAATGGGGGATTTTGACTACCCAGAAATTGACTGGAATAATGGAATTTCTGGGACAGTTAAAGGACAAAAATTTAAAAACCTATTGCAGGACAATTTTATGGTCCAGTTTATTGAGGCCCCAACACCCCAACAAGGAACACCTGGGTAGCAGTGATCATAACATGATTTCGTTTAATGTAAACTATAAGCAAGAAATACATACAGGAAAGATAAAAACACTTAATTTCAAGAGAGCAAATTTTCAAAGCATGAGGACTGCTCTCCAGGGCTTGGACTGGGAGGAAATATTGGCACCGATGAACAGAAATGGAAATTCTTCAAAAAGACTCTTTGGAACCTCACTGCAAAGTATATTCCCATGGGCAATAAGTTTAAAAGGCTAAAGATAAAACCTATGTGGCTCACGGTCAAAGTTAAAAAAGCTATAAACAATAAGAAAATAGCTTTTAAAAAATATAAAAATGAAGGAACACTAGTGTCGTTTAAATGTTACAAAGAATATAATAGAATATGTAAAAAGGAAATCAAGGATGCAAAAATTCAAAATGAACGACAGATTGCAAAAGATAGTAGGACAAACCCCAAAAAATTCTTTAAATATATTAATAGTAAAAAGGTCAAGTCTGAGCATGTAGGCCCTTTACAAAATAATCTAGACTGGGTGACTGAGGACATAGAGAAGGCAAATTTATTAAATGCTTTCTTCAGCTCTGTGTATACAATGGAGAATGGGGGAGCTCATGTCCATAATGGGGGTGGGAGTGACACAGCCCCAAATCCACAATGGCTCAAAAGTGATATGGTCCAGAAATATTTAGACAGAATAAAGGTGGATAAAGCACCTGGACCAGATGGCATCCACCCACGGATCCTAAAAGAATTGAGCTCTGAAATTTCAAAGCCACTGTATCTAATATTTAGGGACTCATTAATGACAGGAATAGTACCACTGGATTGGCGTAGAGCCAATGTGGTGCCTATATTTAAAAAGGGAACAAAGTTTTTACCAAGTAACTATAGACCTGTTAGTTTAACTTCTATAGTTGGGAAGAACGTTTAATAAAAGACCACATGGATGAGTTCTTGCTGGAAACAAACTATTTAAGCAGCAGACAGCATGGATTCATGAAGGACAGAAGTTGTCAGACAAACCTGATTTCCTTTTATGAAGAGGTAAGTAAAACCCTGGACAGAGGCGTGGCAGTGGACGTGGTATACTTGGATTTTGCAAAAGCGTTCGATACAGTTCCCCACACACGGCTCATGTGTAAGGTAAGGTCTACAGGATTGGATATATCAGTTTGTAAATGGATAGAAAACTGTCTGAAAGACAGAATTCAGAGAGTTGTGGTTAATGATTCATACTCTGAATGGTCCAAGGTTATCAGTGGTGTACACCAAGGTTCAGTGTTGGGTCCCTTACTTTTCAATATATTTATAAATGATATTGGGTCTGAGATCCAAAGTAACATTTCTGTTTTTGCAGATGACACCAAGCTATGCAGTGGAATAACGTCCTTGCAGGATGTCTCCAATTTACAAGCCGACCTCAATGCTCTGTCTAAGTGGGCGACTAAGTGGCAGATGAGGTTTAATGTTGTTAAATGTAAAGTTATGCACTTAGGGGCTAAGAATATGCATGCATCATACATGCTAGGGGGAGTACAACTGGGGGGATCTGTAGTGGAGAAGGATCTGGGGGTTTTAGTTGATCATAAGCTCAATAATGGCATGCAATGCCAAGCTGCGGTTTCCAAAGCGAGCAAAGTCCTTTCTTGTATTAAGAGAGGTATGGACTCCAAAGATAGAGATATCATTTTGCCCCTGTACAAATCATTAGTAAGACCTCATCTGGAATATGCAGTCCAGTTTTGGGCACCAGTTCTCAAAAAGGATATCGGAGAACTGGAGAAAGTGCAGAGAAGGGCAACTAAACTGATAAGAGGCATGGAGGAGATCAGCTATGAGGAAAGATTAGAGGAACTGAATTTATTCACTCTTGGGAAGAGGAGAATAAGGGGGGATATGATCAACATGTACAAATATATAAGAGGTCCATATAGTGAACTTGGTGTTGAGTTATTCACTTTTTTTTTTTTCAAAATCTTTATTTATTCACAACAGGAAACATATCCACATCGATCACAACATTGTAAGAATAAGAAAAGGAGAGAAAAGGTATTGACATCTACAGGAAAATACACTTCATATAAACACACATATGTGTGGCAAGTCTATTCACAGTGTTTGGTGAGCAATCTGGCCTTCCAAGCCAAGGTGTCAGCTCTTATGAGCGATAGGTAGGTGGTCTCGCACCGACCTCATCGAGCTCATCCTGTGTTTGGTTCGGTGTGTATTATCGGTCAACCTCCGTCCAAAGATGTATCGTGTGACACGGACCTGCAGACATGATCCCATTTTCCGTTACCGGAGGAGAAGTAAAAGAAAAGGGTGGAAAGTGATAGAGAGAAAGAGTTCTCAAGTCTGATACAGGATATAAGAGGGGGGTAGTCACCTCGAGGGATTTTCCCGGGAGGTGGCTCAGGAATCAGCGGGGGGGGGGGGGGGGGGGGGGGGGGGGGGTCCCGCAAGCTTGGACCGGTTCAGTTAACATGTCTATCAGCTCGTCTCCAGTCGGTAGATCCAGTCTCTGTGTTAGGGGGGGGGGGGAGTTCTGTCTGTGGGCTCAGGTAGGGTTCCTAAGTGCTTGTCCCTCGTCAGAGTAGGTAAAGGTAGCCCATAATTGCCAGGTCTGTGTGTAGGTTTCCTGTCTGTCTGTGTTAGTAAGAATCAGGTCTTCCAGTCTGCTAATGTCGTCCACCTTCCGTAGCCACATCGCTACTGTCGGTGGGTCTGGCGACCTCCAGCACATGGGGATGCAGGCCTTGGCCGCATCTAGGAGGTGTCGAATGATCGATTTTTTATATATGCGTGTGGGGATATCATTAGCATGCAACAGGAAGTACGCCGGGTCGTCCGGGACCTGTCTGTCCGTAAAGTTTTGTATGATCCTCCTCACCTCTGTCCAGAAGGGTTTCAATTTCGGACATGACCAGAAAATGTGGAGCATTGTCCCTGTGTCACTCTGACAGCGCCAGCAAACCTCTGGCGTCGTCCTGAACAGTTTGTGCAAGAGAGCTGGGGTGCGGTACCAACGGGTCAGGATTTTGTAGTTCGTCTCTTGGGCTTTCGTACAGATAGAGGATTTATGTGTGAATGTTAGAATTTGTTGTTTTTGTTTATGGGAAAATGTACAATTTAGTTCACGTTCCCACTTGGCGATGCAGGGGATTTGGTAATTCTCCTTTGGTGTGATCAGTGTGGTATATAGAGTGGACAGCGCCTGTGGCAGAACTTCTGTGCCCGTGCATAGCTCCTCTAGAGGCGAGAGAGCTGGGCTTCCCGCTGGGGGGTGGTGGTAGTGTGTGTAGGAAGTGGCTCAATTGGTTGGCTTTCAGGAAGTCCAAATGGTATCTGCCTTCTTTGTCTAATAGTTCGGTGAGTGTACGCCAACGTCCCGCCGTACTAAAGTGGGAGGCTTGGAAGGTGCCAGAGTCCTTTAGTGCTCGAAACACTGCATCCCGTAGGCCTGGTTCAAACTGTGGATTGCCTATTATAGGGCGCAGGGGCGACTGTTCTGGTGAAGAGCCTGTTTGATTTAGAAGCCTAGTGCATATTTTGATAGTGGTGCCTATTAATGGATGGGACCTAATAGGTTGGGGGAGAGTCTTCAAGCACCATGGGGTTCTCTGCAGCGGAATCTCGCTCTGAGCTTGTTCTAAACGTGGCCATAGTTTCGTACCCCCGTGTCGGCACCAATCAATGAGACGGTTCAAATGAGCAGCTTGGTAGTATACACGCACATTAGGCATGGCCAGGCCACCGAAGCGCTTAGGTAGTGAAAGGACCGATCTATGTATTCTGGGGTGTTTCCCTGCCCAGAGAAAATGCTTAAACATAGTCTGTATTTGTCTAAAGTAGTCTGCGGGTATATGTATGGGGATAGCCTGGAGAAGGTATATAAACTTGGGTAAGATGGACATTTTAAGTATGCTGCATCTACCGAACCATGAATGGAGACCAGTGGTCCAGCGGTCCAGCAGTGTCTGAACTGCCTTCAGCAGTGGTGGAAAGTTCAGTTTGTACAGTTGGGAGAGTGACTGGGGTATACGGGTACCTAGGTAATTTAGGGCTGTGTCTGTCCATTGTAGACCTAGGCTTCCCCGAAGCCGTCTCAGGGTTGCATCAGGTATCCCCACCCCCATCGCCACTGACTTGCTCATGTTAATTTTTAAGTTGGATATCCGTCCGTAGGACTCAAATTCCCTCAGCAGACTAGGGAGGGAAGTTTCAGGATCTGTCAGTGAGAACAGGAGGTCGTCAGCATATGCGGAGACCTTATATTCTCCGTCCCCCAGTCTAACCCCTGATATGTCTGAATTAAGGCGGATCCGACGCAGAAAGGGTTCGAGGGTCAGTGCGAATAGGAGGGGTGATAGGGGGCACCCCTGGCGAGTCCCATTAGTAATTGGAAAGGTTTCTGACAGTACCCCGTTAGGTTTGACCCTGGCAGTTGGATCCGCATATGTTGCCGAGATCCAGTTGGTCACTTTGGGACCTAGTCCGATATGTCTAAGCGTGTCGAACAGATATCGCCAGCTGACTCTGTCGAACGCTTTTTCGGCGTCCGTGCTCACAAAGACACATGGCGTCTTCTTAGCAGACACCGTGTGTAGTAGATTCAGTACTTTGGTGGTATTGTCCCTAGCCTCCCTGGTAGGGACAAATCCCACTTGGTCTAGGTGGATAAGGCTCGGGAGGTGACACTGGATTCTAGTGGCTATAATTTTGGTGAGGAGTTTCAAGTCCACATTGAGCAGTGAAATAGGGCGGTAGCTACCGCATTGGCTTGGGTCTTTCCCTTCTTTAGGGATGACAGCTATATGGGCCTGTAGTGTGGATGTGTGTAATTTCGATCCTGCTCCTAGATTGTTAAACAAACGTAACAGGTGGGGGCCCAGGGATGGGAGAAGGGTTCTGTAATATGTAACGGTTAACCCGTCTGGGCCTGGGGCTTTGCCTGGTTTAGTAGCTCCCAGGGCTGATTGGAGTTCTAGCATGGTAATAGGGCTGTCTAGGAGGGCTGCGTCGTCTGGGGACAGGGATGGCATACCCGAGGAGGTTAAATAGTCACGCGTAACGTCTGTGTCTTGGTCTGGTGTCGTGGGAGGTAGGTTATATAATGCGTGGTAGAAGTTCCTAAACTCCCCTGATATCGATTGTGGGATCGATATCTTTTGTCCGGTTCTGGAGATAATATGGGGGATATAGGATGCGACATGTTGCGCGCGTAGGGATCTAGCTAACATTTTACCACACTTATCTCCAGACTCGTACACCTTACTCCTGCAGACTTGGGCGGATGCTTTGGCCTTATGCATAAGTACTTCAGTGATTCGTCGTCGCGTGATGTCTAGGTCAGTGGTTAACTGTCGCGTCGGAGTTTGTTTATGTTGCATCTCCAGGGAATGTAGCTTGGACAATAAAGACGTCAGTTGCTCCAGTCTCTGTTTTTTCCGTCTGGCTCCATGTTTAATGAGGACCCCGCGTATGACCGCCTTATGGGCCTCCCAAATCACCCCGGGGGTACTATCTGGTGTATTGTTGGTGTCAAAATAGCTTTCTAGTTCTTTTACAACGTCTGCTAAGACTTCTGGTTCCTGTAGGAGTGATTCATTTAGTCTCCAGGGGTGGTTCCTCTCAGTTCCGGTCCCTGTCAGGGCGTATACTAACGTGATCGGGGCGTGGTCTGACCAGGTTATCGACCCTATCTTAACGTCTTTGACTGCTATTAGGTGTCTATGTTGGACTAGGAAATAGTCAATTCGGGAGTATACTTGGTGAGGTCTGGAAAAGAAGGTGAAGTCCTTCTCGCCGGGGTGGAACAAGCGCCATGCATCAACCAATTGGGTCGCATGGAGTGTTGCTTGAATACGGCCACGTTTTTTTCCCGTTCATCGAGGACACCCCAGAAGAAGTGTCCTCCACTGGCGATAGGGGGACGTTAAGGTCACCACCCACTATTAACTGTCCGGAGGTGAATTGAGCTAGGCGTTCTAGGTGTCTCGCCAGGAAGGTATCCTGGTGGTCATTGGGAGCATAAAAGTTCGCCAGGGTGATACCTGTAGCTCCAATTCGGCCTTTCACAAATAAGAATCGGCCTGTGGTGTCTTTCTGCATGGCGTCTAACACCCATGGTACCCGGGCTGCAATCAATATTGAGACTCCCCTGGACTTCGCCTCCGAGTAGGAGGAGTGGTATACTGTGGGGTAGTATCTATTCTTTAGGATTGGGAGCTTGTCTTCCCTGAAGTGTGTCTCTTGTAGCAAGACAATGTCTGCTCTTTGAGCGCGCACATCATGGAGTAGCATCCTCCGTTTCTCAGGGGTGTTCAGCCCCTTGGCATTCAGTGAGACAATGGTCAGTTCGTCCATGCTTGCGAGCTGGAGATCGGGGGAGGGGAGGGGTACTAGAAGGGAGGTAGTGGTAGCGGAAGCCCTAGTGGCCTCAGGTGGGCTCAGGGAAGAAGGGAGGAGGGAAAGAGTTAGTTAGGAAGCCGACACTAGTGCGTGTGGCGAAGAGAGATACTAGAGTAGCGTGATCCGCTTAAAACGCTCACCAGACCTAGTCTGGAGTACGAGCGCAGGCCTATGTGGGTAGGTGGATGGACAGAGCCGGTGGTGCGAGCTCCCGGCTCCCTCCAGCCCCCCCAGACCATTAAAGGTAGTAGTGCACGTCAGTAGTAGTAATGCAATCCATGTCTGTGAGCAGTTAATGTAAGGCAGTTTTACCAATCAAAACAAGTAGTGCCTGGAGAACATCAGATACAGGTGATATCAAACATCTTGCAAACATTAACATGAAAGGATCCATTATAAGAAAGTGCAATTTGCAGCCAGTTTGATTTAGCCACCAACATTTAACAAGGCACAAAGTGTGTGAGGTATAACAGTCCCAGGTTCCCCGTCTTGCAATAACGTCAGAGAGCCAGTAGTTCCCCCCTCCCCCCCCCGCCCAGCACGAGAGCAATCTAACAACCATTCCCTCATGACGTCTTACGCAGACAGAGGGAGGGGATAGGTATAACAAGTACACATAAACTAGAAAAGGAGAAAAAATAAAAAAAACCTCAAAAACGTAAAGTACTCAAGAACGTAGTGTGTCTCTCGTGGTGTCACAGGGCTGCTCTTCACCTCCCTCCCCCTCCCCATCCACCCCCCCCCCTGCAGCAACAGAGCTCTCCCTAGCGGGTATCCCTCACATTGGGGTTATGGGTGTCAGCTCTCTGGTGGGGGATCGAAAAAGTCTAGGAAGGCTCATAGAGACCAGATCATCTTCCTCCATCAGGGGAGTTTCATGTTGAACATCTGTTCCATGTGGGGAGTAAGGCCTGTGCACCGGGGGGATGTTCAGGTATCCGTGGCTTGTGCGGGGTACGCTCTAACAGCGCGGGGGTCTCAAAATTGCTCGAGTGGTCATTGTCAGACTCGACCAGTGGTCAGTGTGGGCTCGCTCCGCGGCCGGCGGGGTCTGACTACTAGGAGAGGGGCACGCAAGGTCCCAGTTCTAACGGGCAGAAGGGGATGGCACCATAGCAGGGGTGGGGGGAATGGACAGCGTGAGCTCGATCGTAGGTTCCAGCATAAGGTGGTCTCAGTACAGCTGGCTCAGAATATGGGGAGAACTGATGGCTCAAACAGGGGGCAACAGTGGGGCCTGGGAATTGCGGCCTACGGCCTACTCACGGTGTCCATCTCCAGAAAGAACTCTACGTCTCCTCCGTCCACGACCTTGTTGGCGGATCCCCGCTCCCGGTCTCTGCGCCGCTGGGCCCGATCTTCCAGTCGCGCGGGGTTGTAGCTGCAGCCAGTCGGGGATAGGGATCTGCCCTGTGCCCAGAAAGTGGAAGAGGGCCGGGAGGTCCGCTGGTGACTGTACAGTAAAAGCTGCTCCATCTTTTTTGAAGGTCACCGCGAGGGGGTAGCCCCATCTGTAGGTAAAACCCTGTTGACGTGCCAGCTCCAGAGCGGGTTTCAGCATTGCCCGACGGCGCAGTGTCGCTCTAGATAGGTCCGGTAGGATTTTGACCGCAGAGCCCTGTAGCAGGATCTCACCTTTCTCCCACGCTCCTCGGATAATCCTCTCCTTCTGCGCGTAGCGCAGCAGGCGGCACACTACATCGCGGGGTCTGTCTGGGTCGTCGGATCTTGGGCCTAGTGCGCGGTGTGCGCGGTCTACCTCCACGATTTCCTCCGGAGCACCCAGCACGTCGCGGAACAGCTCCAGTAGCGTGTCTTCCAATGTTTCGGGGTCCACCGACTCCGGGATCCCACGTAGCCGCAAATTATTGCGGCGGCTCCTATCCTCGACCTCTTCTAGGTGTAGCTGGAGCATAATGGCTGCATCTCTGTGGTGGTCCCTGTCCCGTTCCAGGCCGGATACTCTCTGCTCGAGTGTCGCCAGAGAGTTTTCACCCGAGGACACTCTGTCTGACAGCGTGGAGACCTCCGCCTTGACCTCCTGAAAGTCTCGACGGTGAGTCTCCTCTAATTTAAGTATAAGTGTCTCTATGTCGGATCTGGTGGGTAGGGCCTGTAGTAGAGTCCGGATTTCTTGTTCCGCCGACAGGTCACCGGGGACCGGGGCAGGGGACGCCATGTCCAGTTCTTGGGACACGGGTGGTCTCGGTGTGTAGGGATGGGTCGTCGGTTCGTCAGGCGATGAGGACCAGAGGTCCTGATCCAAGTTATCTGCCGCGTCGCCTCGTGGGCTGCCTCGTGGTGCCGTCGCTATAGCTCCAGGGGAGAGCGACGACAAAGGGCCAAAATAGCGGTGTAAATCGCCTGCCTTGGTACCGGAGCGGGTGATGCGGGATGTAGGTTTGGTCCTGCACTTTTTGGCGGATTGCATGCCTAGATTTTCAGCAGTTTGGCCGGTGAAGGGGAGGACAAAGCCGGGAGCTCAAAGTTTCTGCTTCCTCACTCAGCCATGTCCAGGCCACGCCCCCTGAGTTATTCACTTTAAGGTCAACACTGAGGACAAGGGGGCACTCTTTACGTCTGGAGGAAAAGAGATTTCACCTCCAAATACGGAAAGGTTTCTTCACAGTAAGAGCTGTGAAAATGTGGAACAGACTCCCTCCGGAGGTGGTTCTGGCCAGCTCAGTAGATTGCTTTAAGAGAGGCCTGGATTCTTTCCTAAATGCACATAATATAACGGAGTACTACGTTTTGTAGGTAAAGTTGATCCGGGGTAAATCCGATTGCCTCTCGGGGGATCAGGAAGGAATTTTTTCCCCTCCAGCAGCAAATTGGATCATCGCTCTGCTGGGGTTTTTTGCCTTCCTCTGGATCAACTGTGGGTATGGAGTTGGGATGTACTGTGTTTTATTTTGTTTGTTTATTTTTTTATGGTTGAACTGGATGGACTTGTGTCTTTTTACAACCTGACTAACTATGTAACTATGTAGCTATGTGCGGAGGGACATGTGCTGCGCTGGTTGTCCATTCGATGTGCAGGGAGCGATGTGATGCGCTTGGGGCAGCGTGAAGTGATGCTGGCTGTGTGATGGGGGCAGATACAATTTCTCTATACGCCTCTCCCCGTCACCCTCATTTTCTCACCTTTTCCCACTCGGCCTCTACCCCACATCATAGAATGATATTATAAACTAGAAAAGATACAATTTCTGGGGAAATTGTGTGACATGTTCTTGCCTCCACCAATACTCTTGGAGATGTAAATGTGATCCAACAGTGTGTCGATCCATTGCCCCATCAAAAACTGCCCCATCAAAACTGTACCATTAAAACTGCACCATCCTATTTGCCCCATCAAAAACTGGTTGCTATGGACTGGTTGCTACGGACTGGTTGCTATGGATGGGTTGCTATGGAGTGGTTGCTATGGATGGTTTCTATGGACTGGTTGCTATGGATGGTTGCTATGGATGGTTGCTATATGCAGAAGTTACGCAGAGCCCAAAAAAAAGAGTCTGTGTGGGAGGAGCTATAGAAAGCCCTCACAGCTGTGTGTGAGGAGGTATTTACCTCAGCGTCTCCTAGGAAACCAATGTAAACATATTCAAGCAGCCTCTAAGCAGAGACTCTGATTCTTGCTTTTTTTTTAATTCTTGTCCTTCTTCAAACGATTGTATTTTAAAAACTATAAATCGTATAGCGAATATCTTTATATTGTGCAAATCACAAGACCCAGACCTACATTTTGATGTATAGTATGTCTCTGAAATATTAAAATTGAGGTCATAGTTGCAGTTTACAAATTGCCAATAAAATTTTAGGTTTCTAGACTTTAATTTCAATGGAAGTCAATGGAGGTCAATGGATGGCGTGGATTGCAAACAAATGGATGTATTGTAAAAACGCTTGGGACGATCGCTTAGCCGTGGACAGGTGTAGTGGCAGCAGGGATAGCTCTCTCTCTCTCCCCCCCATCTCTCTCTCTCTCTCTCTCCCCCCCATCTCTCTTCCAAGTACAGGTGCAAACCCTGATGTTGTGGTCTGCCTGGTCGGGGCGTGGGTGCTATGCGGGGTTCCTGGTTCCGGCGAGAGGCTGGTCCGGAACACTTTGAGCACAGCGGGGACCCAGTGACTGACTGGGTTCCCACCTTGGAAGGTCCCAGGTGGGTTTGGTCGTTCGGTGGGGAGTCCAGTTGAGAAGCGCTGGGGAAAGGCTGGTGGTCCTACAGCACTGGATCGAACCATCGGGGATCGAGGTGCTGGATGCTGGGGGATTGATTCCTCTCTGTCGGTACCCTGGCGACATTTGAAGGAGGGTTCAGGGGAACCTTTATTCAGGAGGAGTTCCTCCATATATACACTCGGGCAGGGCCTGTGGCAGAGGCGCTTGTCTGACGGTCATTCAGAAGAGCCTATGGCAGAGGCATCCTTCTCAAGTTCAAGTGATACTCTGGCTGGCAGGTCTGTGAGGAAGACCTGTCCAGGTATGCTATACCCACTCAAGTTGGAGTGGCACAGAAAGACTGATTATTGTCGGAAGCAGGATTGCTTCAATATCCAAAGCCTGAGTCTGCTACTCCCCTTCGTTTATAATTTTTTTATTTGAAAGTAGTAGATTACAACAGTTACAGTATGCCAGATGACAACAACTTAGAATGAGATACAGAATTGAAATACAGATAAATGCAATAATAATTGTACTGTTGTAGGAGTTGAAGTATTATACAGATATAAACATAAAAAAAGTTACTAATAAATGGGAATGGAAACTAATGGAGGGAAGGGAGAGGGTAGTGGTGTTCCGAAGGAGGATTTCATTTATTTTATTTCACTATTATCCATGAAAGGGTATCAATACCATGACATGAGAACTCGAGTCAAAAGTGTTTGACGTATAGTATATGGCCCAGGGTTTCCATATGCTATAGAATTTTTCCAATTCATTTTTGTCTAGCGATTCTAGTTAAGCAGGTACGAATGAATGATTCATTATTTTTTCGGCTTCCAACAACAGTAATGCAGGTGATTTCCATGCACTAGCTATTACCTGTTTCGCAGCTATCATAAACAAATGAAATAACTTAGGGTCCTTTCACACGGAGCAAACCTTTTTTGTGTCCGCTCCGCGTGTGTCCGTCGGCTCAGCGGGGATCATCTGTAATTCCCGCTGAGCTGTCAGCGGACAGGGCGGTCCCCGCACACTGTGCAGAGACCGCCCTGTCTTTCCTCTGCTCTCCCCTATGGGGAATCGGATCAATACGGACCGTCTGTCCGTATTCATCCGATCCGATCCGCCGGACGGAAGAAAAATAGAGTTTTCTTCCGTCCGAAAAAACGGATCTTTACGGACGTTAGCGGATGCATCATCCGCTAACGTCTGCAATCCCATAGGGATGCATTACAAGTTCGTAAACGGACTTGTAAAAAACGGACGAACGGTCCGCACATGTGAAAGGGGCCTTATGCTGATTCCGAGAAAGGGTTTTCTGGTTTAATGTTAAGTAAGGACGTCATTGGATCTGGTAACATAATACAGTCAAATATTTTAGAATCGATTCTAAAAATCCCTTTCCAGAATTTCCTTACAAGTGGACACTGCCACCAGATGTGGATATATGTTCCTTTGTCTGGGTAACCGCGGAAACAGAGATTTGAACAGTTTGCTTAAAATTTTGCTAATCTATTGGGAACCAGGTACCAACGGGAAAGCACATTATATGATGTTTCCATTGCCGATACATTTAAAGATGTAGAGCTAGTATTAAACCAAATGCTTGCCCAGGTTTCGTTATTAATTTTACATTCCAGGTTTAATGCCCATTTAGCAATATAAGAAGGTATTATGGTACTTGTTTTAGTGATCAATTGGGAATAAATTATTGAAATACGACCTTTGGCATGTGGATCTTTGAGACATATCCTTTCAAATTGGTTGATATTAATGATATAAATTATCGCTAAGGCTAAGGGAAGGTCCATAAAAGTTTTTGATTTGAAGGCATCTGAAAATGTCTGTAGTGGGGAGGCCGGATGCCTCACAAAGTTCTGGAAAAGGTCGAATTGTAGTTGTTGATGCTATGTGATATAAACACGTAATACCAGCCCTAATCCAAGCCTTAAAAGTTCTTGGAAATACCCATGCTGGATAAAATGACAGATTTTTATAAAAGGAAAGAAGGGGAATGTGTGGGGATTGCAATCCATGAGAGGTTTTGTACCTATCCCATAATGACAATGAGTGTTTTAAGATTGGATTTTTCATTTTTCTACGGTTTTAAGGGGCTCAGCCAAAGGATATTATTAGTAGGAAGAGGGTCAAAGTTTATTGCCTCAATAAGTACCCACAATGGGATTTCTGTGGTTGAGTGATACTTTGAGGCCCCGTACACACGGCTGAGGTTCTCGCTGAAAATCAGCGAGAACCTCGCTGGAATGCACATTCCAGCGAGGACCTCGGCCGTGTGTACGGTCTCAGCGAGCTTCCCGTCGGGAAGCCCGTCGAGCCGAAATAGAGAGCACGCTCTCTATTTCCTCGACGGCCCGCCCGGAAGAATGGCTGGTTGCCATTCCCGACGGGCGGGTCGCCGATTTCGACGGCCGGCAGGGAACCTCGACGGGCGGAACGATGTGTTCTGCCCATCGAGATTCCCTGCCGTGTGTACGCGGCCTGATAGTTGCGCCAATTGTGCTGCTTTGTAATATGTTGCAAAATCTGGAAATCCCAGCCCACCCATCAATTTTGGTAGAATACATTTTTTTTTTTTAGGCAATCTGGGTTTTTTCTTCCCCCACGTGAACTGTGTTAATTTATGCTGGATCAATCTAAGAAAATAAGCAGGAATGTGAATTGGAAGGGTTCGAAATAGATAAAAATGGCTATTCTCCCCAAGTTTTTATATTATGTTGATTTTCCCAAACCAGGAAATCGGTAAAGACGACCAGTCGGATAACAATCTAGTGACACTTTTCAGTAAGGGAGGGTAGTTGGCGGTAAATAATTCGGAGGCATTAGCTGTAAGGTGTATACCCAGATATGGTATACTATGGTCTGCCCATTTAAAGGGCAGTGAGGAATGTAAATTTTGTTTCACTGTGTCACTGAGTGAAATATTCAGTGCCAGGGATTTTTGGTTATTAACTGTGAGGCCGGAAATGTGGTGTGGATAAAAATAAGAGTATATCATCCACAAATAGACTTATTTTGTGGTGACATCCGCCTAGCTCTATACACGTGATCGTTGGTTCTATCCTTTGTGCTAGACTTTCGATAATTAAAGCGAAAAATAGCGGTTATGGAGGACACCCTTGAGGAGTCCCTCTCTGTATATTAAACTCTTCCGATTTATAACCGGCATATTTAATATAGGCCTTGGGATTGTGGTACAGTGCTGCAATCCAACCGATAAAAAGTGGGCCAAAGCCCCATTTTCTAAGAGCGAACTGCATATACGACCATGAAACTGTATCAAATGCTTTTTTTATGTCGAGAGAAAGAAAACACGAGGGTATTCGACGCGTTTTAGCTGCATGGGATAGAAGAGCAGCACGTCTAATATTATCACCAGCTTGTCGGATAGGGATGAAAACAGTTTGATCATGGTGTATTAGTTTGCCAATTATCATATTTAATCTGGTTGCTAAAACTTTGGCTACAATTTTCACATCGATATTCAGCAGAGAGATGGGGCGATAGTTTGACCAAACTAAATCATCCGCATGTGGTTTAGGCAGCATGCAGATACAGTAATTGCAGTTAAGGTTTCTTGCCTAAAAGAATGGTTATCCAAGAGAGAATTAAAGGTATTCGTTAGAATTGGTGACAGGATATCTGTAAAGGTTTTGTAGTAGAGGGCAGAAAACCCATCAGGCCCTGGTCGTTTATTTACTTTCAAAGTTTTGATTGTCTGGGACACTTCTTCACTAGACACCGGCTCCTCAATTATTTTCATTTGCGCCTTGGATAATGCAGGAAGGGAGAGCTGAGAGAAAAAGCTGTTTGCTTTAGATTGATCCAACTCATTATTGGATGAATATAGACTTTCTAACTGTGTTTTAAATTTTTGTAGGATTTTCACAGGGTTAGTGTATACTCCTCTCGAAAGCTTAAGGCGGATTGGTTAATTATTATTTTGACAGGATTTCAAAGTTCGGGCTAGAAGTTTATTTGGTTTGTTTGCATTTATGAAATAATTATGTTTCAATTTTTTTAAATATTCTATCCGCTGACTCAGTGAGGAATAGATCAAATTCCAGCTGGGCTTTCTCTGGATGATGTAGAGCAGGGGTGCCCAACCAGTGGCCCGGGGGGCCACATGTGGCCCACAGAGCCCTCTGATGTGGCCCACGACCTCCTGCTCTGGAATAGTAGGCTGGCAAGCCCAGATCGCAGGTTGCCGACCTGCCATACCACAGCATCAGTGTTGTGAATGAAGCTGGTGGTAGAAGAAGAAAGCAGCTGCAGAGCAGAGCCCCATAAGCCAAAGCTTCCTCTACAGGACCGGCTTTTGCACAGGTGGAGTCTATGGAAAATTTCAGCTAACTACGCTGCACCGTGGTGCGAGTAAACCACAGAACATCAGTGTGAAAGCCGTCTTAAGCCCTTTTCACACGATCAGCCCGACTAAATGAGACCCTTAAGTCACCTCTATAGAGTGATAGATGTCTGTTTACGCCTGTCTATCTCCAATCCGAAAAAACAAAAGGGAGTTTGTCCCCTTTCATCTGGGCAGATCGGAGGGCCTATAGAGTAGCCGTGACCTGTCATCCACCCGCTCCGCTCATTGTGGCCCTTGACTGGTTACCAAGTTGCTTAAGTGTCCCTCGCTCTTCAAAAGGTTGGGCACCCCTGATGTAGAGGGATTTTGCTGGAAAGCCATATGACAGGTGTTAAATTTTTTTTCCAGGGTATGGTACAATGCTTTTCTTTCTCCATAACATAAATTAGTTTGGCGTAAACCTATACCCCGGAGAACAGGTTTATGGGCTTCCCATAAAGTAGTTGGGGTACTCCCGTAGTGCAGTTTCAATATTCTGTTTATATAATCGGTTTTTGAGCAAAAAGTCTTTAAGCAGCCACGTGGTGTCACGTGCTTTCGGTATTGTAGATGCTATGGTATTGAAGACTGCACTATGGTCAGACCATGGGATGAGTAACATTTTGGAGTTTAATATTTCCGGCGTCATACCTATAGGCATAAAAATGTGGTCTATTCTTTAGAATGACCGACAGGGCTAGGAATAGTGAGTGTATTGCTAGGTTGTACTTTGCGATTAGTTTTGAAAAGGATTGTTTATCAGCTTTTCGGGTTTGTGGGATTGGCGATTTGTCTAAAAAAGGGAAGATGGTCTGATTGGAGTCTCCACCCAATACAGTTCCTATTTAATGCGAATCGATGACCTGCAGCAGATGAGATAGGAAAGAGTTTTTTTTTTTTTTTGGAGCATAATATGACACAACAGTGATATCAGAGTCCAATAAATGCCCTGTTAGGCCGCGTACACATGATCGGTTCAAACCGATGAGAATAGACTGAAGTCCAGTTTAATCGGTCCAAACCGACCATGTGAACAGCCCATCGGTCTGTCATGCTTCGGTCCAAAGTTTTAAAACTTGCTTTAAAATCGGACTGATGGACGCCTGACCATTAGTCCAAACCGATGGTTAGTACGCAAAAGCATCGGTTCAAAAACCTGCGCATGCTCAGAATCAAGTCGACTTATGCTTGGAAGCATTGAACTTCGTTTTTTCAGCACGTCCTTGTGTTTTACGTCAGACCATCAGGCCACTTCAGCGGTGACCCGATGAAAGCGGTCCGTCGGACCATTCTCATCGGATGGACCGATCGTGTGTACGCGGCCTTAGGATCAAGTATCTGCCTTCCGGATCCTTGATCTCCCTAGTAACTGAGAATGGGGTACTACTGTGAAATGCTATAAGCACACTCCTTTTCTTTGTGGAGGCTGAGGCTGTGTAAACTTGCGGGTAGGACTTACTAAAGAATTTGGGAGTGGATGATGGTGTGAAATGTGTTTCTTTAAGACATATGACATGTGCTTTTTTGGAACTAAAGGTACGAAAGGCTTTAGTGCGTTTTTGCGGGATATTTAAACCTTGGACATTAAGGGACAGTATGTTCAATGGGGCCATGGTATTAAAAAATTGTCAGATCTAATGTTGCCCAGACATGGAATAACTAAGAAAGAGACGACCTTCGGGACGCAAGGAGAAATTGGAAGTGGGGGTGGAAAAATAAAAAAAAATAAGGATTCAGGGAAAAAGTACATTTTAGATATTGAAAATGGGGGGGGGGGGGGGGGGGGGGGGTTTGGCGCTTGTTGATTTTCACAATGATAATAATGCATTTAAAAATTAATATAAAAGATCACACGCGATGAAGTAATAATGTAAAATTCAGATATAAAACATGATAATCTCTCACTCCTTGATCCTCAATGTCCCACCAAACATCAATAACAATGATGAGGGGGATGCAATAAGTGATGATGATGTAAACCAGGGATCTCCAAGCGATGGCCCTCCAGCTGTTGTGAAACTACACATCCCATGAGGCATTGTAAAACTCTGACATTCACAGACACGACTAGGCATGATAGGAATTGTAGTTCCTGAACAACTGGAGGGCCAGTTTGGAAACCAACGAAATGTGTGTGAAAATTATTCCAATAAGATGGTATAAGATAATGATTTGAAAAAACGGCGTGAAACCAAAATTACAACAAACCAAAATTCTAAAATTGTGAACAGTACTTGAAAGAAATCAGTGCACAATCAGTGCAAACAAGATAATAAATTAAATAAGTAACAGTGATCAATCGGATTAAAGTGCTTCAACAGAATAGTTCAAAGTGCATGGTGCTCTAATACAATCCAATATTAAGGTGCTGGAATAAATAGTCCCAAAGTGCATGGTAAATTATCTGCAATCTACCGCACGATCACTCAGTGTAGCTGTGCAGAATGACACCTGACCCCAGTGTTATGTTTTCACAAGCCCTTCACCTTAAAAAGGCTAGATAAAGCCCTAATAACACTGCTGGCTTGTCGGGTACAAGCAGCATCCACTGCAGATCAGCGTCTCACGGTCAGCCTGTTTCTCCACTGCAGTCTCACAAGTCCAGGCAGTAACTCTCCCAGGATAAGGTGGCTCTCAATAGATAAACAATGCAGACCTCCGGTCTCGGCCGCGAGCGGAGGTGACGTCACCGACGGCTCTCCTCCTTCCTTAATCCTATATCTGAATTTTACATTTTACATTATTACTTCATCGCGTGTGATCTTTTATATACATTTTTAACTGCATTATTATCATTGTGATAATCAGCAAGCACCGCCACACCCCCCCATTTTCAATTGCTATCAGTGTGTGGGCACTAATTTGGTGGTTGCTGCTTATTTTATATTTTATTTTTATGGCTATTTAGTTTTTAGTGTCCTGGTCAGATTGGTTTTGCGCATTAGTTCCCCCCTTATTGTAACGGCTACGCCGTCACCATGAATAGGAGATGATTGGTAATTATTTATTCTGGAGGATACTCAGATTAAACCACCTGGTTGCTCTATGATGTTAAACAGAGCTCATGGGGTTATTTCATCACAACCTCCTGCGATATATCTCCTATTGATGGTGTGGTGCATCTACCATAGGTTATTTGAGAATCCTCGTAATACGTCTCAGTCTCTACAAACATATGGTATCAGGCAATCAAGAACATATCATAGTATGCAATCCAGGATGAACAGTATTCTGAGTATACAGGCTTGATACAGTAAGCTGTGGGTACTTGCGGTTTAGATGTGACCAGGTGTGCAGTTCCTTCCTGGAGAGTGATTAGTAGCAGGTGCAGGATGCCTCTATGGTTCTGTAGATTGCCAGCTCTGTGGCCAAGCAGCAAGTCATAGATAGTAGCAGGGTCCGTGGTGTAGAACTTGGTCGTGTGAACCTGGTGATATCCTGTACTAGGTGAGGATCTGTGGGACTCTGGAGGGGGTCTTGGGTCTCAGATGGCGGCGAGCGTCAACCTAAATAACCAGACACTGAGCCGCCATGAGAGGAGGTTTAAATAGCCGGCCTGTCGCGGGACGCACGCTGGGCGCGCTTCCGCGTTCCAGCGTGGAGCGCAGGATTCGACGGCGCGTCGGAAATGACGGAATCAGGATGCTGGACGGGGCGCAGGATTCGACGGCACGTCGAAAGTGTCGATGACAGGGTGTTGAATGGAGCGCAGCTGTCTAAGGATGATACAGCTGCGCTCGTTCTGTACAAGGTAACGCCGATGGTGTTACACTTATACATACATTTTAGATATATTCTAAAAAATAAGTATAAATTGATGACATTTTCGTTGAAGGGAGAGAGAGTCTCCCTCGAAGGGCACATGTGCTACTGTCGACCGTCCACTAAGTCGCAGGCGGATGAGGGTAGCAAAGGGAGGCACAAAGAACAGTCCCACGGAACCCGAGAAGCCAACCAATTAAATTACATTCTTACAAACATTGAGTAAACAAGAGTAATAGACCAGGTAAATAATGAACACTTACTAACTGGGGGTTAGTGGAACACATACCGTACTCATGAAGCAGAGAATCGGAAAAAGGCGAGCCTGGAGGATTAGAGACGTCTACTAGTCATCCTCAAAGTTTAATAATAACCTATTACAACTGAAATTTAAAGATAGACCTGACCAATACCTGGAAATAAAATATTGGTTACTAACAGTAAAGGAGAACCTGTAAAAAGTAACTGCAACAATAACTTATGCTTTAATGAAAACAGGGTCAAGCAGATTCCCAGAGAAAGGGAGAAAAGGAAATAAGCACAGTTTGTGATCCTATTCAGTCCATAGAGTCACAGGGGTCAGAAACAGGTGACGACTTGCGAAGTCTTTTGTTGGGACTATGAACCCCATTTTCTCTGGAGGCAGAAGAGGAATTATACTTGTCAGGATGCGAGGAGTACTTTCGGCGAGAGTCCGAGGCGTTATGGATGGCGTTCATCAGCCCCACATTCTGCAGTGTAGTTTGCAAATCCATCGCGCTACGGTATATTTGTGGTTTAGGTATGAGAATCTCACAGAGAAGGGGAAGCCCCACTGGTAGATGATGGTGTTGCGTTGCAATATTTGGAGGAGTGGTTTCAGAGCCCTTCTTTTGTTGATAGTTAGCTGCGACAGATCGGCGAAAACGTTGGTAATTGTATCCTTGAAATTGCAACGTATTTTTATGCCATGATGCATTTATTAGTAATTCTTTGGTCCGGAAGTAATGAAATTTTGCAATAATATCGCGTGGCGGGCCATCTGTTTTTTTTTTTTTTTGGAGCAAGTGCTCTGTGTACCCTATCCATTTCAAGTCGCTCCACCGGTGTTCCCGGTTGCAGTTCCTGAAAAAAAGCAGTCATTGTGGCCTGTAAATCAATCGCTGTTACAGGGATTCCTCTAATGCGAATATTTGACCTTCTCGCGCGATATTCGTAATCTTCCAATCTTGTTTACAGAGTCAAGTTCTCCTCTTTAAGGTTACCGATTTCTGAGGAGAAATCAGCTGTACATTTTTCCAAATCATCAGTCCTTAATTCTAGTGCTGATATTCACTGTCCTAGTTCCCTTATCTCCTTAGTAAGGCTTGTAGTGATATAGGTGTCCGTTTATGAAGCAGTGATCCCAAGGATCACCACTGATCACAGCCCATAAACAGTTTATGAAACAGAGATAATCGGGGGGAGAAGTGTTTGAATTTGTTCTCCTGCCGATTATCTCTACACACGGCCAGTTTATGAAGCTGTGATCTGAGCTCTTCACTGGTGATCTGAGTCAAAATTCACATGCCCCGATTCACCAGCTCAGAGGTGGTGAAGCGGGGAGTGAAGAGGGAATCCTGGGGGTTCTGAGGAGGAAGGAGGAAGATTTTTAACTTCCTTCTACCTCGTTCAGACCCCCCAACACTGTAACCATGTCCCCCTGTCATATTATGTGTGTGTGTATGTATAATGCAGGGCTCCAAATTTCACGTCCTGAGCTACTAGCCAGGCCTCAAGAGTTACACGCCACCAGTTGCCCCACCTAATTCATACACTGCCCTGCGCCTAATTGCACCTGTAAAAACACCCTCGTAGATTATCTCATAGAATGACACTGTTAAATGTTTTATGCAGAATCAAGTTACACAATTAAATATTACCAACAACAACTTTAACAAAATGGGACAGGGCACTGGGGGCAAACCAGAGGGACAGGGCACTGGGGGCAGGCCAGAGGGACAGGGCACTGGGGGCAGACCAGAGGAACAGGGCACTGGGGGCAGACCAGAGGAACAGGGCACTGGGGGCAGACCAGAGGGACAGGGCACTGGGGGCAGACCAGAGGGACAGGGCACTGGGGGAAGACCAGAGGGACAGGGCACTGGGGGAAGACCAGAGGGACAGGGCACTGGGGGCAGACCAGAGGGACAGGGCACCGGGGGCAGACCAGAGGGACAGGGCACTAGAACTGTGTCTCTTCCCCATTCTCTTGCTGTCTCCTCTGCAACTCCCATCCATCCTCTCTCTCCCTCTCCTATTCATCTCATCATCAGGAGCCTGTGTGTGCGGCTCCATGCTTGCATGTCCCCACTTCCCCTTTTTATTTAGGCTGGCAGTGAGGAGAGGAGCTGCAGCACAGCAGGAGGGAGTACAATTCAGCGCTGAGCTCCACACAACTGAACAGGCATTGACACGATAGCACACTGACACAGCACAGCACACATTAAGACCAGTCTGTTCACAGTGCTCAGGCTGAACTGTTGGACACTTACATAGAGCACAAGGAGAAGAAAACTGCACAAACTGGAAGGCTGCCGCTCTCATGTCAGGGCAACTTTAAGTGAGCTACATTGATCGGGGGGAGGGGGCGCAGGCTCAGAGAGGTCAAACTGTTAGGTCCCATGGCTTAATGAGAATTGTAAGGAGAGCTCCTGTGTACTGCTCTGCTTGTGCGCGGCTCACCAGACTACTTTTCCCGAGCATGCACCTTTCCTCTTCGGCCGCCAATCTCATCGGGACTCTAAGTGTAGGCACAGATTGGAGGGAGATTGGTCATGCAGCCCTGTCATCCCTCGCCCCAGCTCAAATCCACTCGCCAAATGCTAGTAGGCGAGTGGAAATTTTGAGGGCTGCTATTAATATTATTTTTTATTGATTATTTTAATTAATCTCTTTATTTTAATTGAAACAATTTATGTACTATTCAATTTAATCATTATTGCTATATAAGTTTCCTGTATTACTCTGGAGGTACCCTGCAATGTGTAATTAGTTTGCCAGACAGTTCCTATGGAACGTCTAATTTTTAATGTTAAATTGCACCCTTGTGTCTAAATAAATCAATTTTTTAGAGAAATTTTCTCTGTACGACTACATCCTTTACAACATATAGTGCCTGAAAAGTCCAATAACTTGCCCCTAGTTAATTTTTCTCTCATACATAATAGGACGTGGCACCCACTACACTATCCAGTATCCATATGCTCACTACATGTGAGGATACTGTTCCCTTCCCTTCTCCCTCTTTTTCTCATCACGTACGCCAATGTGCCTGTACGTGCCATTCTGCCGACGTATATGTACATGTGGTGGTCCTTAACCACTTAACGCCCGCTGCACGCCTATTTACGTCCGTCCACAAAAGGGCCTGGAAAGGCAGATGGACCTAAATTTACGTCCCTGCCCACTAGCGGTTCGGGGGTCCGATCGGGACCCCCTCCGCTGGGTGCGGCGGGCGGCTTACCTCCGGGAGCGATCCGACTCGAGGTAGCGGAGGTTCGTTTCTGTCCGCCCCCTCGTGATCGCTCCCAGCCAATCCTGTGCGCCGCCTCGTGTCACTCCCTCTGCCTGTAAAATGTAAACACAGGCAGAGGAAGTGATGCAGCGCTCATCTCGGCGGTATTTTCAAACCACCAAGATGAGAGAAGAGGCACAGTAAATACACATAGTACACATAGGCACATTTAACCCCTTGCGATCACCCCCACCCCCTGCCATCACTGCATGTAGTGTCAGTGTGACAGGCAGTGTGACAGGCAGTTAGTGTTAGGTTCAGGGTAGCCCCCGTACCCCCCCTAATAAAGTTTTATCCCCTTGATCACCGCCCTAGTTAACCCTTTCACTCCCTGTTGCCAGTGTCACTAAGCAATCATTTTTCTGATCGCTGTATTGGTGTCACTGTTGCTGCTAGGTAGCTAATTTTTTTTTATTGCAATTTTTTTTTTAGTAAAGACATGTGGTTGAATAAATTTTGGCCTAAATGTTTGACTAAAATTTTGTTTATTCAATTTTTCTTATAACAAAAATTAAAAAATATTGTTTTTTTTTTCAAAAATGACGCTCTATTTTTGTTTATAGCGCAAAAAATAAAAATCGCAGAGATCAAATACCATAAAAAAAAAACTCTATTTGTGGGAAGAATAGGACGCAAATTTTGTTTGGAAGCCACGTTGCACGACCGTGCAATTGTCTGTTAAAGCGACGCAGTGCCGAATTGTAAAAACGCCTCTGGGGATTTAGCAGCATATTAATCCGGGGCTTAAGTGGTTAAGGGGTTAAAGGGTTTGTAAAGGATTTTTTTTTTTATCTTAATAGCTTCCTTTACCTCAATAAAGTTTTCATGTCCCCATTGTTTGATTTTGCTCTCAAGTTGCTGTAATTCTTCTCTGATCTCCACAATTCCTGGTTGTCTGTTTCCTGATAACCACAGAGCTGGGAGCTTTCTCTCTGTGGTCACTAACTTCAAGGAGGTGTGATTACTGTGTGTCTAGTTTCTAGTTTTGTTTTCCAAACCATTACTGCTCTATGGCTCTGTATGCTCTGTAAGGCAGAGAGGCAGGAAACAACATGCAAAAACAAAACTAGAAACTACAGGTACATTATATGATTGATTTTTATCTATTTTTAATTGTTTTTAAAAGGAATCAGTCAACTATTATGGCCCGGATTCACAGCCATCGGCGCATCTTTATGCCGCCGTAGCGTATCTTCTTTACGCTACGCCGGGGAAACGTTGAGAGGCAAGTATGAAATCCACAAAGAAAATGCGCCCAACGTTGCGCCGACGTAGCATATTTTCGTCGGCGTAAGCCGACATAAGTCAAAGTAGGTGGAAGTGGGCTGAAAAAGGGCGTGCTGCTTGGTAATGAAGCGTGACCCCATGCAAATGATGAGCTGAGCATCATCCAAGTACTTAAAACTAATGGCGCATGCGTCGTAACTTGGACGTATCCCCGTGCGCATGCGTACAACCACGTCGAAATAACTGCCAAAGATACGTCGAATCACTACCTACGATGTGAACGTAACCTATGCCCATCCCTATTCACGTAGTACTACGTAAAATACGACCGCTGTTCCCTAGTCCATACCTTTTGCATGAGTTGCGCCTCCTATATGAGGAATAACTTTACACCGAACATAACCCTTACGCAAATCGCTTAAAACATGCGCCGGGCGCTAGTACGTTCGTGAATCGGCATATCACCCTCATTTGCATATTTCCATCACAAATCAATGGGAGTGCCAAATGCATCCAGCGTAACTATGTGCCCACTATACGCCGGCGTAGGCAAGTTACATCGGTCGGATGAAGTCAGTTTTTTTGTGTCTTAGTTCTATGGGTACAGCGCATAGATACGATGGCGCATATTTACACTTACGCGGCGTATATCGAGATACGCCGGCGTAAGTGCTGTGTAAATCCGGGCCAACGTCTCTATACCCTGTAAACAGTCATTTCAGCAAAACATTTTTTTTATTTACGACTCCTTTAAGCTCTACATCTGGCCATTGCAAAAGACATTGCAAAGAATCTTATCAAATAAGCCCTCCACTAACCCAAGATTTACAAGCAGTTTTGGCAACTATCAAGTAATACGATAAGCTATCTCCACAATATCTTGAGTTTCGGGACGTTTGTGATAAAAAGAACACAGTTCAGCTGCCTTCTCATCATTATGATTGTCGCATCGAATTGCTTGCAGGGGCAAAAATACCATTTGGGTGCCTTTATTCTTTATCAGAACCTGAACTGAAGGTGCTCAAAGAGTGGATTATTGAGAATCTAGAGAAGGGTTTTTTCAGACACTCAACCTCTCCTGCTGGGTCCTTAAGCCCCATGCACACGGAACGTTTAAAAATGCCTGTTTTGCCGCGAATTTCGCTGCTTTTTTCGCGTTTGCGCTTATAAGCGTTTAGTTAAGAAACATCATAAGACCCTCCCTAAGCTCAAAAAACAGTATTATTTAACCATTTCAGCCATTTTGTGAGACCAGAGTGAGTAGCAGCTGAGAGAGCAGCAGTGTACTTGTATTTAGCGTGTCACTTGCCACATCACCTGCAACAAGCTGCGGATTGTCCACTTGCCATTTCACCTGCCACAAGTTGTGAATTGTCCACTTGCCACATTACCTGGCCACGTCACCTGCCACAAGTTGTGGATTATCCACTTGCCAAATCACCTGGCTACGTCACCTGCCACAACTAGTGGATTGTCCACTGGCCACATCATCTGGCCACGTCACCTGTGACAAGTTGTGGATTGTCCACTTGCCACATCACCTGGCCATGTCACCAGGCCGCGTCATCTGCCACGTCACCTGTTCACATTACCTGGCCACAAGTTGTGGATTGTCCACTTGCCACGTCACCTGCCATGTCACCTGCCACAAGTTGGAGATTGTCCACTAGCCACGTCACCTGCCACAAGTTGTGGATTATCCACTTGCCAAATCACCTGGCCACATCACCTGCCACAAGTTGTGGATTGTCCACTTGCCACATCACCTGGCCACATCACCTGGCACGTCACCTGTACACATCACCTGGCACGTCACCTGGCCACAAGTTGTGGATTGTCCACTGGCCACGTCACCTGGCCATGTCACCTGCCAAAAGTTGTGGATTGTCCACTGGCCATGTCACCTGGCCACATCACCTGCCACGTCACCTGGCCACATCACAAGTTGTGGTGTGTCGGCTAGCAAACCTCCGGTTTGCGCATATAAAGTTTCCAACAGCACGTCCAATCAGGTTCCCCAGACGAAGACACGTTTACTAGTTTTATATTTTTTACATGTAAGAGCAACTTGTTGTCCATAAATGTCCATTCATTTTCGTTACTACACTATTGGAGGCTCTCCTTTGTCCCTCTTGTTCCCCTGGTTTGAGACCCTCTAGGTATTCCATTAAGGGACGAGATCCATATTGGTTTTACATACAGGAGACATTGAGGAGACTGTCGTGTGGTGAAATTGATTTATTGATCGCTGGCTTTTTCCCTCATTGAGGTGAGAGTTCTGGGAGACCAGACCGGTGTCCTTGGTGGAGTTTCCATTTCCTTGGGATTAGTGGATGTCTATTCACAGCAGCCTATCTGCACTTTTACACATGGGGCCAGATTCACATAGATTGCCCGACGGCGTAGCGTAAGCCATTTACACTACGCCGCCGCAACTTAACAGAGCAAGTGCAGTATTCCCAAAGCACTTGCTCCGTAAGTTGCGGCTGCGTAGTGTAAATGGCCCGGCGTAAGGCCGCGTAATTCAAAGGGGGCGGCTTGTATTTAAATTAAGCGCTCCCCGCGTTGATTGAACTGCGCATTCGCCGGCTGCAAAAATAGCCCAGTGCGCATGCTCCAGCTCACGTCGGAAAACGTGAATGAAACCGACGTGAGCGTCGTTTATGTAAATCCCTATTCGCGAACGACTTAGTAAAACGACGTAAACAACGGAAAAAGAAGACGCTGTCCCGACGCCATACTTAACATGGCATACGACGGAACTTCATAAGGTTACGTAAAAACGTTTGGGAATCGGCATATTAGGCTCATTTGCATAGGCAAATGTGAAATCAACGTAAAGGCCACCTAGCGGCCAGCGAAGTCATTACATCTACGATCCGACGGTGTGAAGCCCCGTACACACGGCCGAGGTTCTCGGCAGAAACCAGCGAGAACCTCGCTGGGAGCCGCATTCTGCCGAGAACCTCGGCCGTGTGTACGCTCTCGGCGAGCCCCGCCCGTCGGAAAACCCGTCGAGCAAATAGAGAACAGGTTCTCTATTTGCTCGACGGCCCGTCGGGATAAATGGCTGGTTGCCTTTCCCGACGGGCGGGTCGCCAATTCTGACGGCCGGCAGAGAACCTCGAGGGGCGTAACGATGTGTTCCGCCCGTCGAGGTTCTCTGCCGTGTGTACGGGGCCTAAGTGTTTTACACCTGTCGGATCTTCACTGTATCTATGCGTAAATGATTCTATGAATCAGACGCATAGATACCCAGTAAAAAAAACAGAGATACGACGGTGTTTCCTGCGATACACCGTCGTATCTCTTTTGAGAATCTGGCCCATGGACTTTGTCACACTATTATTATTATTATTTTTTCTAGTTAAATCCTTTACATCCTTCACTCATCACCTATACACGTTTAATGTTTATGTGTCTGCATATGGTTTATATATGACATTTTTGCTCAATTACCTTATTTATTTATTATTGATATATATTTTTGCTGTTGTGTATGCACTGCATAGTTTTTGCTGCAATTAATTACACTGTTTATGTAGGAAGACGTTACTCTCTTAGTAGCGCAGAAGCTTTTTTCACATTTGATCTCCCACTTGCCACATCACCTACCACAAGTTTTGGATTGTCCACTTGCCACGTCATCTGCCACAAGTTGTGGATTGTCCACTGACCACGTCACCTAGCCACGTCACCTGCCACAAGTTGTGGATTGTCCACTTGCCACGTCACCTGGCCATGTCATCTGGCTATGTCACCTGCCATGTCACCTGGCCACATCACCTGCCACAAGTTGTGGAATGTCCAATTGCCACGTCACCTGATCACATCACCTGCCATGACACCTGCCACAAGTTGTGGATTGTCCACTTGCCACAAGTTGTGAATTGTCCACTTGTCACATCACCTGTCCACTTCGCCTGCCACAAGTTGTTGATTGTCCACTTGTCACATCACCTGTCACTTGGCCATGTCACCTGCCACGTCACCTGTTCACATCACCTGGCATGTCACCTGGCCACATCACTTGTTATAAGTTTTGGATTGTCCACTCACCACGTCACCTGGCCACGTCTTCTGTCACAAGTTGTGGATTGTCCACTGGCCACGTTACCTGCCACAAGTTGTGGATTGTCCACTTGCGAGGTCACCTGGCCATGTCATCTGGTCATATCACCTGCCACGGTACCTGTTTACATCACCTGGCACGTCACCTGCCACATGTTGTGGAGTGTCCACTTGCCACGTCACCTGGCCACGTCATCTGCCACAAGTTGTCAATTGTCCACTGGCCACGTCACCTGGCCACGTCACGTCACCTGCCACAAGTTGTGGATTGTATACTTGCCACGTCACCTGGCCATGTCATCTGGCCTCGTCACCTGGCCACATCACCTGGCCACATCACCTGTCACAAGTTGTGGATTGTCCACTTGCCACATCACCTTGCCACAAGTTGTGGATTGTCCACTGGCCATGTCACCTGACCACGTCACCTGCCACAAGTTGTGGCATGTCCACTTGCCACGTCACCTGGTCACATCACCTGCCACGTCACCTTAACACATCACCTGCCACAAGTTGTGGAGTGTCCACAATGCAATGCAAGCAATTGCAGTTTTTTATGGTTTTTAATGGTTTTTCATCCTTTGCCATCATTTTTGAGATTTCGAATGTAAAAAAATAGGTCACCTTTAAAAATGCCTATAAACGAAATAGCGTATTTTGCCGCGTTTTGCGTCTGAAACGTGGAAAACTTTTGCGTCTGAACCCATTTTTTTGCTTCTGGAGAAACGAGGTTAAACGCAACTGCCTAAAAACAGATAAATAAAGGAGACTGTGTGCATGGACACATAGGATAACATTGCATGTGTGCAACTGCCTCTGAACACACGTTTAACACCGTTTAACAGCTTCTCGTGTGCATGGGGCCTTAGATATCGATTAAGACATTAATTGTTTTATAAACAATGCTTAGTTCATCTCTGTATTTTAATATATTTTTTATTATTTGTTGTTATCATAAATAATTTCTAATAATTTTTAATTATTCAGTTAAACTTTAAACATTTTTGTCTTATTGGTTATAATACACCTTTCTAATTAAAATTATCATTGTATTGTCACATGCGATTTGTAATATAGGTCATGACCAGATAGTTTTTACATTAATGTATCTACAGCGTCCTCTTGACTTCTTATGCTTGTATCATGTGTCTCCGTTAAAACATTTTTTTTATGTATTTTCTATTTTCGCCACAAGATGGTAGTATTTTATCTAAGAAGTAGTCTTCCATTTGCTTTTAACCTTGTCCAACAGTTATGCTGGCGCCGAGTGTCTCTCTCTATAGCCCTATTGCCACAGCCCTCAGTCAAGATGGAGTTGCGGTATTATTTAAGGGCATGCGTGATGACGCAAATACAGTAGGCAATCCCAGACAACATCCCTTAGTGACGAAACACATAGGGTGTGACCTATAATTTGACGTCATCATGCCTTCCATACTAATATACACTGACACGAAAAACAAGCAATGGAAGCCTTAAGGAGACGCCACGCTTCTATATGCATTTTTACTGTGCCATTTGAATTTATTTCTTGTAAGTACAATACTTTTTTGGCATATTAAATCTTATCTACTGTATTACACTATGGAGTTTCTTTAGTTTATATCTTCCTGAGATACCAGATACCGCTCTTATCTCTGTTACCCGGCTACCAGCAGTGAGTCTTTAGGGAGACCTTAAACCCCGGTGTCTGGAGCAGTGGTGTATTTAGGTTTTGTGCTTCCCTAGGCCTGACTAAACTTGGGCACCCCCTAATTATGCCCACCCCTTTTTGTCAATACCACACCCTTTGCTGTTTAAGAAACCGCCTATTTTTTTTTTAGTGCGGACTAAGAGTCGGGGGGTGGGCGCACAATGAATTCCCTTAATTTGCATAGATTTCCTCTCACTTCCTGTTTGGCTATGGGGCAGGAAGTGAAGGGAAATCTCTGCAATGGGACAGGGATGGTAAAAATAAACTGGCAGGGGCTATAACCCTCCCATACTGTATTCAAAATTAAAAAGAAAAGTGTTGTCTATAATTTTACTTTAAGCACACATTTCTGATAATTTGATGGGGAGGACTAAGAAGATAACATCATGCCAATGGTGCAGCAGAAAACATATAGCACAGTGAGGAAGGTTTGTGGTCCAGGATAATAGGACAGCCAAAATTAGAAGCAGCGCCCAGCCCGCATACCAGAAGCAATGTGGCCGCTTTATGGGGGCGTTAGAATACTTTGCTTGTCAGCCCAGTCCACCCCATAAGACTAACAGTGTAGCGCAAGTCAGTGGGGGCTCTTTCCGTGCTGCCCCCCTGCAAAGTGCTGCCCTAGGCCTGGGCCTTGTTGGCCTAGGCCAGGATACAGCCTTGGTCTGGAGTGACCCGCCGTGATAACGGTCATATCCTTTGGGTAAGGACAGGGCCGGCCCTTAGGCCTTTAGGCGCCCTGTGCGAGAAAGCTTTACAGCGCCCCCTAGTGACCACGCCCCTGAGTAACTACGCCCCTTGGTAACCACACCCCTCGGTAACCACACCCATTTCTCCAATACCGGCTCCATTTAAAGCCTTCCATTCCTTTATTCACACAGTATAATAACGCCACTTATAAAGTAAATCACACGGTATAATAACACTACCTGTAAATTTACTATCAAATATCAAACATAATTACAATAAAGTATTTTTTAACTTTTGTATTTACTATTCCTTTAAGAAACACCTTATTTAAAAAAGAAAATACAAAACAGACATTAAGCAGTGCACTTATAAAAAAAGAATTTACTTACAGAAAAAAGGTTTTACATCTGCTGCCTGCATCTGTGGATTCTTGCCCTCCTTTGTCTTCTCAGTGCGCATGGCGTATGAGCTCCTCATAGCAAGGCAAGGACAGCCGCCATGCCGTCTTTCCGGCAGAATCTGCCTGCGGCCTGCCAGGTGTACCTGTCACTACTGTGTACCCCTCTCCACAACTGCACCTCTGGGCCCCTTTACATTACAAAGCCCCCTGCCCTTCTGGACCCCTCTACATTACACAACACCCATTACATTACAAAGCCCCCTGCA
Source organism: Rana kukunoris (assembly GCA_029574335.1). Lineage (NCBI taxonomy): Eukaryota > Metazoa > Chordata > Amphibia > Anura > Ranidae > Rana > Rana kukunoris. Next base: position 6,402 of record JAJQKJ010002407.1, on the reverse strand, counting down.
CTTCTGGACCCCTTTACATTACATAGCACCCTGCCCCTCTGGGTGGACCCCTTTACATTACACAGCACCCTGCACCTCTGGACCCCTTTACGCTACACAGCACCTTGCACCACTGGGCCCCTTACATTACACAGCACCCCACAGCTCTGGACCCCTTTACATTACACAGAACCCTGCATCTCTGGACCCCTTTACATTACACAGCACCCTGCACCGCTTGGCCCCTTTACATTACACAACACCCTGCACCTCTGGACCCCTTTACACTACACAGAACCCTGCACCTCTGGGCCCCTTACATTACACAGCACCCTGCACCTCTGGGACCCTTACATTACACAGCACCCTGCACCTCTGGGCCCCTTACATTACACAGCACCCTGCACCTCTGGGCCCCTTTACATTACACAGCACCCTGCACCTCTGGGCCCCTTTACACTACACAGCGCCCTGCACCTCTGGGCCCCTTACATTACACAGCACCCTGCACCTCTGGACCCCTTTACGCTACACAGCACCCTGCACCTCTGGACCCCTTTACATTACACAGCACCCTGCACCTCTGGGCCCCTTACATTACACAGCACCCTGCACCTCTGGGCCCCTTACATTACACAGCACCCCACAGCTCTGGACCCCTTTATGCTACACAGCACCCTGCACCTCTGGACCCCTTTACATTACACAGCACCCCACAGCTCTGGACCCCTTTACATTACACAGCCTCGGACACCTGTATGTTACACAAACACCCCCTAACAGTTTTGGACCCCCTGCATGTTATGCAGACCCCCGTACAGTGCGAACCCCCCCCCCACAATACAGAACCCCCTTACAATAGACCACCCCTACAATAAAGAACCACCCCCCCACAATACAGAAACCCCCCCCCCCCCTACAATACAGATAGACCCCTACAGTGCAGACCCCCCAACAATAAAGAACCCCTCCACACACACACAATACAGAAAACACCACCCCCTACAATACAGATAAACCCCTACAGTGCAGACCCCCCTAAAATACAGACGACCCCCCCTTCAGACCTGTAAAGCAAGCAGGCTCAGATAACCTGCTTGCTGCGTGCTGCACACACAGCACAGTACAGGCAAGGGGGAGACGGCTTCACTGCTCGGCTGCGTGACTGAGACAGTCACAGGCAGCCGAGACTCAGACCACGGGTGTGCCGACGGCTCGCTGGGATGCGGCTTGCACGGCACCACCCCTGCAAAGCCAGGCACCCGGCAAGGTCCTCTTCAGTGGGGGGGGCGCCGTCGCCGGCCTGACACCCACAGTGTGCGGCACGCCCCCGCCCACTACTTAATACGTGAGCAAATTAAAAAATCTGTGCGGTCGCCAGGCGCCCATGTTGCTATGGCGCCCTGTGCGATCGCACTGTCCGCACACCCCAAAGGCCGGCCCTGGGTAAGGAGACTACAACACTACCTCAGCTTTGGTGGATGAAGGATTTTTGTCATACATTTTCCCTTCTATTCACTTCTATGGATTGTTCTCTATAAGAACTGTTTTTCTCCAGGATTCATCTGTTAGCACTAATATAATTCTTCACGTTTGAACTTTTTGGGTTCACTCATTTATATATTCTCTTTCTTCACAGTTGGGAATATTTATTAAGAATCATATTCTTGTTATTGTACTGGCAGCCTTAGGCCTGGGGGGCAAGTCCAGTCAAGTGGCCCACTGAACCACAAATCAGCTCGCCATCCATGTCCACATGGTTTTATAACGGATGATTGATGTTATGAAGCAAGACAAATATGATACAATGTAGTAATTAAAAAAGTGCAGATAGTGCCTGTTAATGCATCCTGTTAATGCATCCTGATCAGTGCCCATCAGTGCAGCCTGATCATTGTCCATTAATGCAGTGCAAACACCTTCACCTTCTTCTTCATTACTGTCCCCTCAGTTGTTGTTCCCCTGTATCACCTTCAAATTTCTCACTTGTCAGCTTCATGTATTAAAGTCCCCCCGACCCCCACTTGTTGGCTTTGTGTATTACTGTGACAGTAATACATTAAGCTGATAAGTGGGGGACAGTAATAAATTAGGCTGACAAGTGGGGCACAGCAGTGGCGGCTGGTTCTCAAAATTGCCACCACTGTGTCATCAGACGCAGCCACTGTACCCATCAATTGCTGACACTGTGCCCATCAATTGCTGCCAGTGGTCCCTTTAATTTTCGCTACTGTGCCCCATCAGATGCTGCCAGTGTGTCCATCAATTGCGCTACTGTGCCAAATGCTGCCAGTGTTCCAATCAATTACCACTACTGTGCCCCATCAGATGCTGCCAGGGTGACAATCAATTGTCGCTACTGTGCCCCATCAGATGCTGCTAGTGTGCCCATCAATTGCCGCTACTGTGCCCAACACTTGTCGCTACTGTGCCCCATCAGATACTGCAAGTGTGCTGATCAATTGCCGCTACTGTTCCCCATCAGATGTCAGTGTGACGATCAATTGTCTCTACTGTGCCCCATCAGATACTGCCACTGTGCCATCAAACGCAGCCACTGTACCCATCAATTGCCACCAGTGTGCCCCATCAAATGCTGCAAGTGGTCCAGTCAATTGCTGTTACTGTGCCCCATCAGATCAGATCAGATACTGCCACTGTGCTACATCAGATGTTGCCAGTGTGCTCATCAATTGTCGCTACTGTGCCCCATCAGATGCTGCTACTGTGCCATCAAACGCAGCCACTGTACCCATCAATTGTTGACACTGTGCCCATCAATTGCTGCCAGTGTGCCCCATCAAATGCTACCAGTGGTCCATCAGATGCTGCCGCTGTGCCCCATCAGAATGCCGGTGGATCTTAGGGGCCACATGACCTTCCTACAGGGCCGGCCTTAGGTGTTCAGGCGCCCTGTGTGAGCTAATCTTATCCTGTGGAGCCCCCCCCCCCAGACCGCTACACACTAAACTACCCACTGACCGCTACACAATACCCACTGACCGCTACACAATACACACTTACCGCTACACAAACTACCCACTGACCAATACACTACCCACAGACCGCTACACAATACACACTGACAGCTACACAAACTACCCACAGACCGCTACACAATACACACTGATCACTACACAATACACAATGACAGCTACACAAACTACCCACTACTGACCGCTACACAATACACACTGACCGCTACACAATACACACTGACCGCTACACAAACTACCCACTGACCAATACACTACCCACAGACCGCTACACAATACACACTGACCACTACACAATACACTACTCACAGACCGCTACACAATACACTACCCACTGACTGCTACACAATACACACTGACTGCTACACAATACACACTGACCGCTACACAATACACACTGACCGCTACACAATACACACTGACCGCTACACAATACACTACCCACAGACCTTTACACAATAAACTACCCACTAACCACTACACAATACACACTTACCGCTACACAAACTACCCACTGACCAATACACTACCCACAGACCGCTACACAATACACACTGACCGCTACACAAACTACCCACAGACTGCTACACAATACACACTGACTACTACACAATACACTACCCACTGACCGCTACACAATACACACTGACCGCTACACAATACACACTGACCGCTACACAAACTACCAACTGAGCAATACACTACCCACAGACCGCTAGACAATACACACTGACCACTACACAATACACTACTCACAGACCGCTACACAATACACTACCCACTGACTGCTACACAATACACACTGACTGCTACACAATACACACTGACCGCTACTCAATACACACTGACCGCTACACAATACACTACCCACAGACCTTTACACAATAAACTACCCACTGACCGCTACACAATACACACTTACTGCTACACAATACACACACTGACCGCTACACAAACTACCCACAGACCAATACACTACCCACAGACCACTACACAATACACACTGACCGCTACACAACACACACTGACCACTACACAATACACTACCCACTGACCGCTACACAATACACACTGACCGCTACACAATACACACTGACCGCTACACAATACACACTGACCGCTACACAAACTACCCACAGACCGCTACACAATACACACTGACTACTACACAATACACTACCCACTGACCGCTACACAATACACACTGACCGCTACACAATACACACTGACCGCTACACAAATTACCCACTGACCAATACACTACCCACAGACCGCTAGACAATACACACTGACCACTACACAATACACTACTCACAGACCGCTACACAATACACTACCCACTGACTGCTACACAATACACACTGACTGCTACACAATACACACTGACCGCTACTCAATACACACTGACCGCTACACAATACACTACCCACAGACCTTTACACAATAAACTACCCACTGACCGCTACACAATACACACTTACTGCTACACAATACACACTGACCGCTACACAAACTACCCACAGACCAATACACTACCCACAGACCACTACACAATACACACTGACCGCTACACAACACACACTGACCACTACACAATACACTACCCACTGACCGCTACACAATACACACTGACCACTACACAATACACACTGACCGCTACACAATACACACTGACCGCTACACAAACTACACACTGACCAATACACTACCCACAGACCGCTACACAATACACACTGACCACTACACAATAGACTACTCACAGACCGCTACACAATACACTACCTACTGACTGCTACACAATACACACTGACCGCTACACAATACACACTGACCGCTACACAATACACTACCCACAGACCTTTACACAATACACACTTACCGCTACACAATAAACTACCCACAGACCACAGACCATTACACAATAAACTACCCACTGACTGCTACACAATACACACTTACCGCTACACAATAAACTACCCACAGACCATTACACAATAAACTACCCACTGACTGCTACACAATACACACTGACACTACAGCATTGGTGCATTTTACTATACAGGCATTGGTGGACTACAAGGCCCAGCATTTTACTATAGGGGGCTCTGGTGGACTACAAGGCCCAGCATTTTACTATAGGGGGCTCTGGTGGACTACAAGGCCCCATTTTACTATAGGGGCTCTGGTGGACTACAAGGCCCAGCATTTTGCTATAGGAGGCATTGGTGGACTACAACGACCAGAAGTTTAGTCCCACCAATGCCTCCTATAGTCAAATGCTGGGCCTTTTAGTCCACCAGAACCCCCCATAGTAAAATGCTGGGCCTTGTAGTCCACCAATGCCTCCCATAGTAAAATGCTGGGCCTTGTAGTCCACCAATGCCTCCTATAGTAAAAGGCCCAGCATTTTACTATGGAGGCATCACACGTTACACACTGACTTTCTGGCTGCTCCCTCCCTCTCCCCAGACGGGGGGGTGACAGAGAAGAGGGGGGGTAAGCTGACCTGGCAGATGAGCCCTCAGCAGACACACATCGGAAGGCAGGACTCCAGGAGCAAGCAGGCACGACCATCGAATCCACAGTGGCCATTCACAGACCTCCATGCCTGCTTCCCGGATTGCCCCGCCCATCGCACATGGCCCAATAGGCCAATCACAGACCCCCATGTCTGCTTCCCGGCATGCCCCCCACCTCGCACATGGCCCGATCGGCCAATCACAGAGCACCCACTGGCTCAAAGCACATCTAAGGCTGGCCCTGCCTTCCTACAACTCCCACAATGCAGCGCGGCAGCAGCCAGCCAATCGGCGGCCGCTGCTGCTGAGTTTTAGCAAGAATAAAAAAAACAGCGTTGCGGACGTTTTAAATGTAATGTGAGCGGCCCGGGGGGCAATTTCCACTTTTCCTCCTGGCCCAGTCCGCCCCTGGAGATGGTGGTCCATATATATAATTAATTGTTTAACCGCTGCCTGCAAGCCCAACTGGGGAACCTTTTTTTTCTTATATATATATTTTTAATTTTTTCAGGTACTTGGTTTATTTTAATAGTATCGGTCACATCAATTTATTTATTTTATATTTATATTTATATACATATACCCATTCGGGTATACCTACTATATTTTGTCACTTTTATTGGGTTTATCAGTGTACCATTTTTTTGATTTTTTTATGATTTCAGAGCCGTTACTTATTGTCACTTATTTTCAAATTTTGTATCTACATTTTTTGGTACTGGCAGGTAATTACTTTCAACAATGTATTAGTTATTTTTCACTATTTATATATAATTTTTATTTTTTTTTTTGTTTTCAAACATTTTATTGAAATTTTGAGAATTAAATACAGAATATTAAATACACATAAATTGTAGAACATGTAAATCACATAAAATATTCCTCAAAAGGAAATTCCAAATGTTATT
>JAJQKJ010001560.1:0-51368 GCA_029574335.1 Rana kukunoris | reverse complement strand
GAATACCCCTGTGTAAAATAGGAGGGTAGATGTTGGTTCCTCAGCTTCCACTAATTTCAGTGAAATTGAGTTTAGGTGCATCGGTCACAATGACATCCTTATAGCAGCATAGGATCATTTTACTTTAGCAATCTTTGGGCCTGCTGGCCTGCACAGGCTCCTGACCTAATTAATCCACCTTTACTCAATTTCACTGAAATTAGTGGAAGCTGAGGAACCAACATCTACCCTCCTATTAACACAGGTATCTCTCCAATTGCACCCTAATTCCAGCCAAAAGGGGGGCCTATTAGCATTGGGCTCACCCCACAGATATACCCGTCAAAGGTATTAATTTAGCAGCACCATTTCCCTTTCTACTATTCATATTTATATTAGCTCCCCACATAGGGATCCTACTGGGAGGCAACAGCTACTTTATTCACCATAGTGCGGACTCCCCTGTTCTTACACGGGAGAGGATCTGCTGACCGCCACTTGGCAAGGTACTGGCAACACTCCATTTCCTTGCCAGTGGCTCTTTTTCACCCTAATGGGTAAATATATATTTTATATAAAAAAAATTCTGTCCAGTATATATTTATATAAAATAATATAATAAATATATATATATTTTTTTTTCTTAAACTAAATATTAACTAATAATAATAATAATATTATTATAATATCTTATTATATATATATATATATATATATATATATATAATATATATATATATATACACCGACACGACACAAACCTCCAAACAGCAACAGACAAACGGAATAAAAGCACCTTGCTTCAGGAAGGGAAAAAAAATTGGATGTACTTTTGCAATGGTTGGGCATTTCTCTCGGTCTATTTAAGCACTGTGCATAGCTCACTAAGTCTGACGGGCCTAGTTCCTATCTAACTGATTGCGCCGTGCCGAGTTCTGAGCATGCTCAGAGAGGTGCTGACCATAGTTTGCTTCATGTGCACATGCCCAGTCTGGCCGGCCCTTTCATTTGCATGGGGTCACGGCTCATTTCAATAGAACACGCCCATGTCCTTCCACTTTGAATTACACCGCTTTACGCCTCGAATTTACATTGCACCGGTGCAAATTTAGCCGAAAATACTACGAGGATACGGTACTTGCGCCTCGAAATTAGCCGGTCTAACTTAAAGGAGTTGCTCTACGCCGGTCCAAAAATGCACCGATGTACATGAATCTGGCCCAAAGATTCTAAAACAGTGATACTAAATAAACAATAGAATGAACATATAACGATGATGCTGCACCTAAATACAATGAAGCCTAATATAGGGCTCCAAACAGGTGTGCATAAAACAGAAAAAGGTGTGCTCCCTTAATCCTGTTATAGGTACCTTAATCCACTGAGACCAAACTGGATTTATTCCTTATAGACAAGTAAGAGACAAAATACGGCAAGCTGCAATCCTAGCCCACACAGCCCGTACCAGAAACATCCCAACCTGCTTCCGTTCATTAGAGATTAGAAAGGCATTTGATTCCTTTTCCTGGCCCTACTTAAATTCAATCCTCCATAAATGGGGATTCGGTACACACTTCCTAAGATGGATTTCTGCCCTTTATTAAGGTCCAAAAATCTTTATATCCTATTTTGGATTACGCTCAGCCTATTTTGCCATTGAAAGAGGAGTGCACCAAGGATGTCCCTGTCCCCACTCCTTTTCACTTTAGCAATAGGACCCCTAGCCCCAACCTATCCAATCTAACACCGAGAGGACTGGAACTTGGCAGCCATCACCATAAAATATGTCTATTTGCAGGCGATGTCCTAATTTTCCTTACCAATCCCCTGTTATCAGCACCAATTCTTCTTAAAATCCTCACCGAATTTGGAAATCTATCGGCCTCATAGTTAATATACAAAAATCCAAAGGACTAATCATTATCACATGAACTCCCATCGCAACTACATAGCTCTCTCCCTTTTACTTGGTCAATGACTAACATCACCTACCTAGGTATTAATTTCACAGTCCAAGTGATCTTTATATGTCCAACTATCCACCAATGTTAACACAACTATCCTAATTACTTTCCCAATGGTCATCCATACCTTTAGCATGGATGGGTCAGATAACTGTTATGAAAATGTCTATTCTCCCAAATATCCTCTACCTCTTTAGGGTACTTCCTATAACAGTTCCCTCACATTTCCTACTCATCCTCCAACACAAAATCATCCAATATATCTGGATTAAACTTAGACCCCGCCTACCTAAACAAACCTAATATACTCCCAAAATAAAAGGAGGCCTTGGGGGTACCTGATTTTACAAAATATTATTATGCAGCACAATTGGCCCAATTGACAAAATACCATGCCACTACAGAAATACCTTTGTGGGTAGCATTGAAATTCATAGACTGTGAGCCCCTTTTCGCGGGAAAATCTCCTCTGGCTCACCCCCGCTCATTGGAAATCTATCACTTATCCTTACATTAAACATGGCCTCTCTCCATATGGCATAGGTTAAAATCTTGTTTTGGCTTTCAATCTAGACTAAACACTCTCCTTCCTTTCCTTCATAACCCCTCCTTCTATCCGACCTGGTCTTCCCCTAAATCTTTTTTGACATGGGCCACAGCAGGTCTCCTACAAATCCACCAATTCTTTCAATTATCAAATATACTACCTTTTTCCAACCTCATATGAGCAATATAATCTACCACAAACAGAAACCTCCTGATACTTGCAAATAAAAACATTCCTGACCCCTATACAAACCAACAACCACTATACCTCATACATTTTCTATTTTCAAACAAAACTGTATGTCAGACCCACATAGAAGAGGGCTGATTTTTGGATCTATATGACCAATTAATTTTGTATACAACCGCCTCTCCTCCATCCTACACAGGAAAATAGGAAAATAATCTTCACCTCCAGTTAAATTAAGATGATTGGGCTCAAATTTGGCAAGCAACCAAATCAGCTACTCCAACATAGTAGCTCTTGAGATCAATTACAAAGTCTTCACTGGATGGTATTTAGTTCCCGGCTTGATTAGCTAAATTTAACCATCAATACCGTGCTAGCTGCTTTAGAGGATGTATAGCACCAGGCACACATTTGGTGGGACTGTCCCTTAGCCAACTCATTCTGGACGAAAGTATTCAAAATCCTTTCAACAATATTTAAAATAACTTTAATATTGCTACAGCTGGGTCAGGCAGTAAACTAAGAACCCCAACTTCTGACACTTCACCAATTTAGACTACTTCTGTTTGTTACAACAGCAGCAGTGGCGGTGCATCTATAGAGGGTGCTGGAGCGCCGCTCCCTCTGGCTCTCGCATAGCCACTGAAATAACATAGATTCATGCATTGCATAAATCTATGTTATTGTTGCGGCCGCTGCCGCCGACTATTCAGATGGCCCGGACGGCGAACGTCGGCCACCTGAATAACGGCAGCTGGTTGGCTGTGCGAGTACAGCCCTCCGGCTCTTGGAAGCTTATCTAAGGGATGTACGGGTGGTGCGTTCCTTAGATAAGACTGACAGGTGTCTCAGCCAATCAGGTTCACCGGTTCTGGTTACCGGTAACCTGATTGGCTGAAGCGTCATCGAGGGCGGGAGAAGACATCGAGCGACGTGGAAGGAGGATGGCTGACCCGCAGAAAGGTAAGTGCCAAAGGGGCATTATACTGGGCACAGTGGCATCAATGGGCACAGTGGCGACAAAGGGCAAAGTGGCGACAAAGAGCACAGTGGCGACAATGGACACAGTGGCTGCGTTTGATGGCATGGCACAGTGGCTGCGTTTGATGGCATGGCACAGTGGTGACAATTGATGGCACAGTCGCTGTGTTTGATGGCATGGCACAGTGGTGACAATTGATGGCACAGTGGCTGCGTTTGATGGCATGGCACAGTGGTGACAATTGATGGCACAGTGGCTGTGTTTGATGGCATGGCACAGTAACTGCGTTTGATGGCATGGGACAGTGGTGACAATTGATGGCACAGTGGCTGCATTTGATGGCATGGCAAAGTGGCTGTGTTTGATTGTATGGCACAGTGACTGCATTTGATGGCATGTCTCAGTGACTTCATTTGATGGCATGGCACACTGGTGCCAATTGATGGCACAGTGGCTGCATTTTATGGCATTGCACAGTGGCTGCGTTGATGGCATGGCACAGTGGCTGCATTTGATGGGCCCAGTGGCTGCATTTGATGGGCCCAGTGGCTGCATTTGATGGGCACAGTGGCTGCATTTTATGGGCACAGTGAGGCTGCAATTGTTTTTTTGAGCAGCAGCCGCCACTGAACAGTGGCTAAACAATCCATTGCGAAAGCATGGAAAATGAACTCCCTTTGTATACAAAGAGTCAAACAGAGAGTGACACAAGCCATTGTAAACGTAAAGACTGAATGAGTGAGTGAGTGAGTGAAAAACTTATATAGTGCAACACATGCGAACTGAATCGCCTCTGGGCGCTGTAAACATTCCGTGGGTAGAACCCTTTGACCTCAGAAGAGATGGGTTTTAATCTTTCTCCTGAAGGCCAAGTGGTCCACCTCCAGATGGATGGCGGTTGGTAGAGCATTCCACAGTCATGGTCCCTGGACTGCAAACCTTCGATCTCCTTTGAACTTGTACCTGGCCTTGGGTTTTGATTGGTGGATCGCAGAATGCGATTGGGGTTATGGGCTTTTATTTTTTCGGATAGATATTGGGGGGCGTTTCCTTGGCTCCACTTATGCATTAGGCAAAGGGCTTTGATCTCAGAAAAGGTGAGATTGATTCCCATTTTTTTTGCCGGTCACTAATCGAGCGGCCGTGTGTTTTGAAGGACTTGCAGACGAGTGATTTGGAATTTAGGGAGTCCGAGATAGAGGGCATTTGCATAGTCCAGTCCTGAATTGATAATTGTTCCGACCACGACTCTAATGTCTTGTTTCGGGATAAAGGAGGTAAGTCTGCGTAGTAGGTGCAGCAGATGGTGCGATCCGCTGACTACTGACCCTATTTGTGCATCCATAGTCATGTTGGTATCAAAGATGACTCCGAGACTTTTGACTTTGTTCTAGGGGTGATGATTTTACCCAGAATGGGCGGGGGTGACCAAGTTGTCTTTGGATGATTTTTCCGGTTGGCTTGAAAACAGGAGAAGTTCTGTTTTTGAACCGTTGAGTTTAAGATAACTTTTTGTCATTTGTCAGCTTTCTATCAGAGTAAGGCGGCGTACACACGAGGGGATATATCCGCTGAAAACGGTCCGATGGACCGTTTCAGCAGACATCTCCGCTCGTGTGTATGGGCTAGCGGACAGATTTCTCCACCCGACAGATTTCAAAGCATGCTTTGAAATCTATCCGGTGGGGATCTGTCCGCCCGACATGTCTGCTGGTTAGTACACTTACCAGCAGACATGTCGGCCCCCACCGCCGCCGCCGCGCCGCTGCCGAATGGATTCGGCGCAAGCGCGGAAGTGTTTTACTTCCTGGTGCGGTGACGTTGCGGTGACGCGCGGCGGCGTCAACGTCACCGCCGCGTCACCGCCACGTCACCGCGCCTTCCGGCGGCGGGGAATTTGATCCGATGGTGTGTACACGCCATCGGATCAAACTCCCGATCGGACATATCCGATGGAAATGGTCCGCGGACCGTTTTCATCGGATATATCCGATCGTGTGTGTACGCCGCCTAAGGCATTTCTCCAGTCCGAGAGAATGATCCTTTTTATTACATATGTGAAAATACAGTTGTGTATCATCCGCATAAGAGTGGTAGAGTAACTTCTGTTTGCTGATGATTTCAAAAAGAGGGCGGAGATAAATATTGAACAGAACAGGCGACAATGGGGATCCTTGAGGGACTCCACATGATACTGTCCGTTTTTCAGAAGTGAAAGGCCCCAGTTTCACTGTTTGTGATCAGTTTCCAAGAAGGAGGAGAACCAAGCTAAATCACCTTCCGTGACTCTGGCTACTTCCGTTAGCCGAGTAAGTAGTAATCCGGGGTCTACCGTGTCAAAAGCAGCGCTTAGGTCCAACAGTACCAGAAGACAAGATTCTCATTTGTCTGCTGCCTCGAGGGGCGTCATCCCATATTTTGAGAAGCGCTGTTTCTGTTCCGTGACCAGGACGGAAACCCGATTGAAACGGATCGAGTAGTTTATGGATGTCTAGGTGAAGTTGTAGCTGTTGTACAACTTCTTTCTTCATTACCTTGGAGAAGACATTTAGGCCTGTTATGGGTCGACGGTTGTTTGGATCTTTTGGGTCGAGGGTGTTTTTTTTTAGGATAGGTTTTATTATCCCTTGTTTCAGCAAGGTGGGCACTGTGCCCTCCTTAAATGATTGGTTTAAGAGCTGCGTGATAGATGGTGCCAATATGTTGGCACACTCTTTAACCACTTCCCTACCGCACCATAGGGGATTGACGTCTGTGTCAACCCCTCGCCTATGAGACTGGACGTTGCACAACGTCCTTTCTTCACGGCGTTCTAGGGCACGCGCGGCACCACTCGCGATAACGCGCGCGTGCCCGACGGCCGTGATTGCCGCCGGGCACCTGCTGATCATGGCAGGAGTGTGGATCTGTGTGTATAAACACACAGATCCACCTCCTGTCAGCGGTGAGGAGACTGATGTGTGTTCCCAGTACAGAGGAACACACATCGGTCTCCTCCCCCTGTGAGTCCCCCTCCCCCTACAGTTAGAACATACTTTAGGCAACATTTTAACTCCTTCAGCGCCCCTAGTGTTAACCCCTTCCCTGACAGTCACATTTACACAGTAAACAGTGCAGTTTTATAGCACTAATCGCTGTGTAAATGTGAATGGTCCCAAAAAAAGTGTCCGATATGTCCGCCGCAATGTCACGGTCACAAAAAAAAAAACGCAGATCGCCACCATTACTAGTTAAAAAAAATTAAATAAAAATGCCATAAATCTATCACCCTATTTTGTAGACGCTGTGGGCCAGATTCTCGTAAATGCGCGCATAATTATGCAGGCGTAGCGCATCTCAGATGCACTACGCTGACGTAACGCGGAGTGTCAAGTACCGTATTCCCTAAGCAAATGCGCTCCAAGATGCGCCTGCGTAGCGGAAATTCATCAGGGTAATCCGGCGCAACTCCAAAGTAGGAGGGAAGTGGGCGTGTTGCATTCTAATGAAGCGTGACCCCATGCAAATGAAGGCCGGGACGAACAGAGCATGCGCCGTGACATAGATGACCCGCGCCATGACGTGGTTGACCCGTGCCGTGACGTGGATGCCTTCTGCGCATGCGCAAAGCCTCCCTACAATTCGCCGGCGCTGGGTATATAATGCGCCCACACATGCGACCGTGCAGCGCAAAAAGTCTCCCATTTTTTGGATTGTCACGGGAAAACGTTGTGCTGTACCATGGCTTCTACGTATTGGGAAGGAGAGAGAGGAGGAAGAAAAATGTCTCCCCAGAGGAGAGGGCCATTGTCATCGCGGCCATGGAGAAGTACAATTCCAGGCTCCATGGTGCTGACAGTGCCCCGGACCAGCAAGTCCCGGAGGGATGAAATCCTCATGAAGGTGGCTTGCCAGGTTAATGCCCTCTCACAAGAGATCCGGACACCGCAGGATATTCAAAAAAAGATGAATGCGGAGATGGAGATCGGAGGAGACCCCAGAGGTGGCCCAGGTAGTAGACCTAGTTAACCTCCACTTCTCGCACGAGTACATCATGGCTACTACTACAGGCCAGACTACCAAAGTTAGGAAGGCTTGGCTTCCTTGGTCGTCCAGTCCCAAATCTGCCCCCTTACTGTAAATCATCTTATTCACTGTTTTTTTATATGTTATTTTCAAATGTGTACTTGATATCGTGCCTATTTCATAGCTGACATACTGCTTACTTTGTGGTACTTGGACACTAAGGGCCAGATTCAGGTAGATGCCCGCATCTTTTCGCCAGCATAGTGCAACGCATATACGCTGCGCTGACGCAAACTAGCGAGTGAAGTACAGCATTCACCAAGCGCATGGGCGTTATTTTGCGACGGAGAGTAACGAAGATGCGTTGGCGCAACCCGACGCAAGTGGAAGTGGGTGTGTGATCATATGTAAATGATGGGCGGAGCCCAGCGCAGAGGCTTACGTTCAGTGCATCATCCACGGAGCATGCGCAGTGAGTGAGGCTTCACTCGGCCCCCTGTGCGCATGCTCACAACTTCCGTTGGCACCACTTCTCGGGAAACGCCAGCGCAATGTGTTCCGTTGCGCGTATAAAAGCGCCATTCCGGCGCAAAAGTATTTCCGTTTCCCCCCACTCCAGGGAGGTTACTTTTGCACTGTGATGGCTGCTCCCGCTACCCCCAAAGAGAGGAGGAACCTCAATTTCAACTCCAGGAGGTGTCTGTTATCATCTCGGCTATGGAGACTTTTAATGAGTTCCTCCACGGCACCAAAAGTCGGAAGACCAGCCGGGAGAGGAAGCAGGGCATCCTGGAGACCATTGCTGGCAGGGTGAATGTTTTGGGGTACTCCACCCGGACTGCTGGTGATATCCAGAAAAAATTAATGACCTGCGGCGCAAGGTCCGTGGCAAGGTGGCCACCATCAGGAGGCATGAGAGGGGCACGGGTGGTGGTGGACCCCATGTCGGTCAGCCTGACCACGGAGGAGGAAGTGGTCGCCCGCTGCCTGGACAGGGAGCAGTTGGAGGGGGTCCCTGGATATGACTCAGTGGAGGAAGGCTCCAGGACAGGTAAATGATTTTTACCCCCTTTTTGGTTGTGTTGCATATGGGGGGGGGAGGGTACATGTGCCAAGTGTGTGGGACCACCCAACCTGTGTCTGCTTTGTGTCATCCACAGATGACGGAGCGGGGCCATCATCTGTTGGGGGCCAGTCCACCCCATCCCCCCACCGGCATCTTGTGCCTGAGCCCATGGGTGGTGAAGAGACCGAGGTGGAGGAGATTGCCCACACCTCACCTGCAGAGGTCGTTGAGGAGCAGCCTGTTGTGGCAGAGCAGGACATAATATTATTTTTGGAGGAGTCCTCCTCTTCTGCAGGACCCTCTCAGATCCCCTCCCCCATCATAGGAAGCCCTCAAGGGCGACTCCATCCCCCTGGGGACAACCATCTACTGGCCCCAGGAAGGCCACCCGTAAGACCAGGAGGGTGTCTGATCTGGTCCAGGACCAGGTGGCGAGGGATCACGCCAGGCAGACGCAGCAAATGGGGGACATAGTTGGGCACCTGGACAGAGTGGCTGACAACCTGTGCTCCGTGGCCCAGATATCATCTGCAGTGCAGGATGTCAGCTGCAACTGCGCTGCAGTGGTGACCAGTCTGGGGGAGGTGCAGGGTGATATAAGGCACCTCACTGCAGCCGTCCAGGAAAACACAGCTGCCATCCGGGACCAGGGGAGGCAGAGTCGGCGGGCCCAGCATTACACCAGGTCACCCGGCAGCTCAGGATGCAGGCGCAGCAGCTCAGGGTGCAGGCCCAGACCAATTCGTAACCTTGGCCGGATTGCCGTGGCCTTGGAGGGCATGCAGGCCACACCTGCCAGGAGTGGCCCACCCGGGGATCAGCCACCTCCAGATGCCCCCCCCCCCCCACCCACTCCATCCAGGCAGCTGAGGAGCCAGAGAGGGGCCACCAGAAGGAGCCCCGGCATCCCAGATGATTTTTTTTTATTATCTTTTTTTTGAATGCTCAGGATATGAGATTTTTATTTTATTGTTAATGCTTAGGTTATGAGTTTTTTTTTTTGTGTGATTATGCTCTGGATATGAGATATTTTATTTTTTGATACTGCACACGTTGCAGTGTGAATGGTGTGTGAATGTGAGGGGGTGGCACTCCTGCCAGTAAGGGGTGTCACCCTCGGCCGTGGTGGTGAAGTTAACCCCACGGCTGTATGAATGACGTGTGAAAGGTGTATGAATGGACAGCGACATCATTGGGGCCTTGACGCTGGCGTTGCTGCTCCCAAGTCCTGCATGTTGGACTTGGGCTAATCCAATGCGATGTGGATGTGGGTGGTGTGTGTGATCTAGGGACATCAGTGGTGTGCATGCGTGCATTGTCTGTGTGATCAATGTTTTTGTTTATTGTCCAAAGATGCCTACGGTGAGGACCCTCCTGACTGCTCTTCCATCAGCTGAATGGGTCTCCTCTGGCAGGGGGGGCTGTCTGGTTGGGGGGTCAGGTCATCACGTATGTCAATCTGCAGGCCTTTTCTCATGGCAAAGTTGTGCAGAATGCAACATGCACCGATGATCTGACACACGAAGGTAGGGGAATACAATAGGGGCCCCCCCAGACTTATCCAGGCAGCGGGAAACGGGACTTCAGGAGCCCAAATGTTTGCTCCACCACTGCACTGGTTTTGATATGTGCCGCATTGTATTTTCTCTCTCCTCTGGTTTGGGGGTTCCGGAAAGGAGTCACTAGATGGGGTCCCAGTGCATATATGCAGAGTCACCTGTAAGGGAAAAGACAGGAGGATGTTAGTCATGCATGTGCCCCTTGTGATGTGTGCATCATGGGAGGGGATAGTCATGCCTGCCACCCATGTCACTCACCAAACCAGCCAGCTGTCCCCATACAGGTTCTGCTTGAATTCCGTTGTGATGGGGCTCTGATTGTATATGAAGCTGTCATGGCTGGATCCGGGGTGGTGTTTGGCACGGACGTGCCATATGAGGCGTTGGGCATCGGCTATCACCTGTATGTTGATGGAGTGCCAATGCTTCCGATTGCAGTATATGTGCTCTGTGGCACTGGGGGGCTGTAGGGCCACATGTGTGCAATCAATGGCCCCCACAGTGATTGGAATCCTGCAATGTTGTAGAAATCTGTCATTGCCTTCAGCCGCAGCTCCTCAGTGGTTGGTCTGATGAACTGGTTGGACATGCGTCTGAGGATTGCAGGGACAACCTGGTGCACACATCTGCTCATGGAGGACTGTGACATCCCAGCCACCACTCCACTTGTACGCTGGAATGATCCACTGGCAAGGAAATTAAGTGTTGCCAGTACCTTCACCAGTGGCTGCACTGCTTGTGAGCGGTGTGTCTTGCTGGTGATGTCATCCTGCAGGGTTGTGGTTAGTTCAAGTATTGCATCTGGGCTGAATCTGAAGAGGCGATACACCTCCTCATCCCCCATGCCAAAGAGGCTCATGCGCGTGCGGTATATCCTCTCACGTGCCCGCCTCCTCCATACCGGGGGACCATCAGTAGTGCTAGGACCGCGACTGCCCCTGGCATGTTGGCACACAGAGGTGTTGTCCTTGCACGTGTGGTTGTTCAGCTTGCTTATTTCGTCGGTAACGCTGCTGCTGTAGCTGCTCTCCTGCTGACCTGTGGCCGTCTGGAGTAAAGATAAAGCAGCTATTTGTAGAAATAACTTTGCGCCGGACGGACGAGATACGCGCGGCGCATGTAGCCAGCGTATGGTGCTAATCCGTTCGCGAATCGGGAAATCTCCCTCATTTGCATATTTGCATGGCACATCAATAGGCGCGATGGATGCGACGAGCGAAAATATGCGCTAACGATACTCTGGCGTCGGAAAGTTAAGCCGATCGGAAAAGGGCCCGTTTTCTGGCGCATCTAGGTTGGTGGGTACGGCCACATAGATACTACGGCGCATCTTTACAGTTACGCGGCGCATATCGAAATACTCCAGCGCAACTCGACCTGAAATGGCCCTAAGTGCTTTCTCCGGGTGGGCCACAAAAATGTTCCCAATAGGGGTGACCCTCCGGAATGAAGCACAATGACGGTTTGAGTTACTTAAACATCCAGTACTGCAAGAATTACTCGCCATTGGGTTCATCTACGTCTTTTTTCTCTCTTTTGTTGTTTTTCCTTTTTTTTATCTGACTTTACCAACTGTATTACACACTGTTACACTAGTGTTATGTTTGATTGGTATATACCTTTAAACGATGCTTACTCCTTGTATGGTATTGTAACTTGTATGCTTTTGTAAAACTCAATAAAAATAATTGAAGAAAAAAAAAAGACGCGGGGAACTAGTTTTACTCTGTTATGATGTTTTCATAAGTGCCCTTGAACGTCTCTTGCATCAGTACATCTCCATGCCTTTAATGGTGTTTACTGTTCAGTCACTTTGTTTACCTACTTTAGTAGTCTTATTATTTTCTGTTACATTCCACTTTTGTTTTCTATATATGTCCTTTTGCACGATATGTCATCATATGTGATTCCTGATTTTCTTTCTCAATAAAACTTTATTGAACAAAAAAAGATGAATGACCTGCGGCGTCTGGTCAAGGGCAAGCTGGCTGGAATGAGTCGGCATGCCAGGGGCACTGGAGGGGGCCCACCCTGTACCATCCGCCTGACTGAGGAGGAGAAGGTGGTCGCCCACTGCCTGCAGAGGGAGCAGGTTGAGGGAGTTGGGGGCTATGAGTCTGTGCCAGCCCTGAGGACAGGTAAGTGTGTTTCATATACTCTCTGTTGTGTAGCATGTGTGGGGGTGGAAGGGAACATGTGCCAAGTGTGTGGGTCCACCAACATGTGCATTATTGTGTCATCCACAGATGTGCAGGAGAAAGCGGGGCCATCTGTGGCTGCCAGGGCCAGTCCGGAGGAGACATCCCCCGAACATCAAGTCCCTCTGGCTGCCCCCCTGGAAGAGGACTTGTTGGAGGAATCTGGGCACACCTCTACGGAGGAGGCGGTTGTGGAGGAGGTTGTTGACCAGGACCAGGAGCTCTACCTGGTTTTGGAGGAGGACCATGGGTTGCCCGGACCAGCCCAAGCCATCCCCCCATCTTTTTCCAGCCCCTCAGTTTCCACCCCCAACCTCTCCAGTCCCTCTGTTTCCACCCCCTCATCTCCGGCCCCTCAACATCCTCCCCTTATGCCAGGTCCCCTGCCACTCCGGAAGGCGACTTGCAAGACAAGGGGTGTTCCCAAGGTCCTGCCTGAACAGCTGGCCAGGCAGCAGGACAGCAAAATTGTCACCTTTCCGAGGTCGTTGGGGAGATGAGGCGCCTGGCCTCCTTGGATGCCATTACGGATGCCATCCTCGATGTCGCTGTCAACAGTGCAGCAACAGTCACCAGGCGAACCACCTTCGACCTTGTGGGGGAGGTCAAAGGTCTGCGGCTTGCTGTCCAGGACCAGACGGCTGTGCTGACACGCATTCAGGCAGCCAGGGAGGGACATGGGGATGCTTCTCCTCAACCTGAAACCCCCCCCCACCTGTGGCTGCCCCCAGGCAAGTGAGGGGCAGGTGCCGTGGCACCAGGCCGAGCCCACGCCAGGCCCAGTAATTATTTTTTTGGATATTTTGATCTGGTGAAGAGCTTTTGTTTTTTTAATGCTCTGGTGAAGAGCTTTTGATTTTTTTTTAATGCTCCGGTGAAGAGCTTTTGATTTTTTTTTATACTGCACACGGTGCAGTGTGAATGATGTGTGAATGTGGGGGTGGCACTCCTGCCAGTAAGGGGTGTCACCCTCGGCCGTTGGGGAGAAGTTATCCCCACGGCTGTGTGAATGGTGTATGAATGGACAGCAACATCATTGGGGCCTTGACGCGGCGTTGCTGCTCCCAAGTCCTACATGCTGGACTTGGGCTAATCCAATGTGATGTGGATGTGGGTGTGTGATCTAGGGACCACAGTGGTGTACACGCGTGCATTGTCTGTGTGCCATGCTGTATGTGTGTGTTTAACAGTCAAAGATTCGTAACACGAGGCAACTCCTGACTGCTCTCCCATCAGCAGACGGGGTCTCCTCTGGTAGGGGGGGGGCTGTCTGGTTGGGGGGTCAGGTCATCACGTAGGGCAATCTGCAGGCCCTTTCTCATGGCAAAGTTGTGCAGAATGGAACATGCACCGATGATCTGACCCACAAAGTTTGGGGAATACAACAGGGCCCCCCGGACTTATCCAGGCATCGGAAACGGGACTTCAGGAGGCCAAATGTGCGCTCAACCACTGCACGGGTTTTGATGTGTGCTTCATTGTATCTTCTCTCTCCTGGGGTTGGGGATTCCGGAAAGGAGTCATGAGATGGGGTCCAAGTACATATGCCGCATCACCTGGAAGTGAAAAGACAGGAGGATGTTAGTCATGCATGTGCCCCTTGTGATGTGTGAATCATGGGGGGGACAGTCATGCCTGCCACCCATGTCACTCACCAACCAGCCAGCTGTCTCCATACATGTTCTGCTCAAAATCTGCTGGGATGGTGCTTTGACGGTATATGTAGCTGTCATGGCTGGATCCGGGGTCTTTGGCACGGACGTGCCATATGAGGTATTTGGCATCAGCTATCACCTGTACGTTGCTGCCGAAACTTGGACCAAGTGGACTGGACTAAGTGCTCTTCGGATCCTATGTAAAGAGCCCACGGTCGCTGTATGTTGGCCCTGGTACCATATACCCCTTCTTTTGGTTCTCATTCATCGCATGAAGAGTTGACCTGTTTTGGATATCGCTTACTTCTTATCATTGGGAGGTCTACTGCCTGGTTGTCATCATATACATGCTTCAGCGACTCATTAAGTTTATCGCTTAGTTGAGTCCACATTTTCTGGTAAGCCCCCTCAATTACCTTTGGTGGTGGATCTGCTATCAACACTACTCTTATCGTTGTCACATTCATTTGGACACTCAGACTGAGACACCCTCTGGTTATTTCACATTATTATGAACTGTTTTGAGCTTCAATGCCATATTTCAATATATGTGTGTTTGAACTTTCCACTTTCTATGCTTATATGATGCTTCACTGCATGATATATTTAATTTCCACATAATTTTAGCGCTACACTTTTCTTTTGTTATCACCTGTACGTTGATGGAATGCCAGTGCTTCCGATTGCGGTAAATGTGCTCTGTGGCACGGGGGGGCTGTAGTGCCACATGTGTGCAATCAATGGCCCCGATGGTGCGTGGGAATCGGCCAAGTCTGTAGAAATCTGTCATTGCCTTCTGCCGCAGGTCCTCAGTGGTGGGTCTGATGATGTGGTGGGACATGCGTCTGAGGATTGCGGGGATAACCTGGTGCAAACATCTGCTTATGCTGGTTTGTGACATCCCAGCCACAACTCCACTTGTACGCTGGAATGATCCACTGGCCAGGAAATGGAGTGTTGCCAGTACCTTCACCAGTGGCTGCAGTGCATGTGAGCGGTGTGCTGGGCTGGTGATGTCATCCTGCAGGGCTGTGGTTAGTTCCAGGATGGCAGCAGGGGTGAATCTGAAGATGCAATACACCTCCTCCTCACCCATGCCAAAGAGGCTCATGCACACTCGGTAGATCCTCTCACGTGCCCCCCTCCTCCTCCTCATCCTTCTATGCTCCTCTTCCTCTGCATACATTAGTAGTGATAAGACCATGGCTGCCCCTGGCATGTTGGCATACGAATGTGTTGTCCAGTAAGTGTGATTGCTCAGCTTGTCCGTTATGGTGCAGCTGTAGTTGCTCTCCAGCTGACTTGCATACGGTCTTGAGCAAAGTTACCCATGCTTTTATGAGGGGTATGTTTACTCAAGGCTTTTGTGTTACACGCACCACGCGTAGCCTACGCCGAACGCGCTAAGTTTCGGGAATCCGCGCATCTCCCTCATTTGCATATTTGCATGCTAATTCAATGGGAGCTGAATATGCGCGATGCGTAAGTATGTGCCTACGCCGCGCTAGCTTAAAGCATTTTCGCCGCTGAGACGAAAAAGATTTTCTGGCGTATGTGGTTCTGTGTTTGCGGCGCATCAATACGCAGGCGCACATTTACAATTACGCCGCGCATATCCATTTACGCGGGCGTAGCGCCTCTGAGAATCTGGCCCTATAACTTTTGCGCAAACCAATCAATATACGATTATTGCGTTTTTTTTAACAAAAATACGTAGAAGAATACGTATCAGTCTAAACTGAGTAAAAAAAAGTAAAAATAAAAATAAAAATTGTGATATGTATTAAATAAAAAGGAAAAATATTGTGTTTTTTTTTTTTAAATTGTCAGGCGGCGTACACACGACCGAGGTTCTCGCTGAAAACCAGCGAGGACCTCGGCCGTGTGTACGGTCTCGGCGAGCTTCCGTCGGGAAGCCCGTCGAGCAGAAATAGAGAGCACGCTCTCTATTTGCTCGACGGCCCGCCTGGAAGAATGGCTGGTTGCCATTCCCGACGGGCGGGTCACCGATTTCGACGGCCGGCAGGGAACCTCGACGGGCGGAAACGATGTGTTCTGCCCGTCGAGGTTCCCTGCCGTGTGTACACGGCCTCACTCTTCTTTTGTTTATAGCGCAAAAAATAAAAACCACAGAGATGATCAAATACCACTAAAAGAAAGCACTATTTGTGTGGGGGAAAAAACATAACTATTTAATTTGGGTACAGTGTTGCATGACTGCGCAATTGTCATTCAAAGTGCAACAGCGCTGAAAACTAAAAATTGGTCTGGGCAGGAAGGGGGTGAAAATGCCATGTATGGAAGGGGTTAAGCAGTTTGGTGGGGATGATATCATTTAGCGCTGTGCTATTTCGCAGAGCAGAGTATCGATGATGTTTTTAGTGGCCTCGATGGAAATTGGTTTTAGAGTAAATATGGTTGATTGGGTTGGTTTTATGTGGGTGTTTGGTTTGAGCTTTGGGGAGGGGTTGCTGACGGTTCTATTTTGCTGAAAACTTACACGGATTTTTTCAATTTTATTGATGAAATAATCCTATCATTCGTTGCAAAATTCTTTTGAGTTGGAATTGGGAGCCTCTAAACAAACTGAGTTCATAGTCTGAGTGACCAGTTTGAAGAGTTCACAGGGCGGTTTAGGGCGTTTGCGATGGCGTTGCAAAAGTGTTTTTTTTGGCAATAAAGATTTCTTTGTGGTATTTCTTGGTTATTATCTTATAAGTAGTGTGGTTTTCCTCTGAAGAGCTTCTTGCTTTAGCAACGATAGTTGGTTATTAAACCAGCTGGCGTTGTTTTTTTGGATGCATGTTTTGCGTTTTGGTGCTACTGAGTCCGCTGACTGTAGTAGAGCTTTGTTGATGGCGTTGAGTGTATCTGTGGCAGTTTGCTGTTGTTGGGTTATTTTTATTTTGTTCCCTAGTGTTGTTTTAAAGAGTTCCGAGTGAAGCTTCTTCAGAGATCTAGTCCAGTGATTTGTCACCGGTTTTGTCGTTGTTTTTTGGGGAAGAGTTTTTTTGGTAATTGTGAATTTAATGGCATGATGATCTGTCCATGGTTGCGTCTCATTTTCCACAAACGTCGATTTCAACATCCTTTTTGAAAATGAGATTGAGCGTATGACCTGAGATATGAGTGGGCCCATGTACTAGTTGCTGCAGACCTAAACCTTCTAGGTAGTCGATGTAGGCATCGCGACGGGGTGCAGTGAGGAGTTGGCCCAGAGACTGAAGTCCCCAAGCATCAAAAGGTGTTTGATGTTTAGAGTATAGGTGGTGATGAACTCTGTTAGTGATGTGAGAAGGTGCGTTTTTGGACCGGGAGGTCTATAGCAGAGAAGAATGTGGACCGTGTCTTGGGGGTTTGTTTGCAGTTGCAGAGTGAGGGTTTCCATGAATGGAAGCGAGTTTTGAAGGACTGGTTTGGTGATCAAGAGGTGAATCTTGTGGATCACCGCCAGGCCTCCCCCTCTTTGCCCCACTCTGTTTTGCATTTGAATGCAATATCTTTTCTGGCACCAATTCTCCTAGAATGGGATTACAGTCCTCTGTGAGCCAGCTTTCTGTGATAAAGAGGCAGTCTAAGTCGTATTGTAGGATGAAATCATGGATTTCTTGTCATGTGTTTTACTGCCGATCTTGTGTTGACCAGTGGATCTCCACTCGCTAAAACCCTTCCCTCCCAGTTTGATCCAGAGGAAGGTGAAAAACCCTATCCTTGCTAATGTCAATCTGCAGCGAATAGGGAAAAATTCCTTCCTGATTCCTCAAGGGCGATCAAGCAGAGCCTGGATCAAGTAATGAGCTAGTGGGGGTTCCTGGATTTGGAGCTGACTGGTTAACGGAGGGGGGGGCTTGGGGTATATGTACCCCTAATTTGCTAGGAGAACGGACGAAGAAAAAAACCCATCAATAGGGGTCCATAGGGTGAGTAGAGACTATTGGAAGGAGGGTGACACTGTTGGAGGTGTAGAAAGATGGCCGCTGAACCGGGGACTAGGCCCGAGCCAGTGGCAGAGGTTTTGGGGGGGCGAGGTGAGGTGGTTTGGGTACTCCAGGGGCACCGGGGAGGTGGCGGAGGTCTCCATGGGGGGAATTGGCAGGTTGATTGAAGTTTATGGGGCGGGTGTGCGTCGCGCCACTAGGCCCCAGTTGAAGCCAGGGACTTTCCTAGCTGCGGCCGCCGTGGATGTGGATGGGTGGAGCGGCGGTAGGGAAACAAGTGGGGATTGTGGTTGGGCAGAGCTTTTTTTTTTTTATCCCTTGTCTCATCTCCATGCTAGTGATGCCATGCAGTCACTTTGAAACTCTTCCTGTCTACATAAATGCTTTCCATTAATGACTGCATGACACTTATTTGGTTTTGCTGATGGTGACAGCTGTGGGGAATGTTTTGCATAATGTATGTTAAAATAGCTTATCATTTCTATTGGGAAAAGGGTGACAACACAAAGAAGGACAATTGGGAGACAGGGACAGAGTGGTGCCTCTCATAGAAGTCAGTGCCCAAACAAGGACTTCAAGGTAAAACTGTCAGGTTTAATTTTAACTACATCTGCAGATTTAAAATGATTGAATGTGACTTTTCAAATTATTTTACATGCTAAGACTTACCAGTATGTACCATATATACTCAAATATATTTTTGGTGCTGAAAATGCCTCCCTCGGCTTATATTCGAGTCACCATTTTGTGCCTAGTCTCCTGGACATTGGGGACTCGATACTGTGCAAACTTGGCACACATATAGCCCCACTCTTCCTCTACAAGTGTGCAAAGTTGGTTGTCTGGGGGACCTACGGCCGGGGAGCACCGATTTTTCTAATTCGGGCACCCCTTCCATAGACTCCCATGTTAAATGGTAATTTCTCCAATAGTTTGGGCACACATGTAGCCCCAGTTCTCCTCTACAAGTGTGCAAAGTTTGCTGTCTGGAGAACTGCGGCCGGGGAGCACGATTTTTAAAACGGGCACCCCTTCTATATACTCCCATGTTAAACATAAGTCTAGTCATGGTTACAGTGAGGCATGGGCACAGTGAGGCATGGACACAGTGAGGCATGGACACAGTGAGGCATGGACACAGTCAGTCATGGACACAGTCAGTCATGGACACAGTCAGTCATGGGCACAGTGAGGCATGGGCACAGTGAGGCATGGGCACAGTGAGGCATGCAGATGGACACCCTAGGCTTATACTCAAGTCAATAAGTTTTCCCATTTTTTGGGGGGGTAAATTAGATGCCTTGGCTTATATTCGGGTCGGCTTATACTCGAGTATATAGGGCCGCGTACACACAATGAGATATGTCCGCTCAAACTTGTCCGACGGACAGTTTAGAGCGGACATGTCTCATCGGATTTTGGTCTGATGGCGTGCACTATCGGATCAAAATCCCCGCCGGCAGACAGCGTGGTGATGTGGCGGTAACGTTGACGCCGCCACGTCACCGCACCAGGAAGAAAAATACTTCCGCGCATGCGTCAAATCCATTTGACGCATGTGCAGGAAGATATGTCCGCTGGTGAGTGTACTGACCAGCGGACATATCCGACGGCCATGTCTCCGACGGACAAATTTTAAAGCATGTTTTAAAATCTGTCGCTGGTCAGACATGTCCGCTAGCCCATACACACGATCGGATTTGTCTGCTGAACTGGTCCGTCGGACCAGTTTGAGCGGACAAATTCGATTGTGTGTACGCGGCCTTACGATATATAAGAAGGCCAGTATGGTGGCCTGAGTTTATGGGGAGGAGCCCGGAGGGTATTTAAGCAGCCCACTCCACACATGCTCTTTGTCGGTTCAGTGTGCAGTACTACACGTCACTGGGCCGACTCTTCCCAGCTCACCTCATATCCGTGAGTCTGCGCATTCAATCGCATTCGACATCACAATCGCTTTGTGGCTTCTCCCTTAATGGTCTTCGCCGGCGGTTCCCGCTTACTGTCGCTGGTAGGATTCAAACCTTTTCGTATCTTGTGCAATCTTGCAATTTGTTATGCTTTCTATCCTGCACCCCTTTTGGAAAAAAAATCTGCCTCTGAGTTATTGTTGCTCATGTTCCAACATCATTTGGCTCAGGCGTAGTACATTTGTAACTTCCTTCTGCCAAACATACGATTCATTTGTAAATCCATTTGAGATTAGCATGTGTTTGTATGGGTTCTTTGGCAGATTGAGGTGGTAATTGGACTCACATGGTGCCTTGTCTGCACTTGATTAGCCTGGGGGGATGGGTGGTTGGTAGGTGTTCGGTTTCAAAGCAAGGGGTAGCATACACTCTACAACCAAATCGTATCAGATTCGTTCAATACTCCTTACTACCGATTCGTATCAAATTTGTTTCATGCATTTTTACAACCGTATTGCATGCTTTCTACCGTTGTCATTCATTGTTCCCCCATGCCGTGTGTTTTTAGTTCCCGCAGCGGAACTTACTAATTGTTTGTTCACGGTTCTTCTCTTCTCATTTATTTACCAAAGTTATTGCCTGTGCGTCATGCATGGTGCCACACCACACTCTTCCGATGTGTTGCACATCCACTCCAGTCCAAAGCAAACCCAGTTGCACGTTCACTGTCCCAGGTAGGATTTGTTAGCTTGTTTGTCATTCGTGGCCACTCATGGTGTCACCCGTACCATATGTTTGGTTCCCGCAGTGGAGCTTACAAAGCATTGATACGCACTTCTCGTGTTCTATTTTCTACACGAAACCTCATTGTTTTGCCCCATGCACGGCATCACGCTACACCTTCCGACATGTTTCACTCCAGCCACAGTCCGCCGCAAACTCACTTGCATGGCCCACTGTCACAAGTAAGATTTGTTATCACATTCTTTATGTCCTATTCACTTTGCTACCATTTGTTGTCTCCCATATTGTTCATTAGTGGCCCCTACGGAACCACGATTCAAACAGGCGTTGTCCTTCTACCTTATACTGCTTGCTTAAGGTACAAACAAACCAGGTGTTTCTATCCTTTCTCAGTAACCCAATTCTTATTGATTGAGACCTTGCAACCATGCAAATCATCTCAGCAGTTTGACACCCTTGTTAAGACCCTTGCAACACATGACCTTTACAAAACGCAAAAAAAAAAAATTGATAAATATAAAAACGTTAAAAAAAAAACGCAAAAAAAATTAAACGCAAAAAAAAACCCTTTGCCACCACGCAATCTCAGCCCCTCGGCAACCTGACACCTGTTGAGACCGTTGCAACCACGCAAAATCGTCTCAGCAGCCTGACACCCCTGTTGAGACCCTTGCAAATGCAATATCGTCTCAGCAGCCCTCACACTCATTGAGATCCTTGCAACCACGCAAAAATCATCTCAGCAGCCTGACACCATTGTTAAGACCCTTGCAACACATGACCTTTACAAAACGCAAAATAAAATAAAAAATTAATAATTATAAAAAAAAGAAAAAAAAACGCAAAAAAAAGGCAAAAAAAAAAAACCTTTGCCACCACGCAATCTCAGCCCCTCGGCAACCTGACACCTGTTGAGACCGTTGCAACCACGCAAAATCGTCTCAGCAGCCTGACACCCCTGTTGAGACCCTTGCAAATGCAATATCGTCTCAGCAGCCCTCACACTCATTGAGATCCTTGCAAAACCACGCAAAATCATCTCAGCAGCCTGACACCATTGTTAAGACCCTTGCAACACATGACCTTTACAAAACGCAAAATAAAATAAAAAATTAATAATTATAAAAAAAAGAAAGAAAAAAAAACGCAAAAAAAAGG
Organism: Rana kukunoris; assembly: GCA_029574335.1. Taxonomy (NCBI): domain Eukaryota; kingdom Metazoa; phylum Chordata; class Amphibia; order Anura; family Ranidae; genus Rana; species Rana kukunoris. Next base: position 29,474 of record JAJQKJ010001560.1, on the reverse strand, counting down.
CAAAAAAAAAAAAAAAAAAAAAAAACATTGCCACCACGCAATCTCAGCCCCTCGGCACTTACCTGACACCTGTTGAGACCGTTGCAACCACGCAAAATCATCTCAGCAGCCTGACACCCTTGTTGAGACCCTTGCAAACGCAATATCGTCTCAGCAGCCCTCACACTCATTGACATCCTTGCAACCACTCGTATATTGTCTCAGCAGCCTGACACCCTTAAGAACCTTGCAACAGATGACCCTTACAAAAGGCAAAAATAAAAAATAAAAAGATATATAAAAACCCCCCAAAAAAAGCTAAATTAAACATTAAAGTGCAAAAAATAAATAAAAAACGTTGCCACCACACAATCTCGGCCCAGCAACCTGACACCTGTTTAGACCATTGCAACCACGCAAAATCGTCTCAGCAGCCTGACACACTTGTTGAGACCCTTGCAAACGCAATACCGTCTCAGCAGACCCACACTCATCGAGACCCTTGAAACCACACAAAATCATCTCAGCAGCCTGACCCTTACAAAAACGCAAAGAAAAAAAATATATATAAAAAAAAAAAAAAGAAATGTTGCCACCACGCAATCTCGGCCCAGCAACCTGACACCTGTTGAGACCATTGCAACCACGCAAAATCATCTCAGCAGCCCTACATTCATCAAGGCCCTTGCAACCACGCAAAACCGTCTCAGCAGCTTGACACTCTTGTTGAGATCCTTGCAAACGCAATACCATCTCAGCAGCCCCACATTCATCAAGGCCCTTGCAACCACGCAATACCGTCTCGGCAGCCTCACACCATTGTTGAGACCCTTGCAAACGCAATACCGTCTCAGCAGCCCCACATTCATCAAGGCCCTTGCAACCACGCAATACCGTCTCGGCAGCCTCACACCATTGTTGAGACCCTTGCAAACACAATACCGTCTCAGCAGCCCCACACTCATCGAGAGCCTTGCAACCACGCAATACCATCTCGAGCAACCTCCCACTCATCAAAGACCTTTGTGACCACGCAGTCTCGCCCCAGCAACATGGCATTCATTGAGACCCTTGCAGCCAGAAAAATGGGTGTTTTTCAGCCGCCCCTGATCTCTCCTCTATTTTATCTTACCAGTACATCTACACAGGATCCCCAATCACTCCTCGATGTTATATTATCAGTACATGTACACAGGATCATTTATAGTAATTTCTAGGCAGTCGAGTTCAGAAACCTTCTCGAAAAAAAAAAATGGGTTCAGACGGATGTTCAAAGGCATTCGAAACGCTGATGCCTGTAACAGCTTGTAAACACAGCCACATGTGGTAACTCATGTTTACCAGCGTTTCATTTACAGTTGTTTTTATAAATAAAAAAAAAGGGGGGGAATATTGTCTCAGCAACTTGACACTCATTTGAGACCCTTGCAAAATGTAATATCATCTCAGCTACCTCACACTCGTCTAGACCTTTGCAACCACACAATCTCGTCTCAGCAACCTAACGCCGTTCAGACCTTTGCAGCCATACAAAGTCGTCTTAGCAAACTGACACTCATTTGATACCATTGCAAACGCAATATCATCTCAGCAACCTGACACCCGTTCAGACCTTTGCAGCCATACATAGTCATCTCAGCAGCCCGACACTCACTTGAAACCATTGCAAACGCAACATCGTCTCAGTAACCCCTCACTTGTTGAGACCCGTGCAACCACACAAGGCCATCTCAAAACAAACCTCATAATCATCGAGACCTTTGCAACCACGCAATATCATCTCAGCAAACCAGACTGAGACCCTTGCAACCACACAATATTGTCTGCAGCAGTATAAAAACACTTTGCAGCACGCACCTACGTGCAAACCCGAATACAAACTAAACTTGCAAACACACCTCAGTGACAATCAGCCAAACAAACACACAGTGGCACCCAGTTGGCCATTCATCTTTAGTGGCACGCGGGCCACTCATCTTTTCCCTGTCTTTTTCCCTGCAGTTAGTTCAGGTTTCCATCCAGCACCAGCGAGTGCACGTTGGTCTGCGAGTGCACGTTGGTCTGCGAGTGCACGTTGGTCAGCGGGTGCACGTTGGTCAGTGGGTGCACGTTGGTCAGCGGGTGCATGTTGGTCGGCGAGTGCACGTTGGTCGGCGAGTGCACGTTGGTCGGGGAGGGCACGCTGGTCAGCGAGTGCATGTTGGTCGGCGAGTGCACGTTGGTTGGCGAGTGCACGTTGGTCGTCGAGTGCACGTATATCGTCTTGTTGAGCACCTGTGTATTGTCTGGATTTTCTCACACCAATGCAAGATCCAGTCCAAGTTCTCAAACTAGACCAAGCATCAGTAGCAGACTTAGCTATATGGGACAACTTCCCCACCTGATAGAACAGCATTTTAATCTTCATCCCGGCAGCCACCACAGGTTTTTGCGTGCATTTTTCTTCCGCCACTGGTTCTCCAAAACCTTGGCCCCCAGAAATTCTCTTAAATTTCTGCTTCACCCAGTCTTCATCAGTGCTGTACCCCATTGTGGCAGCTGCCCAGGTTTGGGGCCACACTTGAACTGAACAGACAGTGTTCTTCACCACAGACAATCAGGCCACAGCCGACTTCAAGGTAGATCAAGCCTCTCCCCATCACGTCCTTCCTGCGCAGGCTCGCGCAGCTGTCACTCCGTCACCAGTTTAATATCTTCTGTAGTCATATTCCAGCAAGAGCCTGGAGCTGACCCAATAACCATCCCTGTCCCACCCTGGTCATTGCTGACGATGGACTGAAGTAGCATCTCACCAACTCGACCCAGCTTATTAACCACTCCTTGGCACGCAACACACTGAAGGCCTATCACACTGCTTGGAACACTAACTGCTTATATTTGGCCACTTGCCTCGGAGCAGCAATAGGCAACGTTAGACACGTCCTAGCCTTCATATCATATTGCCACACGCAGCTGACCCTTTCTCACAATACTATCACGCCATATCTAGATGGTGTCCAGCATGTCCTGTCCCTGCAGGACCCCAGTAAACTGTCAGTATTCTCGAGCCCATGCAGTCAAGTCCCTCCTACAGAGCATACAGAAGCATACAGAAGCACCAACCAGTCTGTGGCAAGCGCCTACCTTTCAAGAGTGCCTACCTTTCTTTAGGCACATGTCTGAAATCCTTACTCGTTCCCCATTTAGGGCCTTGCCCAGCATAGTCATCCTAGCAGCCATCTACCAGGCCTTCTACGGTTCCCTATGACCTAGTGAATTTACAGTCAGTGGCTCCGGCAGTCAGACACTGCTCCGACGCCACACGACTCGCTTTTGAACCCCTACACTTTCAGTCTGCAAACGCAACAAACCAGCCCCGGGGGTTGACATCAACCTGTTTCAGACTAACAATGCCTGACGCCCAGTGACGGTGCTCGACCGACTACTGCTCCATCTACCAAGCCAATCTGATTGTAGCTCGTTGCTACCCTTTCTAAACCAGCTCCCTGAGTGGCAGCCAGTTTGTCAAGCATGTCAGAATCCTAAGCAACTTGGGCTTCAATCCCAGTCTGTTCTCAGGACATTCTTTCCGAATTAGAGCAGCCTCAACTGCCTCACAACAGGGAGTACCAGACCACGTAATCAAGATACCAGGCTGATGGGAAGTCTCCTTGTTTTGCCACATACATCCCAAATCCTCAGAAGAAATGGCACAAGCCTTTACCATGCTGGCTCAATAAATACAAGAAATCAATATAAGCTATTTTCCTATCTGAGTCTTTTGCCCCCTTTTCTTGGCATACTGACCAGACCACCAAGCCACACTTCAGGTCTATTTATGTTGTAAGTCTTGTCGCGTGTTTATGTGATCCACATCACTCTCGGTCAGAGGGCCACGACCATAAATAAGAAGGCCAGTATGGTGGCCTGAATTTATGGGAGGAGCCCGGAGGGTATTTAAGCAGCCCACTCACACATGCTCTTTGTCGGTTCAGTGTGCAGTACTACCAAGGCACACTTCAGGTCTATTTATGTTGTAAGTCTTGTCACGTGTTTATGTGATCCACATCACTCTCGGTCAGAGGGCCACGACCATAAATGATTTTAGTGAGTTGGTTCACATATACTTTAAGAGACCAAAAAGAATATTATGATGCAAAATACATATTTTTTTGGAAAACTATTTTTGTAGCAGTTGCACATTCTCTTTTGTGTGTTAGATAAAGCCTGAAAACAAAACAAGTCTTTGCAGAACTATAAATCTATGATGGAAAAAAAAGTGAGAAACAGGAGAAATGGAAAAATGACTTATTTTGAATCTTCTGTCACTGCGTAGTATTCCTCAGTATTATGGAAAATCAATCTAAAAGCTAGCTGTCTTAAACACTTCCTTTCAACCATTCATTTGTTAAATTGTCAGAACTCATCAATAGTCCTTGAAGCAGCACTGTGTTTATAGTGATGTTGGTCTCCTAAAGCATAATAAATTTGTGGTTGTATAAATGTGAATTTAAAAAGTAAGGATAGGAAATTGGCACAGTAAAAGGCAAATCAAAGGTTTAGGATATATGTGATTTATATTATAAAGAAGTTGCGTGTCAAATAGGGAGGGAATCAGCATGCTGACATTCATTTCATAACAAGAAAAAGTTATTACAGCAGCATTATATTTTATTTTTAACTTAATTGTGCTTTATATTTATGATGGCATAACAGCTAAAGCCAAATACCATATTTATCTTCATATAGCGCGCCCTGGCGTATAGCGCGCACCCCCAACCTGGAAGGGAAATTTCAGGAAAAAAAATATACTTACAGTTTAAATGCCCCTCATCGGTGTCTTGCCCGACATCCATCGGCGGCCTTGTCCGGTTCATCGTCCATCTGCGGCCTTGGTGATGTCCTCCCCGCTTCTCTCACGCTGTTTTCGAGTCGATCCCCGCTCTGTGTTTGAACGCCACCGCCGACATATACCGAGCGCAGTACACTCGGGCACGATTGGCCACACTCGTTTTCTCTCGCATAAAGGCTAGGAGGCGGCACAGAGCGTGACCGCGAGGGGAGCCGAGCCTGGCCGAGTGTATCCGAGTGTACTGCGCTCGGTATATGTCGGCGGCAGTGTTCAAACACAGTGCGGGAAGCGGGGATCGGCGTATATCGTGCACCCACGATTTTACCCTGATTTTAAGGGGAAAAAAGTGTGCGGTAAACGCGGATAAATGCGGTAAGTATAATGGGTACAATCTCACACAGTCTCTCGCAATTACATTAGCCCAAATCTTCATCAATTTATAGCATCTGATACAATTCATATTTATTAACTTTCCACATCAATTCATGGTGTGTTTTTGTCTAGGGTAATGGTCTCTAAACTGCAGGACAGATGTGGCCCTTTGCTTGCCTTTATCCAACCCTTGCAGCATTATTCCTTCCACTGACACCAACGATGAGGCATATTTCCTTACACTGACAACAAAAATGGGGCACTATTCCTTCCACTGACACCAACTATTTCTTCCCCCAATACCAAGAATCTGCATTTTTTACTCTCACTGGGAATAGTCGGGTGCCCTCTAAAGTCTGAAATACAATAAGCAGGCCCTATCTTTAGAAAGTTTGGATACCCCTAGTCTAGGGGACCTGTCATAGTAGTATGACAAAGTTAACAATGTATGCTTATACCTTACATACTATGGCCCAGATTCACAGAGCGATTACGCGTGCGCAACTGCTGTTGCGCGTGCGTAAGTCTAAATGTGCGCGTGCGTATAGTTGCACGCGATTCACAAAACAATATACGCCAGAAATCTACGTTTTTTGGTCCGGCGTAATTGAGTTAGACATTCGCTTCCCTTCGCGCAAAACTGCGCTAGACACACCATTGATTTGCTAGTCAAATATGCTAATGAGGAAGTTACGGGGATTCACAAAAAAACGCAGTTGCTGCGCAGGCTACGCGATGTGCGCAACAGCAAAATGTCCTGTCTAAAGTTAGAGGACCTAAAAGCTGGTCTAAATTTTGAAAAAAAAGTCTAATTGTCAGATAAAGCAACACTGTTAGTGAGGAGTTCAGCAGTCACACGTGTTGCCCAACAATCTGTATGCCAACATGCCAGGGGCATCGTCGCGCATAGCTATACTACTGACTTTAGATGAACAAAGAAGGATGAGGGCACGGAGGATGGCACTAAGGAGGGCACGGGAGATGTTTTTTTTTTTTTTTTTTTTTGCTTATATAAAATGTACAATTTAATCTAATCTAATACAATATTCTTATCTGATACAAGCCCCTCACTCTTCACTTGATATATCACACACGCATAGGCATCTTTGGCATGAGAGATTCTGAGGTGTCTCGCATCTTCAGATTCACCCCTCATGCCATCATGGAATTACCACAACCTTGCAGGAGGACATCAGCAGCCCAACACATGGCACCACCCATGACACCCATGACAGCTACATATACAATCAGAGCCCCATCCCCACAGATTTCAAACAGAACATGTATGGGGACAGCTGGCTGGTTGGTGAGTGACATGGGAGTCAGGCATGACTATCCCCTCCCGTGATGCACACCTCACAAGGGGCACATGCATGACTAACATCCTCCTGTCTTTTCCCTTCAAGGTGACTCTGCATATGCACTGGTACCCCATCTCATGACCCCATCTCATGCCAGCTCACATTATGCATCTTTGCACGTTAAACACACACATTAATCATGGCACAATGAGAATGCATGCATGCACACCACTGTGGTCCCTAGCACACACACCCCACATCCTCATCAAATTGGATTGGCACCAGTCCACCATGCAGGACTTGTGAGCAGCAACGCCATGCCACGGCTCCAATTATGTCACTGTACATTCATACACCATTCACACGGACCTGGGGATCACTTCTCCCTGGTCCTGGGGAACCCTTCTCCACCCAAATTGAGGATGACACCCCTTTTCCAGCAGGAATGTCACCCCCACATTCAAACATCATTCACAACCCAAAATATGCCAAAAATGTCAGCAAAAAAATAAAAAAATGCATAGAAAAAAAAAAATGCAGAGAACAAAAATAAAAATGCTTTCAAACCAAAAAAAGGGGGAAAAAAAATAATGCCCTCTGCCTGAGCCACGCCTGGGGCGCCCCCGGCCACGGCCCCGGACCCTCAGGGGAGACGCATGGGGGAGGGGAAAAGCCGGGGAAGGAGGAGCAGCCCCTGAGATCTGCCCACCTGGCAGCCTGCCCTCCAAGGCCACGGCTATTCTGTCCAGGGCAGCACCAAGTGTTGCCGTGTTGCCCTGGATAGCCTGGGTAAGGGCCCTCACATCCTGCCCAACGCCTGCTGCTGTAGTTTGCAGGTCATTTAGGCAGGTTGTGGAGGCCCGGGAGTGGGAGTCCAGGTTACCCAGCCTATCGTTGATGGAGGACAGGCTCTGATCCACCCGCCCCATAGTCTGGCAGAGCTGTCTCAGAAGGCGGGTCTGGGTGGCCAGGTTCCTTCTCAGACAGGCGGGCAGGAGATTGGGCGCCCCCCTGGTGCTCTGGGATGACCTCCTGGCTCCAGCTGATGGTTGTGGCCGGGGAGAAGGGGAGGCCCTTGTGAGGGGAGCCATGTTGGGGGAGGAGGGGGGGGGGCTCACCCTTAGGGAGGGCAGGCTTCTTGCAGCCAGAGGGGAAGAGTCCGCAGAAACCAAACGGCCAGTGCCTGCCATGGACTCCTCCTCCTCATGATTCTCCTCCTCCTCATGATCGTCCTCCGCATGATCCTCCTCCTCCTCTTGTTCCTCCTCCGCGGACTCTGGCCTTGTTGGGGGGGCCTCATTAGGCTGCTGTCCTGGCGTTGGAGCGGTCAGGCCAGATGGCCCTGCACCCTCCTGCACATCTGTGGATGACACAAACCATTCACAGGTTGGAGGATCCACACACTTGCCACATATTCCCTTTCACCCCCTCCCCCACACATGCTACACACCTGAGAGAAATAAAAACCTTACCTGGCACCGCGGGGACCGGACTTGTGTCAAAGCCTGGCAGGCCCTCCACTTCATGCCGGTGAAAGGTCAGGGCCACCACACGCTCCGTCGCTGTAAATCTAACCCGGCATGGTGGGCCCCCTCCTGTGCCCCTGGCATGGGCATTTATTGCGGCCAGTTTTTTTTTCACCTCACGCCGGAGGTCATTTATTTTCTTTTCAATCCCAGACCGGGTCCGTGTCTCCCCCTCCCCCGATGAATTGACCTGCTCCGTGATCATATCCAATATCTCCCTCCTCCTGGCCGGGGTGGTGGTGGCACTCTGCGGGCCGTGGAGGTAACGCCCATAGTCGGTAATGGCCCGGGCAAGAATTCTTTTTTCCCCCACTGTAAAATTAAGCTTTCTTTTTCTCTCAGTCATACTTCCAAACAAACTCACTAGCAGTCACCAAAAATCTGTCACAAATAGAAGCACAACCAATCAGACAAGAACACACACGAAGAGAAAAAGAACACCCAAAAATCACACTAGCACTCAGCAAGAAACAGACACAAAAAAATCAGATGAAAAAATAAAGCAAGAAAACAAACGCTCAGAAATCTATCAATCAAACAAACAGTCTCAAACACTTATCAAAACACACTTTCACAAAACTACCAGCAAGCACTAGATCACACAGAACACTAATCTGACAACTACAAAACACACTCTAACGAACAACAGAGCAAAAGCACTTGATTCAATGGGAAGGGACACAAAGGGATGTACTTTTGCAATGGAAGTGCGTTTGTGTGTGTCTATTTATGCTGTCTGCGTAGTTCACAACGTTGCCCTAGTCCATTTCCAATTTCACTGATTGCGCCGCTCCCGAGTTGTGAGCATGCGCACAACGGAGCTGACATGGTTTCCTTCACGCGCGCATGCGCGAGTCGGCCTGGCCCTTCATTTGCATGGGGGTCACGGCTCATTTCAATGTAACACGCCCACGTCCCTCCCAATTTGTATTACTCCTCCTTACGCCTCCGGAAAAAACCTTACGCTTGCGCAATCTCTTGCGCAAAAGCTACGTGAATCGCGGGATTACGCGGCTAGATTGCGCAAGTCTAACGGAAAAGTGGTGCGCTACGCCGGACCGATAATGCGCCGATCTACGTGAATCTGGGCCTATATGTCAATATGTTTGAAAAAAACGACAGACACCAAATAATTCAATTGATTTATTTTGCTCTTCCTTAACGAATTTTTCTTTCTAATTTGTAATTACTTCTGGTACACATACTCTATTTAATCAGAATATTCACCGTACTTACGCTCTTATGCACATGTGATATTAATTATATACTGTTAAAATATTGCAATGTCTTATTACATTTCTATTCATTTACTCATAGATTGAGATTTATATACACACACGTCCCTGAGGAAGCCCGAGGGTGAAACATGTCGGACCTACTGTATATTAGACATGTGCACTGACAAAAAATTTGTTTTTTTCGTTTATGTTATTTTTTTTATTTTTATTTTTTCGGAAATTCGGAAATTCGGGAAATGAAAAAAAAAATGTTTTCGTTTTTGTTTCATTCGTTTTTTTATTTTTTCGGAAATTCGGGAAATGAAAAAAAAAATTTCGTTTTTGTTTCATTCGTTTTTTTTATTTTTTCGGAAATTCGGGAAAATCGGAAAATTCTTTTTTTCCGTTTTATTCGTTTTTTTGCTTTTTTCGGAAATTCGGGAAATTCGTAAATTCGAAAATTCGGAATTTTCGGATTTCCGAAAAAGCAAAAAACGAATAAAACGGAAAAAACAAAATTTCCGAAAACAACGAATGAAACGAAAATGAAAACAATTTTTTTTTCGGAAATTCAAAAATTAGAATTAGCATTTTCGAATTTTAGATTTTCGAACTTTAGATTTTTTAATGTTACAATTTCTAAATTTCGAATATTTGAATTTTCGTAATTTTTTATTTGTGAAATAAAATGTGAAAATTCGAAATTCGGAATTTCGAAATTAGAAAATTCGAAATTTCGAAATTAGAAAATTCGAAATTTCGAAAATTAAATGATTCGAAGATTCGAAAATTCGAATTTTCGATTTTTTTTCCGTTTTCGAATTCTCTAATTCGAATCTTCGAATTATTTAATTTTCGAATTTTCACATTTTTCGAATTTTCATATTTTTAATTTTCGAAAGTGAAATATTCGAAAAATAAAAAAAATGAAAATTGGAATATTCGAAATTCCGAAAATTGAAAAAGTCGAAAATTTCGAAAATTTAGAATTTCGAAATTTTTATTTGTGAAAAAAATGTGAAAATTCGAAATTCGAGATTTCGAAATTAGAAAATTCGAAATTTCGAAAATTCGAAATTTCGAAAATTAAATGATTCGAAGATTCGAAAATTCGAATTTTCGATTTTTTTCAGTTTTCGAATTCTCTAATTCGAATCTTCGAATTATTTAATTTTCGAATTTTAAATTTTTGAAATTTCGAATTTCGAATTTTCGAATTTTCACATTTTTCGAATTTTCATATTTTTAATTTTCGAAAGTGAAATATTCGAAAAATAAAAAAAAATGAAAATTGGAATATTCGAAATTCCGAAAATTGAAAAAGTCGAAAATTTCGAAAATTTAGAATTTCGAAATTTGTATTTGTGAAAAAAATGTGAAAATTCGAAATTCGAGATTTCGAAATTAGAAAATTCGAAATTTCGAAATTTCGAAAATTCGAAATTTCGAAAATTCGAAATTTCGAAAATTAAATAATTTGAAGATTGGAAAATTCGAATATTCGATTTTTTTCAGTTTTCGAATTCTCTAATTCGAATCTTCGAATTATTTAATTTTCGAATTTTTCGATTTTCAGAATTTCGAATATTCCAATTTTCAAATTTTCACATTTTTCGAATTTTTGGAATTTTTCATTTTCTAAAATGAAAAATTCAAAAAATAAAAAATTTGAAAATTCGAAAAATTTGAAAATTCGAAATTTCGAAAATGAAAGATTCGAAAATTAGAAATTTCGAAAAATAAAAAAAATAAATATTCGAAAATTCGAAAATTTAAAAAATCGAAAATGAAAAATTTGAATATTCGAAAAATAGAAAATGAATAATTCGAAACTTCGAAAAAATAGAAAATTCGGAATTTTGAAAATTAAAAAATATGAAAATTAAAAAAATCGAAAATAAAAAACGAAAATCCGAAATTCGTAAATTCGGAAAATTGAAAATTGAAAAATTCGGAAAAACGAAAAACGAAAATTGAAAAATTCGAATTTTCGGAATTCCGAAAATCCGGAAAAACGAAAAACGAAAATTGAAAAATTCGGATTTTCGGAATTCCGAAAATTCGAAAATTCGGAAAAACGAAAATTGAAAAACTCGAATTTTCGGAATTCCGAAAATTCGAAAATTCGGAAATTCGAAATTTTCGGAAGTCCGAAAATTCGGAAATTAAAAATTTCTTAATACGAAAATTATAAATTAACGAATTTCCGATTTTTTGTTAAAAAACGAATTAGAAACTGAACGAAATGCACATGTCTACTGTATATAATATTATAAGAATCTACCAATGGTGACATTCAATCTATTATATGACCATGTTTTTTAACCTCTTGTATGTATTTAATAATATGTAATATTAAAATTTATATTTTTTATATATAAATTGTTTTGGTCTGTTCATTGGTTCCTGTGACCTCAGAGCTACTAATACTAGTGTTAACATTTAAGCATATCCAAGTGCATTCGTATAGTCCCACGCCCCATCCCTTAATTGGGAATATATACCTATTTCTCTACCAGGGACGGTAATGCTACTTGGCTAATTTGATTTACTTACAAGTGCAGGCTCTATATTTACCTTTTTTCTATTGTATATTAATGACATATTTTTTATGCCCTATACAGACCACACAACACTAAAGATGGGTGCAAGGCCCTGTTGGCCATCTGCATCTCGCTATATCTCGCTTTTGTAACTATTGTGGTCTATATTAATATTTGTTTATCTGCTTTTATGTTTATTAATACATTTTGATATATTTTTTCAACTACATGTGTCCAGTGTGCTCACCTTCAAACAGAATTTACGTCTCTCACTAAAAAATCCCTCACTATGGGAGAGTTGTGTCCCTCTCATTCTTTCTTTTTTTTTGATTGATCATTGGGACTGTGAGACGCCATTTTCTGTTTCTGGAAACAATCTGACTCCCGTCTCTTTCGTTCAAATACAATGTATATGGTGAGGTTTGGTGAAAGAATCAGCTTTACTGATATCAGGACAGGGAAGATGGAGGGGGAGCAGAGGTAAGCTGATGGCTTCAGAAATAAGTCATCACTCCTGGGAGTGTTGGGGATGGAAGAAAATTTCAGGCTGTATCATTATTAATTAACTGCATATCAGGTGGCACACTGGATGACCACTATGTTTGTTTAATTGACACCACTGTGCTAGGCCATCTGAAATCAATTCATTTTTATTCAGCACATTTATTAAAAATGTTCAATAAGTCTGACAAATTATACATTTTAAAAATTCTCGAATTGCTTGTTTTTCTTTTTCGTCTACTGTTTTATGGAATGAGACAATACTTTTCATTGGTAAAATAGGAAGTAACTGCTCATGTTTTCAACTTTTATGGATTTTTATATATATATATATATATATATATATATATAAACTACACTTATATAGTGCCCTCTGTTGTTTGTCATCTGTTGGTCTTAGATATTTCTTCAGTCTCCTGTAGGTGCTGCATCTACATTTTCTGGAATAAGCAGGCTTTAACCCTTGATGTGCCTAATAAGGAGTTTTATGGACTCTGCTGTGTATTCACGTATATATGTGGGTTTTGCACACTTTTGCCATTTTGTTTTATATGATAAGGTCTAGAACAGCCTACTGCACAGTCATATTTGGACATCGTGCACAACTTTTAAAACTGGAAAGTTCAGATTATGAAAATGGAGCTTATTAGAACAATGTAGACTAACTGCGTATCTAGATCTGTGATTCTAATTTGTGCATCTATTTTTGTCAATTGGGGCCATTTTATGATGAGCACTGACAATGTATGCCTAATGCATATGCATAGTTGTTTATAGCTCCCACAATGTATTCAAAAAAAAAAAGTCCAGGAGAAGTTTTTCTTGTTTCAGTGGGTGTTTGAGCAAACAGTCCTTCATCCTCTAGTGACATAATTTAACTGAGTGAAAGTCTAATTTGAATAACACATCAAACCCCTCTTAGCACGACTATAGCTGAATTATATTTTGCAAGGTTTTGGAAAGACTGTTTTGGGAATATCTGTTTCATATTTGAAGAATACACAATAGCGCTTCAGGTTTATCTAAATTTTCATCACAGTAACTATGTCTACTACTTGGTCCTTTATGTAATCATAAGATCTTTGTGTATAAGCACAGCAAGCTATGCCTCCTGTCTTTTGAGGGTTTGTGGGGAAGCTATCAAAATATGCCACATGACAAAGATTATAGAACTATGTTTTATAAAAAAAATCATTGTATCTGGATACTTATTTATAAAGCTAAACTCCAGGCAGATATCAAAGACACATATTAATCCTGCACTGTACTTTATCATTTATAGTTAAACGCAATTTTAAATGCAAGCAATAAAGCACCTGAATTTTGAGCTAACGGGGGAACCAATGCTGTATCCTGGCCTAGGCCAACAAGGCCCATGCCTAGGGCAGCACATTGCAGGGGGTAGCACAGAAAGAGTCCCCACCATACGGAAAAATATGCGGCCACGATCCGATTCCGCCTCCATGGGAGGCGCCCGCCGATTGACGCTAGACCCACCGTGACAGCTCTTAAATAGCTGAGGGCGGGGCCACCCACGACGTGCATGGATGACTCTTTTTATGACAATAACATTCATATTAACATAGGCGTGCGCAAGGGGTGTGCCAGGTGTGCCTGGGCACACCCTAATCCTGGGGTTGGCAACATGTCAATCAATCTACCTGTTGATAGTGGGCAGGTTACAGGTGAATCTTGATCCTTCCTTGCCAAACCCCAGAGGCGGCGAGTTGGAATTTAGTGAAAACGATCTGCATTTCCCTCCTGCAGCAGTTGAAAGTAGGCTTCTCCTCCTCTACCTCTCGCCAACATTCAGCTGCCACAGGAGAAAAATACAGGGATTGGTACCAATATATGCCACCCCTGCCACCCCTTCTGTTCCTCTTTCTGCTTCCTGGGTTTTCCTCTTTCAGCTTCCTGGGTTTTCCCCCCATTGTCTCAGAATGGAGAGTGGGGAAGAACCCGGTAGACATACACGCATATGTGTTGAAGCTTTGAGGTGCACACCCTAATGCAATAGGCTGCGCACACCTATGCATATTAACCTTTAAAATTAAGACTTTTGATTTCTCCCATAGACTTTTAAAGGGTGTTCCACGGCTTTCGAATTTGCCGCGAACACCCCAAATAGTTCGATATTCGGCTAACAGGCAAACAACCAATGTTCGAGTCAAAGTTACGTTCGATTTGAACATCGGGCTAATCCCTAGTGTAGGAGCATGAACCTGCACAATGTACCTAGCGTAGCCCAGAAGAACCAATCTTTCATGTGTCCCTCACTTGATGCCCATTGAGATGCGGAACATAGAGGATGTGACAACCACCCCATCAACCTACCCCATTACATATATATCAATATATCTATACTCAATGCAAAGTTATTTCCCATATTAATACCTTAATCAGGAAATATTACAGTATTAAGTTTGCCTTCTTAACTTATACTATATCCTTAATATACTCCTATGCACTTTCAATAGAAGAAGAAATCTTTGCTCTACACATTTTGGGAGGGGTGGATTGTGGAGTGAATGCCTATGACTAAATACTATCACATGTAAGCTCACTTAAGAGCAAAATCCCATATTATATATATATATATATATAGATATAGTATATCTCCTAACAGGGCATTTTATGAAATCAGGCTTTCTGTTAGTAAGAGAAAACAAGGAGTCTGCATTTTGGAAGTTTCACAAGCTGGGATTCTCAGATCAACAGAATACTAAAAATAGGTGAATTGGTATGCTACAGCAGTGTCTGTATGAAAATCTAAGTAGAAAGGCTGGGTATCCTGCATGCATTTCACAAGGGTCAGAGTCAATATCACTGTAGTGTACTGCATAACTTTTTTTTTCTTTATGGACCCAGTGCATCGTTTGTACCAAGAGATCGCTTTTAAGCTGGTCATAGATGGTTCAAAATGTGTCTGTTTTAGCAGGGACCGGGGAAATTTTATTTCATCTACCATTATTCTCACTTCAGAACTGTCGATCTGGGAACCCACTGCTCTTAAAGGACTTGCTGAAAAAACGTTGCTTTGATCAGTGCTGCAGCCAATTTAAGAGGACCTGTGAATTATCCATTATTGGCAAAGCAAGACATTTGTGTTAACCGTCCTTACCCTGGTAACAAATCATTGCTCTCCACTGCTCCATTCAGCATTGGGAACCCAAAGAAACACAGTTTGACCTGTACCGGAATAGCACAGATTTACTTATGGCTGCGAAAGGCTGCTCCTCTCAAATCTGAAGTCTAGATAAGCACCTGTGTTATAAATAAATATTTTATAGTTACATTTTAAGCTTAGAGTTATTTTTTAGTAGCCCTTGAAAGTTATATTGTGACTGCAATAGATATATGAGACTAGAGATGTGTCCAAAACTGTGATTGCATTAAAAATGCCATAACCACGCCATCTGCATACATTATCATCTTCTAATTGATTTTTTTTATAAGTGTCTAGTTCACCACCAAGTGATATCCCAGACAGTCAGACATCACTTAGCAGGAGAAACTGAACATCTGTGCATCTCTATTTGATGTTCCAGATGGAACTGGTAACACTGAACATTGATGATGCAGCAGCAGTTTTTCTTTCTTTATTTTTAGGTTTGTAATTATTCATAATTTAATCACAAGGTTATAGAGGAAGTACTAAAAATCTAAATGATGAAGATAGAACATCTATTATGTGATTTTGCATATTTGCTTATAAAGGCTGAAAGAGTATTCCGGTTTATACCAAAGCCTACAGTAGGTCTGAAGTGGTACTGGTTGAGGTAAGGATATTAATTTATGTGTGTCTAAAACCTGAACACTTTGATTTAATTGTGGATAGAGTAGAGAGTGGATAGAGCAGAGAGTTAGAACCCCTCACGGGTTTATAGTGCTGTTTGTGTCCCTGCTATGGAGATTCTCCCTCTATTTGTCCTGCAGTCCACTGTCACAAATAACTGAAAGTGAGCTAAAATCCAAACCTATCAATAGAACAGAAATAGAGTGGGACACTTCTGGATCTGGTAATACCTGGTAATACCTGTCCAAGAGTGGCTATTTTTTCACGTTGAGGAGATTTACACTCACTCCCTGTTGTACAGAATAGGAAGTTAAGGGAAGTCTTTCAAATAGGACACAGATAGCAGAGTCCCCTCACCCCAATGCAACCCCTAATGTTGAGGGCATTTGGCATAGTATGGTTTAGGTGGGGGGGTACTAGCTCCCCCCTTTCCTGTCCTGCAGGGCTGCATGCTCGGATAAGGGTCTGGTCAGGATTTTGGGGGGACCTTATGACATTTTTTTTTACATTTTGGAGTGGGGTTTACCTTAAAATCTATACGAGGCCCCATAATGTATTTTTTTTCTTTATAAATGTTAATTTGTTGCAGCAGGTTCTATACATGGTACAGATGCGCCAGTTTACAGGCAAAATAAGTGGACCCTCCAGGCACTATATTTAAAGGAATTTTTCATTTTCATTATTATTTTCATTTTCATTATTTCACTTTAACCACTTCCAGCCCAAGGCCGTCATATGACATCCTTGACTTTCACTGGGGATATCTGCAGCTACAGGCATCATTCAGATATCCTCTTTTACAGCCGGCAATTCTGTGCACCATAAAAATGATCATAGTGTGAAGTAACAAAATCATGCAATAAATAACGATCGCATCTGTATTAGAAATGCATGAGTCCCTTAACTGCTAATGTATAGGACCAGAGCATGTACGGCCTGAGGCTAAGAGTTAGTTAATGAGACAGACACATTTGAATCAAACAGTTATATTTATTCTAATAGAAGTGTCTTTTGCATAATAAACAATGCTCTAACAGAGAATGCCTATTGCATAATAAACAATGCTCTAACAATGGCCTAATATAATACTGGCAAATAAGATAGAGGTATACTTAACACTTTAGTCCTTCTTGGCTGGCTCATGGTGGGGTAAGAGAGAAGGCCTTCACCACATGGCTAGGCCAAAAATACCGGCCAGGCTTCCATGAGGCCTAGTCCATATGTTTTCAGCATAGGCATGCAGATGACAGCCTCACTGCAAGCCTGCTCCCACGAGAATAGAGAGAGAGCTCTCTTTCAAACTCCTTTTACCAAACCTCACTCATTACTCATTCATAATACCTCTCATTTGCCTGCCCATCTGATGTTCGACCAATCGTTGCACTTCCATGACTCACATCCTTGTTCGTGGTTGTTATGCCATACCTAGCCTCTGGGGGGCAATCTTGTCCATATAATCTCCAACAGATTGCCAATCCTTTCATCATTGCACCTATATTGACGGTCACACCTCTCTATTGTCTGGCAAGGGGCTAATGAAAGACTTTCTTTATACATTTCGGAGTCGGGTATATCAGCTTACATTCCTGCAGGGGGCTGCAAGGAAAAAAGGTGTAAAAATAAAAAAATGAAGTAAAATAAAATAAAACATTTAAATTAAAACGCCCCTGTCCCTGGTAGCTCCCGCTCAGAAGTGAACACATGTGTAAGTCCCACCCACATATGAGGGTATGTGAGGTATTGCCAAACAACAATTCTAGCACCAGACGGCGTAACATAATCTTTCACATTATACAAAAAAAATGGGCTAGGGGGCATGGCTGACCATGGCAGAGTCCGCACGCAGATTCCTGTGCACACACAGGGCTAATCCCACAGCCGTTTCATCACCCTCTACGGTCACCTGACAGATGCCCAGAACAAAGAGGTCCCAGAGCGTCCCGCAGCCCCGTACATTGTCGGTAATCACCAGCTTTTTTACCTCACTGGCTCCAGTGGCTTCAGACCTCGTGAAGACGGCCACAGCCAACATGGAGCCAGCGCTTCCAACAACCAGCCGTGCAGATCAGAGCCGCTCTCCTATATGACCCTGTCTCACTGCTCCATCCGTGGCTCCTGCAGCTGAGGTGAGAGACTGTTCCCCAATCCCCTCACCATGCCTGAACCTGTTTCCCTCATCTGCCAACGCTGATGACATCCACAAAACAGCAGATATATTTCCACTAGAAGCCCTTAGGCAAATTCAGCACAGCCTGGCCACTCTCCCTACCAGACAGGAGCTGAATCACTGGACTCAATGTATTGAATCCTCCCTCAAGAGAGAGGTGGAGGATCTCCGGGCTCAGGTCACCAATACTGATAACAGGGTCACTGCTATTAACTCCAATCAAACTGCACAGGAGACCTGCATTTCTGCATTAGAAACCACAGTGTCCCATTACAGATTCCAACTCCTCCAGCTCCGGCTAAGATCAGATGATATCAAGAATAGGGGCAGGAGAAATAACATTAGGCTCCTGGGGACCTTGCTGTGACAATTACGTTCATTTTTAATACCTACCTTGGTAGAACACCAACGCCAGAAATGGAGCTTGATAGAGTTCATAGAGTTGCACCGGGCATATGCCCTGCTAATGGCTGCCCGAGGGATGTTTTATGTCATGTTCATTACTATAAAGTAAAGGAACTGATCCTACAGAAGGCATAGCACAGGGCTCCCATTGACTTTGACCAGATCTGTCCTGTGCTACCCTAGGGATGCGCAGAGCTCTTAGACCCCTCCTAACTGTTATATGTGAGTCTGGAGCTACTTATACCTGGGGCTTCCCATTCCATGTGCAAGTGAAGAAGAAAAATAGCTATTTCCCCTTGCGGTCTCTGGACCAACTCGCTGAGCTTTTTCCGTTTTTCAAAACTGATCCGACATCTGTCCCCAACTAGTTAGATGTCCTATTTGATGACCCTGGCCCTCAGATGTCAAATCCTCTGCCCCAAAGGCGCAGAGGGTCCCGTTCCAGTAGTACTGCTTCTGTACGTCCCGCATCCATCCTTCTGATCTAGAACTGTGACGACCTTCATGTGCTCTGTGAGCTTCCCAGGATGACCTTCCACAGTTTTGTCAACAGTCCTGTCCTCCTTAGGCATGAAATTCTGCCTCCGTTGGTCCGACTTAGCTATGTTCAACCTTACAGACAAGGATTTCCAGAGCAACATTTATTTAGCTGAATCTACAAGCAAGTTTTATTCGACACCTAGCCACTAGGGGGCAGTACTGTATGCCTTACCCATTCCTCTCTCAACAAGATTTCATATAAGGGAACTCCCCCTACACCCCAGTCCCTTCTGGCTGTATAGCCTGTTTTTAGATGTTTAGGGGTCACATCAGGTTCTCTTGTCACTTGGGACTCATTTGGGATACTAATATGTTAATCTTATTTTTGTTGTGTTTTTTAGACCTGTCTTCTTATCTGTTTGCCTGTTATGGCTGATATTGCGCTGCTCCCTGCATCCTATAGGACAACCGTAAACACCTTCCCTCCCAGACGGTTAGTGCTCTGGTGACGGAGCTTCTGCCTGTCCTCAAATTACTGAGACGCCAGTTTCTTTTATGTATCTTTTCTTTACTTCTGCAGGGAGCGGCCCAATAACCAGTTCTAAGCTCAGGCCAGTTCACTCTGTTTAGGGTTCCTGTGAGTTATTGTTAATTGATCATGGTCTGGGGTAGCCCATGTGTAATTTCGGGCTTGCCTTGGTCAACACTTCATCCTGCATAGGCCTGCTCTCCACCTGTGTTTTAGGTGGAGACCTCATACTAGTTTTGAGTTTACCAGAATTAACTGGTATGCGTGCACTCATTGTTGTGAATTTGTACTACCACTCTTGAAGGACTCCTACCGACAGGTGGTCTAATCCTCTCTCTCTCTCTTCTCTCTCTCTCTCTCTCTCATACTCTCTCTGCATCTCTCTCTCTCCTTGTCCTCAATCCCCAACCCCCCCTTTTTTTTTGTTTTTCAGTGGATACTTCGTTCATCACCATGCCAGAAGTGACCCTGCTCTCCCTGAATGTCCATGGGCTGGATATTCTGGAGGTCGCAGGTGCTAAGTGAGATTTGGAGGAACCGTGCCCACATAGCCTTTCTACAGAAGACACATTTTGAGGCTTCAAAACTCCCAAAGCTTGGGAACTCCAGGAACCTTTTGTTTACCACAGCTGCTCCCAAGACTCTAAATCTTGTGGGGTAAGTGTTCTCACCTCTAAAAATGTGGCATGGTCGCCATCAGAGACAATTTGGAGGCAATACATTTTTGTGAAGGCTCCATTTACGGGCAGGTTGTAAACCGAGTCAATATCTACACCCCAAACATAGGCCAAGTGGGTTTTATTGAGGGTTGTCTGGACAAACTGACTGATTTTACAGAGGGGCAGTTGATTTTAGGGGGAGACCTGAACTTGGCTTTGGACCCCCTGTTGGACACCTCCACGGGGTCCTTTCACCTGTCGTATGTGGCCCTTCATCGGATTAAGACAGCCTTGATAGCTGTCCACATGGTAGGTGCTTGGAGGATTGTGCACAGTGACACTCGGGACTATACTACTTACTGAAGACTGGATTATTTTCTAGTACACCAATTGGCCCTTCCACTAGTGTCATCCAGCAGTATAGTGGTGAGAACCTTTTCAGATCACGCACTAATCTTGCCGGCTCTCATGTTGGGGGGGCAGGTTTCACCAACCTGGGTCTTGGCAGTTAAATGAGAGTTTGATCCAGCAGCCTCAATATGCAAAAATAGTAGAGGAGGAGAAGATAAAAGCTTACTTTGCAGCCAATGCAGCTTCTGTGACCTCTCCTTGCTTGCTATGGGAGGCTCACAAATGTGTAGTCAGGGAAGTCCTTATTAAATTGGGTCCTAAAGTTAAGAAGCTGGTAAGATGGCTCAGCAGGCTAATGCTCTGTTGCAGCAATCTGTGATCACCTGAGCCCTCAGGGTCACAGGTTCGATCCCGGCGGGGTCCACTCAGCCTTCAATCCTTCCGAGGTCGGTAAAATGAGTACCATTGATTTGGGTAATAGTGACTATGGGGCTGATTTACTAAAGAAGCTGCGCTGCGCCGGTACATGCCTTAATAGGTGCGCTGGATGAATCCCTAATTAGGCGCATGAACCGGCGGCAGCAGCAGCGCGATGTGATTGATAAGTAAAGCCGCCGCCGAACTCCCTGTATAAGTCTATGGGGCGAAATCTTAATTGTGAATTTTAAAGGCTAATCTGCAAGTTTTGTCCTAAAAAGTGTTTGGGGACCTCAGTCCTGCCCCAGGGGACATGTACCAATGCTTTTTTTATTTTTTAAAACGGCCGTTTTTTCGGGAGCAGTGATTTTAATAATGCTAAAAGTGCAATAATAAAAGTGTAATTTTCCTTTAAATTTCGTACTATGGGGGTCTCTAATGTCAGCAGGTGAAAACTAGAACTGTCTCTGCACAAAATGTCATTTTTCAAAGTAAAAAAGCCATTTAAAACTGACTCGCGGCTATAATGAATTGTCGGCTCCCGGCAATTGCAGGAGAATTCATTCATTAAAAAAAGGGAAAAAAAAGCGTGTGGGGTCCCCCCAAATTCAATAACCAGACCCTTCGGGTCTGGTGTGGAATTTAAGGGGAACTCCACCCCAAATGGCGTGGAGTTAAAATCCACACCAGACCCTTCGGGGTCTGGTGTGGAAATTTAAGGGGAACTCCACCCCAAATTTTAAAAAAAATGGCGTGGAGTCCCCCTAAAATCCACACCAGACCCCTTATCCGAGCACGTTGACCTGGCCGGCCGCAGAAAAGAGGGGGGGACAGAGCGCGGCCCCCCCCTCTCCTGAACCGCACCAGGCCACATGCCCTCAACATTGGGAGGGTGTTTTGGGGTGCCCCCCAAAACACCTTGTCCCCATGTTGATGAGGACAAGGGTCTCTTCCCCACAACCCTTGCCCGGTGGTTGTGGGGGTCTGCGGGCAGGAGGCTTATCGAAATCTGGAAGACCCCTTTAACAAAGGGGCCCCCCAGATCCCGGCCCCCCCCCTGTGTGAAATGGTAATGGGGTACCTTGTACCTCTACCATTTCACGAGTAAAAAAAATGTAAAGGGTTAAAAACGACAAGAGCCGGTTTTTGACAAGTCCTTTATTATCTTCTTTCTTCTTTCCTTCGGGTTTCTTCTTCCTCCATCTTCTTCTTCCTCTGCTTCTGTCTTGGGTCTTCTATTCCCGCATCTTGCCCGGCGTGTTCTTCCATCTTCTTCCGCTGTCCTTCTCGTCCGCATCTTCTTCTTGTTCTTCTTCGCCGGAGCGGCCGCTTCCAATTGAAATCCCCGCTGTCTGCCGGACCACGCCCCCCCCTCTGACGCCACGGGCAAGCTCTTAGGAGTGTGCTGCAAGTGCGTCAGAGGGGGGCGTGGTCACAAGTGAGAGGGCGGGCAATTCAATTTGAAGCTTGTGCGCGGCTTTTTCTTTGCCAGAGTCGCCGCTTCCAATTGAATTGCCCGCTTTCTGGAACATGTGACCAACGCCCCCCTCTGACGCACAGGCACCACACGGGGACTTTCCTAAGAGCTTGCCCGTGGCGTCAGAGGGGGGCGTGGTCCGGCAGACAGCGGGGATTTCAATTGGAAGCGGCCGCTCCGGCGAAGAAGAACAAGAAGAAGATGCGGACGAGAAGGACAGCGGAAGAAGATGGAAGAACACGCCGGGCAAGATGCGGGAATAGAAGACCCAAGACAGAAGCAGAGGAAGAAGAAGGAGGAGGAAGAAGAAACCCGAAGGAAAGAAGAAAGAAGATAATAAAGGACTTGTCAAAAACCGGCTCTTGTCGTTTTTAACCCTTTACATTTTTTTTTACTCGTGAAATGGTAGAGGTACAAGGTACCCCATTACCATTTCACACAGGGGGGGGCCGGGATCTGGGGGGCCCCTTTGTTAAAGGGGTCTTCCAGATTTCGATAAGCCTCCTGCCCGCAGACCCCCACAACCACCGGGCAAGGGTTGGGAGACCCTTGTCCTCATCAACATGGGGACAAGGTGTTTTGGGGGGCACCCCAAAACACCCTCCCAATGTTGAGGGCATGTGGCCTGGTGCGGTTCAGGAGAGGGGGGGGGCCGCGCTCTGTCCCCCCCTCTTTTCTGCGGCCGGCCAGGTCAACGTGCTCGGATAAGGGGTCTGGTGTGGATTTTAGGGGGGACTCCACGCCATTTTTTTTTTAATTTGGGGTGGAGTTCCCCTTAAATTCCACACCAGACCTGAAGGGTCTGGTTATGGATATTTGGGGGGAACCCCACGTCTTTTTTTTTTTTTAATTGACGGCGGGGTTCCCCTTAATATCCATATCAGACCTGAAGGGCCTGTAATGGAATTTGGGGGGACCCCCACGTCATTTGAATAATTATTTTAAAATTCGTACCATGGGGGGGGGGGGGATGTCAGCAGGTGAATAAAGCGCACTTTTCATGTGGTTAGAAATATGTCTTTGCACAAAATGACATTCTGAAAAAAAAAAAAAAAAAGCCATTTAAAACTGACTCACGGCAATAATGAATTGTTGGCTCCTGGAAATTGCAGGAGAATTCATTCATTAAAAAAACGAAAAAATAAAGCGTGGGGGTCCCCCCAAATTCAATAACCAGACCCTTTAGGTCTGGTATGGATATTAAGGGGAACCCCGCCGTCAATTAAAAAAGAAAATGACGTGGGGTTCCCCCCAAATATCCATAACCAGACCCTTCGGGTCTGGTGTGGAATTTAAGGGGAACTCCACCCCAAATTAAAAAAAAATGGCGTGGAGTCCCCCCTAAAATCCACACCAGACCCCTTATCCGAGCACGTTGACCTGGCCGGCCGCAGAAAAGAGGGGGGACAGAGCGCGGCCCCCCCCCTCTCCTGAACCGCACCAGGCCACATGCCCTCAACATTGCGAGGGTGTTTTGGGGTGCCCCCCAAAACACCTTGTCCCCATGTTGATGAGGACAAGGGTCTCTTCCCCACAACCCTTGCCCGGTGGTTGTGGGGGTCTGCGGGCGGGAGGCTTATCGAAATCTGGAAGACCCCTTTAACAAAGGGGCCCCCCAGATCCCGGCCCCCCCCCTGTGTGAAATGGTAATGGGGTACCTTGTACCTCTACCATTTCACGAGTAAAAAAAATGTAAAGGGTTAAAAACGACAAGAGCCGGTTTTTGACAAGTCCTTTATTATCTTCTTTCTTCTTTCCTTCGGGTTTCTTCTTCCTCCATCTTCTTCTTCCTCTGCTTCTGTCTTGGGTCTTCTATTCCCGCATCTTGCCCCGTGTTTTATCTTCTTCCGCTGTCCTTTCTTCCGCATCTTCTTCTCTTCTTTCTTCGCCGGAGGGGTAGCGTACAGGGGCCCTGGGGACCCTTCTTTATAAAATTAAAATATAAAAAAGGGAAAAATACATATATATATATTTCCTACAATTTCGAAAAAATTAAAAAAACAAGGGGGTTCTCCGGGCCATGGGGACCCTGGGCCCTTTCATAAAAAAAAAATATGGAAATAAAAATATATATATTTTTTTAAATATATATATTTTATTTAAAAAAAGGGCTTCTTGGGGCCCTTAGTGGCTCCGGGCCCCTGGGGACCTCGAGCCCTTAAAAAAATAAAACTAAAAAAAAGTATTTTTTGGTTTTAGGGTGGTTCTCGGGGCCCCTTGGGGGCCCCTGGGGACCCCGGGCGGGTAATCCCTGTACCCCCTTGGGGCCCTATTCCCGTACCCCCATGGCGGCCCTGGTGTAATTGCATGTGGAAAAATGAATTCTGAAGGAAAAAAGCCATTTAAAACGTCGCGGCTATTCTTGTCAGCTCTGGAAATTGCGGCATCTTCTTTAAAACACCAATTAAAAGGTTGGGGGCTCCCAAAGTTCAATAACCAGACCCTTTAGGTCTGGTATGGATATTAAGGGAACCCCGCCATCAATTTAAAATAAAAATCGTGGGGTTCCCCCAAATATCCATACCAGACCCTTGGGCTGGTGTGGAATTTAAGGGGAATCACCCCAATTTTAAAAAAAAATCGTGGAGTCCCCCCTAAAATCCACAACCAGACCTTATCCGAGCCTGAACTGGCCGGCGCAGAAAAGAGGGGGGGACAGAGCGCGGCCCCCCCCCTCTTGAACCGCACCAGGCCACTGCCTCAACATTGGGAGGGTGTTTTGGGGTGCCCCCCAAAACACCGTCCCCATGTTGATGAGGACGGTCTCTTCCCAAAACCCTTGCCGGTGGTTGTGGGGGTCTGGGGCAGGAGGCTTATCGAAATCTGGAAGACCCTTTAACAAAGGGCCCCCCAGTCCCGGCCCCCCCCTGTGTGAAATGGTAATGGGGAACCTTGTACCTCTACCATTTCACGAGAAACAAAAGTGTCAGTGTAAAAAAGGACAAGAGCCGGTTTTGACAAGTCCTTTATTTTCTTCTTGTTTCTTTCCTTCGGGTTTTTCTTCTCCATCTTTTCTTCCTCTGCTTCTGTCTGGGGTCTTCTATTCCCGCTCTTGCCCGGCGTGTTCTTCAATCTTCTTCGCTGTCCTTCTCGTCCGCATCTTCTTCTCCTTCTTCTTCTTCGCCGGAGGCGCCGCTCTTCAATTGAAATCCCCGCTTCTGCCGGACCAGCCCCCCCCCTCTGACGCACGGGCAAGCGGGCGCCTCCGGCGAAGAAGAAGAAGGAGAAGAAGATGAGGACGGAAGGACAGCGGAAGAAGATGGAAGAACACGCCGGGCAAGATGCGGGAATAGAAGACCCAAGACAGAAGCAGAGGAAGAAGAAGATGGAGGAAGAAGAAACCCGAAGGAAAGAAGAAAGAAGATAATAAAGGACTTGTCAAAAACCGGCTCTTGTCGGTTTTAACCCTTTTACATTTTTTTACTCGTGAAATGGTAGAGGTACAAGGTACCCCATTTACCATTTCACCACAGGGGGGGGGCCGGGATCTGGGGGGCCCCTTTGTTAAAGGGGTCTTCCAGATTTCGATAAGCCTCCTGCCCGCAGACCCCCACAAACCACCGGGCAAGGGTTGTGGGGAAGAGACCCTTGTCCTCATCAACATGGGGACAAGGTGTTTTGGGGGGCACCCCAAAACACCCTCCCAATGTTGAGGGCATGTGGCCTGGTGCGGTTCAGGAGAGAGGGGGGGGGCCGCGCTCTGTCCCCCCCTCTTTTTCTGCGGCCGGCCAGGTCAACGTGCTCGGATAAGGGGTCTGGTGTGGATTTTAGGGGGGACTCCACGCCATTTTTTTAAAAATTTGGGGTGGAGTTCCCCTTAAATTCCACACCAGACCCGAAGGGTCTGGTTATGGATATTTGGGGGGAACCCCACGTCATTTTTTTTTAAATTGATGGCGGGGTTCCCCTTAATATCCATACCAGACCTAAAGGGTCTGGTTATTGAATTTGGGAGGACCCACGCTTTTATATTGGTGTTTTTAATGAATGAATTCTCCTGCAATTCTCCAGGAGCTGACAATTCATTATAGCCGCGAGTCAGTTTTAAATGGCTTTTTTCCTTCAGAATGTCATTTTTCACATGCTGACATTACACCCCAGGGCCGCCATCAGGGGGGTACAGGCAGTACACCTGCAGGGCCGCCATTAGGGGGGTACAGGGATTACACCGCCCGGGGGTCCCCAGGGCCCCCAGGGGCCCGGATGGGAACCACCCTAAAAAAAAAAAAACTTTTTTTTTAGTTTTATTTTTTTAAGGGCTCCGAAGGTCCCCAGGGGCCCGGAGGCCACTAAGGGCCCCAGATGGCAAGCCCTTTTTTTTAAATAAAATATATATATTTAAAAAAATATATATATTTTTTTTATATATTTGTTTTTTTATTTTTTATGAAAGGGCCCAGAGGTCCCCAGGGCCTGGAAGGCAACCCCCTTGTTTTTTTAATTTTTTTCGATAAATGTTATATTTAAAAAAATATATATATATGTATTTTCTCTCTTTTTTATTTTTATTTTATAAAGAGCACAGAGGTCCCCAGGGCCCCGGATGGCTACCCCCCTTTTTTATATATATTTTTCTTTATTTTTATTTCTGTCAAAATTTTTGTAAAGGGCCCCCCCCGCTCCTCAATTTGCGCACCACCCCCCCCCCCCCGCTTCTCAATTTCATGTGGCAGCACCCCCCCCCCCGGTTCTCTGCTCCAGGGGGCCCATGCCTGAAGCTGTGTAAGGGGCCCCAAAATTCCTGATGGCGGCCCTATTTACACCTGTAAGGGGCCCGGGGGTCCGGAGGTGCCCAGATGCCTGGAGGCCCCCCCAGCGCCCCAGATGGTAACCCCCCTCTTTTTTTTTTTGTATATTATTTGGTAGTTGGTTTTTGTAGGATTTTTTATTAAAGGGCCAATTTTTGGAATTTAATATATTTTTTAGCAGTCTGGAGGTCCCCAGGGGCCCAGAGGCCCCCAGGGCCCCGGGTGGCAACCCCCCATATTTTTTGTTATTAAAGGGCCAATGTTTGTTTTAGGGGTCTGGAGGTCCCCAGTGGCCCGGAGATCCCCAGGGCTCCAGATGACAAACCCCCACCCCTTTAAAAAAAAAACAAAAAAAAAAACATTATATATTTTTTGGTTATTTTTTTAACATATATATATATATAATATAATTATGAAAGCTCCCAGAGGGCCCCAGATGACAACCTTTTTGCTTCTAAAAATGTTATAAACATTTTCCCCAGGTTTGTTCTTTTTTACTTTAATTTCTTTTTTAAAGTGTATTTTGTGCCGTGAAGTCGAGAGAGAGGAAGCTGGACTTGCAATCGCCATCCTTCTCCATGCCCCCGGTGGCAATGGTGGGTGTGAGGGGGGCCTCCCACTCTACCCCACCTGCTACACTTGGAGCCCGATGGGACAGAGGGACTCCCCCTATGAGGGAGTGTAGCCCACCCAGCCAGCCCTGTAGGTCCTTCGCCTCCCTTTATTTTTAGGAGACCTCATGGCCAAAGTGCGGCAAGTGTGGTGTTTTTTTTTTTTTTGGGGGGGGGGGGCGGTGGGCGTACTAAGCACTGGCGCGTACCTTGCATAGCACACCCATCGGGAGCCAGGCTGACACCACCAAACTCAATTCACATGTAGCCGAGACCGGGAATCCGAACCCTGGCTGCAGAGGTGAACGGCTTGTCAGCGCAGATGCCATTCACGTTGAGCCACCGCAGCTCCCACCCAATGTTATTTTTTTTTTAGATTTGTGGTAGTTATTTTTTATTAAAAGGGCCAGAGCTCCCAAGGCAACCCCCTTTTTTATTTTTTATATATATAGATATATATATATATATATTGTAATTTATTTTTCATTAAAGAGCCCAGAGGTTTATTTTTATTAAAGGGCCCAGTGGTCCCCAGGGCCCCCGGATGGCTACCACCCTTTTTAATATATATTTTTCTATATGTATTTTTTTAGTAAAGGAACCCCCCCGCTTATCAATTGCGGCAGCCCCACCCTTCTTAATATTCAGGCGGCACCCCCCCCCCCCCTATTCCCCTATTCTCTGCTCCAGGGGGCCCATGCCTGAAGCTGTTGTAAGGGGCCCCATAATTCCTGATGGCGGCCCTAATTGCCCCCCCCCCCCCATGGTACGAAATTTCAAGGAATTTTTCACTTTTATTGTTGCACTTTAACCACTTCCATACGCGCCTATTCTGGCACTTCTCTCCTTCATGTAACAATTATATTTTCTTCCTTGAAAATTACTCAGGACCCAAAACATTATATATATTTTATTAACAAACACCCTAGGGAATAAAGTGGCGGCCATTTTTTTCGGACACATTTCCAACAGTATTTGTGCCAAAAATTTGCAAACGTTTTTTTTTTTTTTGGCTTTCAAAAAAAAAACTGTTTCATGAATGACAAAATAAGAAAGCAGTAAAGCTAGGCCAATTTTTAGGGATAAGGTGAAAGATGATGTTACACCGAGTAAATAGATACCTAACTTGTCACGCTTTCATATTGCGCACACTCATGGAATGGCGCTAAACTTCGTTATTAAAAATCTCCATAGGCAACGCTTGACTTTTTTTCTCAGGTTACCACTTTTGAGTTACAGAGGAGGTCTAGTGCTAAAATTATTGCTCTCGCTCTAACGCACGCTATGATACCTCACATGTGGGGTTTGAAGGATGTTTACATATGTGGGTGGGACTTGCATGCGTGTTCGCTTCTGAGTGCGAGCTACTAGGGACACGAGCATTTAAATTACTTTTTTTTAAATTATTTTTTAACTTAATATTTTCATTTTTGCACTTGTTTGTCCCTTTTTTTGTATTATTTTTCACTTTTCTTCCTATTACAAGGAATGTAAACATCCCTTGTAATAGGGACTAGTGTGTGACAGGTCCTCTTTATAGAGAAAGGCGGGGTCAATTTAGACC
>JAJQKJ010001520.1:0-214287 GCA_029574335.1 Rana kukunoris | reverse complement strand
GTCATGGAATGCATTGCCAAAATTTCGGGACACTAAAAATAAGGAGAGGATCAAAGAAGACGCATCAAACAGATGTTTTGACGTGATAGGATGAACCCCTGTAGGATATATCAAGCACTTTTGGGGTACAGACTGTTGGACTGCTGTGGGTTTAGTAACTAACACTTTAAAGTGATTGTAAAGTCGTGTTTAAAAAATAAAATAACAAACATGTTATACTTACCTACTCTGTGCAGTGGATTTGCACAGAGTGGTCCCGGTCCTCCTCTTCTCGGGTCCCTCTTTACTGCTCTTAGCCCCTCCCTCCTGTCGAGTGCCCCCACAGCAAGGAGCTCCATGTGTCCATTCAGACACAGAGCTGTGATTTGGCCCCACTCCTTCTAACTAACGTTGATTGACAGCAGTGGGAGCCAATTGTCCTGCCAAGTCTCTGACGGCTGAGACACTCGTGGACATCGCTGGACAGACATGGGGCTCGGGTAAATATTACGGGGGGGGGTAAGGAGGGCTGCTACACTCAGACATTTTTTTATCTTATTGCATAGAAGATTAAAATGCATTAAGATTAAAAAAAAATTCTGACTTTACAACCACTTTAAAGCCTCATGCACACTGCAGCTGTCAAACACCCATTTTACAGGTGTTTGACTGTTTTTTTTCTGCCCCTATACATCCCTCTAGGTTCGCCTATGGGGGAGATTTACTAAAACTGGTGCACACAGAATCTGGTGCAGCTGTGCATGATATCTAATCAGCTTCTGACTTCAGCTGGTTCAATAAGTATTGAACTTTGAATTAGTATTGAACCTGGAAGTTGACTGGTTTCAATGTAGAACTGCACCAGATTTGCGCACTCTAGCTTTAGCGTCTGCAGTGCTCCTTGAGTCCCCTCTCTCCTGCTCCTGTGTATCACGGAGCCGGCTGCCGGGTCTGTGTTCAGCGGCGGCGCTGTAACACGGTCCGGCGCCCTAGACCAGCTTGTTTGATAGAAGATAGAATCAGCGCTCAGCTATCACAGCAGCCGGTCTAGGGAGGCAGGACGGTGTTACAGCGCCGCCGCCGAACACCGACTCGACTGACAGCTCCGTGTGCCTGGATGAGTGGATCGGCACGGAGGCCGCATATAGAGGAAATTAGCTTTCGATATTCCTCCATGCAGCCGCTGAATGCTTGCAGGAGGGAGAGGAGGAGAATCAAGCATTCAGCGGCTGCATGGAGGAATATAGACAGGTAATTTCCTCCATATGCGGCCACCCTGTCGATCCTCCCATCCAACTTATTTTGCTGGCATTTCGCCTTGTGCTCCCTGGCTCCTCCCCAGTGCTCTCCTCCCCCACCACACTCTCCAGCCCCCCCCCCACAGTTCTCTCCACCCCTGTTCTTTCTGCCCCCCTGCTCTCCAGCCACCATCCCAGTGCTCTCCACTCTTCCCAGTGCTCTCCACTCCCCCCCAGTGCTCTCCACTCCCCCCAGTGCTCTCCAGCCCTCACCTCTGTGCTCTCCACACCCCCCAGTGCTCTCCACCCCCCAGCACTCTCAGCTCCCCACCTTTACTCTCCACTCCTCCTGTACTTTTCCCACCACCATGTGCTTTCCAACCCCACAAGTGCTCCTCCGCTCCCCCCTGCTTTTTGCCCCCACACATGTGTTCTCCAACCCCCGCCAGTGCTCTCTGCTTCCCCCTGCATTTTTCCACAACCCATGTGCTCTTCAACCCTGCCAGTGCTCTCCAATCCCTATAGTGCTCTCCGTCCCACAGAGTGCACTCCAGTCCCTCGTGCTCTCCACCCCTGTTCTTTCTGGCCCCCACTGGTGCTCTCAAGCTCCCCTCATTGCTCTCCACCCCCAGAGCTCTCTGCTCCCCACCCCTGTGATCTGCACTCCCTCTGCTCTTTTGCTCTTTGTACCACCAGTGTTTTCCAGCCCCCGTGCTCTCCACCCCTGTTCTTTCTGATCTCCCAGTGCTCTTTGCCCCCCCACAATCTTAGCCCCCTCAGTGCTCTCCAGCCCCCCAGTGCTCTTAGCCTCCCGTGCTCTCCATCCCTCTTCTTTTTGGCTCCCCCCAGCGCTCTCCGTGCCCCACCCCTGTGATCTTCACTTCCCCCTGCCCTTTACCCCACCCCACTTCCCCAGTACCAGAGAACATGCTGACTAGGGCCCGGAAAATAAGGATGGCTAAAGGTGCAGGTGGCCAGGGACCACTCCATCTCACAGCAAACAGATCCTCTGGAAGGAGCACTGTCCCCATCCAAAATAAGAACAGACCATGCCTGCTGCTGGCCATCATGGATATTCTGACATGGAAGGTACTGTACCAAGCATCAACAACACAACTTCCCACAGACAGGAACTGCAGACTGGGACATGGGGCACAGGAGGGGCTGCAGTGATGGGCACAGTGAGGCTGCATTTGTTGGCACAGTAAGGATACATTCATAGGCACAGTGAGACTGCATTAACGGCACAGTGAGACTGCATTCATGGGCATAGTATAGCTGAATTTGATAGGCACGGTGAGGCTGCATTGATAGGCACAATGAGGCTAAAATGATGGGCACAGTGAGACTGCATTCACTGGCACAGTAAAGCTGCATTTGATGAGCACAGTAAGGCTGCATTGATGGGGACACTAAGGCTGCATTTGATTGGCACTGATAAATCTGCATTTGATGGGCACTAGTGAGGCTGCATTGAGCTCCTGTACCATGTCTGCAGTCTCTGACCATCTCCTGTATCATGTCCAGTCTCTAAGGGCGTCTGGAGAGGAGACAAGAGTAGGAGCACTGGCGGTATGGGGGTCATGGGAGAAGACAGACATGTGTGGACTGTGGTGAGGAGACTATAGGATAAAACCAAAGCCATCGAGCTGGAGCCGACTGACTGAGCCCTGCATGGTGCGCCTGAGAGGAGGTCAGTGACAGCACCGCTAGGCCAGTCTGAGGGGGGGTCACTGATGTAAGGGGGAGTGAATACGATAATGTAAGGGGGCACTGATATAAAGATTTCCCCCTTATATAAGTAACCCACCACCCCTTACCTTAGTGTATTCTTTCTGTGGAAGGTGGTCCTCCCCAATTTCTGAGTTCCTGTGGTCCCCCTTGATGATTGACCACTTTTACCACTTTTAACTGGAATTTTCTTTTGTATATATAAACCCTATGTGATTTTATATCTGTCTCATCTATATATAATATGCTCTTCGAATGTGCTTTAAAATGCATGGTTTTCCCTTTTATGAACAGGAAAATAATGACGTTATCCTGTTGCGCTGGTATAATAATGCTATGCAGGGCCGCCATCAGGAATTTTGGGGCCCCTTACACAGCTTCAGGCATGGGCCCCCTGGAGCAGGGGGGGTGTGCTGTCGCCTGAAATTGAGAAGCGGGGGGGGGGGTTCCCGCAAATTTAGAAGAAGCGGGGGGCCCTTTACAAAACGAAGCGGGGGGCCCTGGGGACCTCTAGGCCCTTTAATAAAAGATAAAATATAAATATATTAAAAATATATATATATTTTTTATAAAAAAATTAATTTTAAAAAAAGGGGTTTGCCATCCGGGGCCCTGGGAGCCTCCGGGCCCCTGGGGACTTCCGGATCTCTAAAAAAATAAATAAAAAAAATTGGCCCTTTAATAAAAAATAAAATAAAAATATATTAAAAAAATATATTTTTTTATAAAAAAATAAAAAAAGAGGGTGTTACCATCCGGGGCCCCTGCCTGTACCCCCCTGATGGCGGCCCTGATGCAATGGGGCTAGTATGACATTTTTTCCAGGGCTGGATTGTATTCCCAGTCTGGCCCTGGTGGATACCCCTTCAAATTGGTTAGTTTAGGCGTTTCCAGTAAAGGTTCTGTTTTACAGCCCACAAGGACATTTTAGATAATTTTTACTTCCACCCTTTGGAACAGTTTAACTGTGCATTTGTGGGGAATTGGAACCCTGGTTGTGAACTAGGTCTTCTCGTTCAACATCAGTACCTGACCTCACAAAGGTTTTTCTGGCTGAATAGGCACAGATTCCCACAATGAAAACAGAAAACTGCGCTAAACCAAAAATTAAATTAAATGATTTCTTCATTGAGCTTGCCCTCTGGTAAGCAGCCCCCCCTTATTCTGGTGAAGGGATCACTTTATCATTAACATCTCGTCACCGTGGTGGAGTGAACCATTATGATCTGTTGTTGTTTTGCCTCCTGACACTCGGTTCTTCAAGTTTTATTCCTGTAACAAGGACTTTATGAACATTTATGTTATTCAGGATCTGTGTTTTTTTGCATTTTTCTTTTTTGAGGTTTTATTTCTATGTCAACCTGTATACTAATATATACTACTATGTGATGTTTCAAGCTACACCATTGGCTACAACACAGGAGATTACTGCTCAGCAGTCCTCATTCATACATATATTTTTTATCCTGATGAGCGCGGCTTTGCTATTTTGTTTTAGATTCCCACAATACCATGGAAAGACTTTCCAAAAAAAGAAGAGGCTATTGTAGGCTAAATAAGGTGTGACCCTCATGATAAGGTCCATTTTTTTTTTAATAGGATTTCCAATAAGCCAGGCTCTTGCCAGGTTTCCACAAGCATCTGGCAATATAGCATAACTACAGGAACAAATACACTTATAATAATTTATAATAATTTAGGATTTATAATAATTTAGGATTGGTTATTCAGATTCCTAAATATACTTTCTCATTACCGGTTCTCATGAAAACTAATGAATGCATTTACTATTGATTTTTAGGACAAGAAATAATGTGTAAGATGAAAAATATGTTATTGTGCGAATATATCCACATTTATACATTCTGAGTTAGTCACATAAAACTTTTACATTATATCTGTGAATGCTATTAGAAAACTTTAATGAAAAAAAAAAACATAAATCAGCTTGAAATTTATGTTTAGCAGCTTTTGATAATAACTTTTTATGAAGGTGCACTTATCAAAATGCTTTTTTTCACTTAGTGTGGATTTTCCTCTAGAATATTTAAAACAAGTCACCGTTGAGTGAAAATGATGAATGGTTTCTTGAAGTCCTTCGCATTCCCTTTAAACATTGCAATTACTTTATTAGTGGAGAGAGTCTTTTTTTATGCCAATGAAGGTAAAACAGCCTTAATGTATGTTTGCATGAAAGCTCCCATTTAACCAGTTATTCACCCATAAATGTACTCACCTCACCGCTTCGCATAATAACTAGGAGGCTTTACTACTGATTTGCACACAAGATTGATCAATTAAATTCTAATGAAAAGTATTGATTGGATATTCATGATTTTATTTAAATAAATGACTTTTCTCCTTAACCTTTGAACACAAGACGGATGGGTGCATCTGTGAGGGTGGTGGAGATATGTAGGGGTCCTGAAATTATTTCTTAAAGTGAACCTGTACTTTGACAATAATGGGAACATAACAGGTTCATTTTCCTGGAGGGACCCTAAAGAGCATGTTCTTTCCTTTGCCACTCTCAACCACCACCTAGATCTGTCACATGCCACACAACATTACTACATAGTTACATAGTTAGTCAGGTTTAAAAAAGCCACAAGTCCATCTAGTTCAACCAATAAAAGGGATATAACAATTATACAATCCCATATACACAATCCTACACCCACAGTTGATCCAGAGGAAAGCGAAAAACCCCAGCAAAGCATGATTCAATTTGATCGAACAGGGAAAAAAAAAATCCTTTCTGATCCCCAAAAGCCAATCGGATATTCCCTGGATCAACTTTACCTATAAATGTTAGTAACCAGTTATTTTATTTACATTTAGAAAATAATCCAGGCCTTTTTAAAGCAATCTACTGAGCTGGCCAGAACCAGCTCTTGAGGGAGTCTATTCCACATTTTCACAGCTCTTACTGTGAAGAAACCTTTCTATATCTTTTCCTCCAGATCTAAAGACTGCCCCCTTGTCCTCTGTGATGACCTTAAAGTGAATAATGCAACACTTAATTCACCATATGGACCCCTTATATATTTGTGCATGTTGATCATATCCCTTCTTAATCTCCTCTTATTAACCATGGTGCTCATGAGACACACGTCCTTTTTGTCTCTCCATCTCATTGCCATCATTTTTCCCTTTTGGAAGGCAACCATCTCTCCTTTTTTTAGTTTTTTCTTGCCAAACGTAGATGGCATGTCCACGCCGGTTTGGCCTCAATGTACCATAACCCATCCGTTTTGTTGAGGAGCAAAACCTCATAAAGTTCCGGTGACGTATAAAAATTGTCTGTTGTCACGCAATATCCCTGGTTCAGTAATGGGTCCAGCAGTGAAAGGACTGACAATGTGGTCATCCCATAGCGGCTGTACCTGGAATTGAATTTGGTACCTTTCCTGGTGTAAATTACCGCATTCCAGATATATCCGGTGGAAGATTCACATAGCATATAAAATTTTATGCCAAAGTGCGCCCTTTTGGATGCAATAAATTGGATCCAGCTCAGGCGTCCCTTGTAGGCCATCAGATTTTCATCCACACTGACATCCCTTTCTGGCACGTAGGTTCGCTGGAAGTTGGCGACAATCATCTGGCACAACTCCCAGATTTTTTTAGCTTGGGCACAGGATGCGTGGCCTCATCAAATTCTTCGTTGTTGGCGAAGTGTAAGTTCTTCATAATGAGTGAAAAACTATACTCAGACATCACAGTCCCAAAAAATGGCGTGGCCAGCATCTTGTTGGTGGTCCAGTACCATTTCTGGAGCGGTTTGCCCACCAGCCCTTGAAGGATGATGAGTCCTAGAAACTTCCAGATGTCCTCTTTAGTGACAGGTTCCCATTTCCTGGATCTCGAAAATCTGGCACGCAGAGTAGCAGATTGTTGATCATGGTATCGATTGGTCTCTGTCACAATTTTTAAAATTACCTCCTCAGAAAGAAGGTACACTAAACAAATACATTGATCACACGGACAATGCACGCATGCACACCACTGATGTCCCTAGATCACACACACCACATCGCATTGGATTAGCCCAAGTCCAACATGTAGGACTTGGGAGCAGCAACGCCGCGTCAAGGCCCCAATGGTGTCGCTGTCCATTCATACACCATTCACACGTTATTCACACAGCCGTGGGGATAACTTCTCCACCACGGCCGAGGGTGAACCCCCTTACTGGCAGGAGTGCCACTACCCCCCCTCACATTCACACACACCATTCACACTGCAACGTGTGCAGTATCAAAAAAAAAAAAAAGCTTCATAACCTGAGCAAAATAACAAGGAAAAAAAAAGCTCATAACCTGAGCAAAATAACAAAGAAAATAAAAAGCTCATAACCTGAGCATTAATGAAAAAAAAAAAAACATCATCTGGGATGCCGGGGCTCCTTCTGGTGGCCCCTCTCTGGCTCCTCAGCTGCCTGGATGGAGTGGGTGGGGGTGGGGGGGCCATCTGGAGGTGGCTGATCCCCGGTGGGCCACTCCTGGCAGGTGTGGCCTGCCTGCCCTCCAAGGCCATGGCTATCCGGCCGAGGTAAGAGTTTGTCTGGGCCTGCATCCTGAGCTGCCGGGTGACCTGGTAATGCTGGGCCCGCTGACTCTGCCTCCCCTGGTCCCGGATGGCAGCAGTGTTTGCCTGGACGGCTGCAGTGAGGTGCCTTATATCAGCCTGCACCTCCCCCAGACTGGTCACCACTGCAGCGCAGTTGCAGCTGACATCCTGCACTGCATTAGATATCTGGGCCACGGAGCACAGGTTGTCAGCCACTCTGTCCAGGTGCCCAACTATGTCCCCCCATTTGCTGGGTCTGCCTGGCGTGGTCCCTCGCCACCTGGTCCTGGACCAGATCAGACACCCCCTGGTCTTCCGGATGGCCTTCCTGGGGCAGTAGATGGTTGTCCCCGGGGGGATGGAGTCGCCCTTGAGGGGCTTACTAGGAGGGGGAGGGGATTAGAGAGGGCCCTGCCGAAGGGGAGGACTCCTCCAAAAATAAAATGATGTCCTGCTCTGCCGCAACAGGCTCCTCCTCAACCACCTCTGCAGGTGAGGTGTGGGCACTCTCCTCCACCTCGGTCTCTTCACCACCCAGGGGCTCGGGCACAGGATGCCTTTGGGGGATGGGGTGGACTGGCCGCCAACAGATGATGGCCAGCTCCGTCATCTGTGGATGACACAAAGCACACACATGTTGGGTGGTCCCCACACACTTGACACATGTACCCTCCCCCCCCACATGCAACACACAAAAAAGGGTAAAAAATCACTTACCTGTCCTGGAGCCTTCCTCCATGGAGTCATATCCCGGGACCCCCTCCAACTGCTCCCTGTCCAGGCAGCGGGCGACCACCTCCTCCTCCGTGGTCAGGCTGACCGCACATGGGGGTCCACCCCCCGTGCCCCTCTCATGCCTCCTAATGGTGGCCACCTTGCCCGGACCTTGCGCCGTAGATCATTAATCTTCTTGCCAATATCGGCAGCAGTCCGGGTGGAGTACCCCCAAAATATTTACTCTGGCAGCAATGCTTGCCAGGATGGCCTGCTTCCTGTCCCGGCTGGTCTTTCTGCTTTTCCTGCCATGGAGGACATCGTTTGGGTCTCCATAGCCGAAATTACAATCGAGACCTCCTGGGGATTAAAATTCAGGTTCCTCCTCTCTTTGGGGGGAGCGGGAGCAGCCATTACAGAGCAAAAGTAACTTCCCTGGGGTGGGGGGAAACGGAAATACTTTTGCGCCGGAATGGCGCTTCCGCTGGCGCTTTTATACGCGCAACGGAACACATTGCGCTGACGTTTCCTGTGAAGTGGTGCCGACGGAAGTTGTGAGCATGCGCACAGGGGGGCGAGTGGAGCCTCACTCACTGCGCATGCTCTGTGGATGATGCGCTGAATGTAATGCCTCTGTGCTGGGCTCCGCCCATCATTTACATATGATCACACCCACTTCCACTTGCGTCGGGTTACGCCAGCGCATTTTCGTTACTCCGGCGCAACTTTAGGAGCAAGTGCTATGTGAATAACAGTACTTGCTCCTAAAGTTTCGGCGGAGTAACGTAAATGAGAAACGTTATTCCAAATTAAAAATTCGCCCATCTACCTGAATCTGGCCCAATGCAGTGTTTAATACTATTCGGCCTGACAATAAGCTGCCTAGGCACCAAATGCCTTATGGGGAGGCAGTGGCATGTGTTCCTTTAGACCCGGAAGTACTGGATTTCTCCAAGCTCTAGTGGCAGATCCAGGCTGCAGATCATGAATGAGTTTGAAAGTTTTCTGTTCCCTGAAATTTCAAAAATCAGTGAAGTTCATTGGAGTCGACAGGGACAATAAAATACGTATATAAAATAAAGGTGCTGTTCCTGTGCCAAAAAAGTGAATACCACACAAGAAGCTCATTGAGCAAAATTAAAGGTCCATTTGCACTAACAAGACATGGTAACACATGCATTATCATCCATGTTATGGCAACACATGGTAATGCACATGACAAGTAGACTCAACTCGAACATTGCCTGTTCGCCGAACAGCGAACAATTTGGGGTGTTCGCTGCAAATTTGAAAAGCCGCAGAACACTCTGGAAAAGTATATGGGAGAAATCTAAAGTGCTAATTTTAAAGGCTTACAGTGCAGAAAATAAGTATTTGAACACCCTGCTATTTTGCAAGTTCTCCCACTTGGAAATCATGGAGGGGTCTGAAATTGTCATCGTAGGTGCATGTCCACTGTGAGAGACATAATCAAAAAAAAAATTCCAGAAATCACAATGTATGATTTTTTTTTACTATTTATTTGTATGATACAGCTGCAAATAAGTATTTGAACACCTGAGGAAAATCAATGTTAATATTTGGTACAGTAGCCTTTGTTTGCAATTACAGAGGTCAAACGTTTCTTGTAGTTTTTCACCAGGTTTGCACACACTGGAGGAGGGATTTTGGCCCACTTCTCCACACAGATCTTCTCTAGATCAGTCAGGTTTCTGGCTGTCGCTGAGAAACACAGAGTTTGAGCTCCCTCCAAAGATTCTCTATTGTTTAGGTCTGGAACTGGCTAGGCCACAGCCAGAACCTTGATATGCTTCTTACAGAGCCACTCCTTGGTTATCCTGGCTGTGTGCTTCGGGTCATTGTCATGTTGGAAGACCCAGCCTCGACCCATCTTCAAAGCTCTAACTGAGGGAAGGAGGTTGTCCCAAAAATCTCGCAATACATGGCCCCTTCATCCTCTCCTTAATACAGTGCAGTCAACCCTGTCCCATGTGCAGAAAAACACCCCAAAGCATGATGCTACCACCCCCATGCTTCACAGTCTGGTCGTATGGAGTTCTTGGGGGTACTCATCATTTCTTCTTCCTCCAAACACGGTTTTAGGGAATTATGACCAAAAAGTTCTATTTTGGTCTCATCTGACCACATGACTTTCTCCCCATGACTCCTCTGGATCATCCAAATGGTCATTGGCAAACTTAAGACGGCCCTTGACATGTGCTGGTTAAGCAGGGGAACCTTCCGTGCCATGCATGATTTCAAACCATGACGTCTTAGTGTATTACCAACATAACCTTGAAAACGGTGGTCCCAGCTCTTTTCAGGTCATTGACCAGCTCCTCCCTATAGTCCTGGCTGATTTCTCACCTTTCTTAGGTGCATTGAGACCCCCACGAGGTGAGACTTTGCATGGAGCCCCAGTCCGAGGGAGATTGACAGTCATGTTTAGCTTCTTCCATTTTCTAATGATTGCTCCAACAGTGGGACCTTTTTTCACCAAGCTGCTTGGCAATTTCCCCGTAGCCCTTTCCAGCCTTGTGGAGGTGTACAATTTTGTCTCTAGTGTCTTTGGACAGCTCTTTGGTCTTGGCCATGTTAGTAATTGGATTCTTACTGATTGTATGGGGTGGACAGGTGTCTTTATGCAGCTAATGACCTCAAACAGGTGCATCTAATTTAGGATAATAAATGGAGTGGAGGTGGACATTTTAAAGGCAGACTAACAGGTCTTTGAGGGTCAGAATTCTAACTGATAGACAGGTGTTCAAATACTTCTTTGCAGCTGTATCATACAAATAAATAGTTAAAAATTCATAAATTGAGATTTCTGGAATTTTTTTTTTTTATTATGTCTCTCACAGTGGACATGCACCTACGATGACAATTTCAGACCCCTCCATGATTTCCAAGTGGGAGAACTTGCAAAATAGCAGGGTGTTCAAATACTTATTTTCTGCACTGTATATGCAAGTGAGTGCCAGTAAAAGTGTTTGGGGACCTGGGTCCTGCCCCAGGGGACATGTATCAATGCAAAAAATGTTTTTAAAAAAACATCAGTTTTTTCGGGAGCAGTGATTTTAATAATGCTTAAAGTGAAACAATAAAAGTGAAATGTTCTTTTAAATTTCATACGGGGGGGGGGGGTGTATAGTATGCCTGTAAAGCAGCACGTGTCTCCCATGCTTAGAACTGTCCCTGCACAAAGTGTAATTTCTGAATAGAAACATAAAAGTTAACTGATTCCTTTTAAAAATGATTAAAAATAGATAAAAATGAATCATATAATCAACCTACAGTTCTAGTTTCGTTTTTACTGTTATTTCCTGTCTCTCTGATGTACAGAGCCAGAGAGCCAATAGAGGGCAGTGATGGCTTGTCTAAAACCCCTCAGCACCAACCCAGTTTCAGTATATACACAGTAATCACACCCCCTTGATTAGTGACCACAGTAAGAAAGCTCACAGCACTGTGGTTATAAGGAAACAGACAACCAGGAAGTGTGGAGATCAGAGCAGAATTACAGCAACATCAAAGCAAAAACGAACAATGAAGACATGAAAACAGCACTGCAGTAAGGTAAAGGAAGCTATTTAGCAAAAAAAAAAAATCCTTTAGTGACCCTTTAAAGTAAACCCAAAATGGAGGAGATACTAAAACAGCTGGCTATAGCAAATGCAAATCAACAGCAGACAAATGCAGGTTTGCAGCGGAGCCTTGCAGCTCAACAACAGGCTCACGCAGCTCAACAACAGGCTCACCAAGCGAACCTTGCAGTTTACCAAGAGAGCATGGCAGCTCAACAACAGGTTTACCAAGAGAGCATTGCAGCTCAACTAAAGGCTCACCAAGAGAGCCTTGCAGCTCACCGAGAGAGCATTGCAGGCTTGGAACATAGACACCAGCAGCAAACGGAGGCCATCGTGAAACAGCTTCAGAGACAGCAGACCGAGGCTGGGAGTCAGGCCAGTAACATACTGACTTTTCGGGTAAGACACTTATTGCCAAAGATGACTGCAGATGATGACCCTGAGATGTTTCTGACCTCGTTTGAGAGAACAGCGGAAAAAGAGAGTTGGACTAGTGGCCCCCCTATTATCTGGAGAAGCCCAAAAGGCATATTTTGATTTGGAGCTTGCAGACGCAAAAAAATATGATCGGTTAAAAGAGGAAATATTGGCACGTTTGGTGTAACCCTGGATGTCCGTGCTCAGCGGGTCCACAATTGGAGTTATCAGCTGAGGAAGCCACCTCGGTTGCAGATGTATGACCTCATCCATTTGGCTAAGAAATGGCTGCAGCCAGAAACTCTGTCCGGACCAAAAAATTTGGAGCGAGTAGTCAAGGCCGCGTACACACGAGGAGACATGTCCGCTGAAACTGGTCCGCAGACCAGTTTCAGCGGACATGTTAGATCGTCTGTACGGCCTAGCGGACAGGTTTCCAGTGGACAAAAGTTTCTAAGCATGCTTAGAAACTTGTCCACTGGAAACCTGTCCGTCGGAAATGTCGGCTGGTTAGTACGCCTAACCAGCGGACCAAAATCCTGCGCATGCGTCTAATTGATTTGACGCATGCGTGGAAGCATTGAACTTTCTGGTTAGAGCACGTCGGTGTCTTCTACGTCACTGCGTTCTCTGTCCGCGGGGATTTTGGTCTGATGGTATGTACACACATGAGACCAAAATATCCCTGGAGACATGTCCGATGAAAACGGTCCGCGGACCGATTTCATCGGACATGTCTCCTCGTGTGTACAGGGCCTCATGGACAAATTTCTTAGGGATCTTCCTAACACCTTGCAGAAATCGGTGAACCATGGTGGTCCGGAAACCGCAGACAAACTTGTAACTGTGTTATGTCCATGGTACACTATCAATTTTAGATAACTTGATGCACCTTTTTATAGGTTAATCCTTTTTGTATAAATTATATTTTGATACGTCAATAAAATAATTTTTGTATCAAAGCATAACTTTCAGATCATTAATTT
Organism: Rana kukunoris; assembly: GCA_029574335.1. Classification (NCBI taxonomy): domain Eukaryota; kingdom Metazoa; phylum Chordata; class Amphibia; order Anura; family Ranidae; genus Rana; species Rana kukunoris. The sequence continues at coordinate 201,063 of JAJQKJ010001520.1, read as the reverse complement.
GCTGCCATTAGTAACCCCCTTTTTTCTTGATCTCCTCTGAGATCGCCATCCCTATCCCTGCCTACACTTGGTTTCCTCCCCTTTTCTTTATATTGTTGTTAACGAATACATAGTTACGGCAACAAAACCATCACTTGATGTCTGATCTGTTGTGGAGGTCTAAATTCTAACTTCCACAAATGGTCACATCTTGCACCTAGTCCCCTTCCCCTCATTTCCTCTTTTGTTAAATAAAAGACAAACTTGTAGACCTGGTCGAAAGGTACCTAACAACAGAGAATGTGTCCTCTTACACCAGAGACGCACAGACTTTCCACCCCAAGACCAGACCCTCCCCACCTATAGGTAAGACTGCATCAAGGGATGGGGGTGGAGAGAGGGACTAAAGAGCAACTAGAGGTATTATCGGGACTACTGCTAATGTTTGGCGAGAGCGGCATGGAAGACCCATCCCACAGGAGAGGACCAGAAGATTGATTTGTTACAGTTGCCGGGAAGAGGGACATGTAGCAGCGGTTTGCCCAGCGGTTGATGAACCCATGCAGTGTGACTTTCTGACAGAGAGACAACAGTCCCCTTTTGCAACCACATGCACTGCAGTAAAGGGTGCAGAAAAGGGAATGAAAACCTTTATGTAGAATGTGCTTAGATGGTAAAGATGTTGTGGTATTGTTGGATTCAGGTAGCCTGGTCACCTTAGTGAAAAGTGATCTAGTGGTGGGAAAAACCTTACATCCTAAGAAAATGGCTGTAGTTTGTGTACATGGGGACACTCGAGAATATCCGGTGACTACGGCTTCCTTTCAAACCTCCCTTGGTAACTTGTGTCACCAGGTGGGTTTCAACGGCATGGTCAAACTTGGTAACGTTGTGACCATGGGTTAGTTCCCAAACTGCCACATGACGCCATTGTGGGAAGGGATTTCCCAAAGTTCTGGGAACTCTGGGACTGCCCAGATTCCCCAGTAGGTGGTTCTTCTGAGCCTGAAACACCTACTCCAGAATCCTCTAACTGTGAGGATTCTCCTGAGTTTCCATTCTCAGTCTTAGCAGGGGAACCACCAGTCCCTAGGGAGGAGCCTGCTACCTCAGAAGAGGAAAAGCGGCTGATAGGGTTTGATGACCTCAAGGTGCACATAGAAAATGTTATCACTGAGCAATTGAGGGACCCCACATTACTAAGAGCCCGGGAGAATGTAGTAAAGATAGATGGGGAGTTAGTTAACCCTGATGAGAGGGTTGCCCTCCCTTACTTCATTATTGAAAGGGACCTGTTATATCCTGTGTCACAGAGGATAGAGGATACCATAGAGCAACTGGTAGTGCCTAAACCGTACCGCAAGATGTTTTTGGAACTGGCCCATGAGCACATTCTTGGGGGACATTTGGGAGCAGAAAAAACCCAGGAGAGGATCACCCATAGGTTTTTTTTGGCCTGGGATCTCTAAGGAAGTGGAATTGTATTGCTTTTCCTGTCCAGTGTGTCAGATTACTGCACCCATGCTACATTTCCACAGTCCCTTGGTACCCCTGCCCATTATCAAGGTCCCTTTTGAGAGGATCGCCATGGACTTGGTTGGCCCCTTACTGAAGTCCACTAGAGGGCACCAGCACATCTTGGTAATAATGGACTATGCTGCCCATTACCCAGAAGCGATTCCTCTCCGAAACACCTCTGCTAAAACCATTGCCAAAGAGTTATTTCAGATTTTTGACCATGTGGGTCTTCCTATAAGGAACTCCTAACTGACCAGGGCACCCCGTTTATGTCTAGGGTGACCAAAGAACTTTGTAAACTACTGAAAGTGACCCAATTAGGTACATCAGTATATCACCCTCAAACAGACGGGTTAGTGGAAAGGTTTTACAAAACAAATGTTGAGGAAGGTGGTGCCTCTACCAAGATGGCCGCCTCCACATGGAAACAGTGCAGAACAAGGCATTGCAAGTCAGTAATCGGAGAAACAATAAGCTGCAGGGAGACTACAGGAAATAGTAATGACTAGTTATTTTAGTTACAGAGTAGGTAAGGTTGAAAAAAGACACAAGTCCATCATTTGCTGTTTTGCCTGCCTAGATTTTTTATTTATTTTTTTATTTTTTGGCACAGTTCCAAAAAAGTTTGCAGAGATCTTTTCTGCGTATGCACTTGTATGGACTATAAACTGTATATCACTTGAGTGCTTTACTTTATGTTCTTTATTTGGTGTGTGTATTCAGTATTTTAGGATTTTTTTTCTTGTTACCCTTTTCCATACCTCCCAACTATTTGAGATGGGAATGAGGGACACCTATTAGCAAAAGTATGTAAGACCCCCCCCCCCCCCCCCCCCCCACATACCTTAATAAATAAACATTTTACAAAGAAGATGATTAATTAAACCTACAAATGATTATTTTTTTACCACTACTATTCCTTTATATTGGCTTTTTAAATTTACTGATACAGCCGCTTAGAAATTGGTTGAAAGGTTTAGCACTGGGAAACACGCTTTGAAAATTAAATTGAGCATTTTATATACAACTATAGAGATTGGACCAAAATGAGGGACAAATGAGGAGGAAAGAGGGACAGAGGGACTTTGGTCCAAGTCTGGAGAACAGTCAATGGGGAGTGCAGGCAATCAAGAGGCTTGTCTCAGCTCAGTGAATGCAAACAAGAAGGATCATTTTATGTGCCGCACATCCAACAAAATTTATAGGTAGTGATAGTCAGAGCAGCCTCAGCCCAGACTCCATCCAAGCCATGCCGCCAACTCGTTTCGCCTGCCCACGGGGCTTTGTCATGGAGGTCCTCCAAGGCTGAGTCCAGTGGACAGGACGAAACATGTCAGAGTGGGCAAAGCCTGGATGGAGTCTAAGCTGAGGCTGTTGTTACCATCACTGCCTATGGGTTTGGTTGGATGTGCAGGAATGGTCCTTCTTCTCATTTGCATATTTCAGAGGAAATTGAGATATTAATTTATTTATTTTCTTGGTTAGTCAGTCTATTTCTTGGCCTATTCCTCTTTGTTTCAGCCTTCCATCTTTTTTTCTTGCACAGTTATCACTTCACGAGCACTTTATTGAGGGTCACCGATCATCCCCATCTATTCTGATTTTCATGGCAGTTTCCGTTGTCTTTCATTCTTTATTATTCAACCTTAGTATCTTCCTTTTACCTTCACACTCCTCTTGGTATTACCAACTCCTCCTGAGCTCTCAGGAGTGGAATGGCCTACAGAGTAAAGGGTAATGACCTTCTTCTTTTTGCTTGGTGTCCATCCTCTGAGGAAAGGGCATCTACAGAGACCTGCTATGCAGTGCATTAAGGCATCTCCTTTTAGCAGGCCTACATTCACATCCGTGTCTCGTGTTCTTTCTACCGCTCCCCTCTGAGGAATCAGTCACACAAATCTTCCCAAATTCAGGCTTCTCTGCTGTGCTGCCTGCCTCTTTAGGTAACCCATAGTGCTCTGGGAATTTTTATTCTGGTCATTTGTTTGATGTTTATTGACAACAGAAAAATTGTATATGTATAATATTGATACAATGCATTAAGACAGTCTTTACAAGAATGACAACTAGTTTTTTTTTAGTGTACTTTTTAATATATAATTGTAGTTTGTATTAAAGTTTCATTCAAAAACAGTACACAATACAAGACAACTACTCCCTGTTTTTTATAATTGCAGTTTTTATAAAAGTTGTGTTAAAAAAACAGTATACAAAACAGGACAACTACCCCAGTTTTTTTTATTAATTTTTTTATATAAATTGTAGGTTTCATGAAATCTTTATTAAAAACAGTATACAAAACCAGACAACTACCCCAATTTTTGTTTAAATGTTTTTATTTAACCACTTCCCAACCGCACGCCATCATATGACGTCGCTGACTTTCAGGGGATATCTGAATGATGCCTGCAGTCAGAGGCCCGGGGGTGATGATTGTGGGTTCTGAGTACATTTCTAGCAAAAAAATTAGGATTATGAGAGAAGTGCCAGAATAGGCCCAGTATGGAAGTGGTTAAAGGATCACTAAAGATACTTTTTTTTTTTTTTAAATGACAAACATGTCATACTTACCTCCACTGTGCAGCTCGTTTTGCACAGAGTGGCCCCAAACTTGGTCTTCTGGGGTCCCTCGGCGGCTGTCTCGGCTCCCCGCGGCATGGACTCAACACCTTCATGCGAGCGTGCTCGCATGGTGTTGAGTTCTTCCAGGCACGCTCCCGTGATACAGCCGGCGGCCATAGCGGCTCACTGTATCACTCAGCCCTGCCCCTGGCGCGCTGCATCATTGGATCTGATTGACAGCAGCGTGAGCCAATGGCTGCACTGCTTTCAATCCATCCTCTGTAACCAATCAACGGCCAGGCTGAGCGTGAAGAGGATGTCGGGGCGAGCGCGGGACTTTCGAGGGGTCAGGTGAGTAAAATTGGGGGGCTGGTATTGTCGGGAGTTTTTTTGCCTTAATGCATAGAATACACTGAGGTGAAAAACTTTTACCTTTATAACCCCTTTAAGTTGTATCTAAAAACAGTGTACAAAGCAGGACAGCTACAGCAGTATATAACTTGCTTTTGAAGTAAGGCGCACATGGAAGGGCTTTGCACACTTGCACATCACAAAAACAGAAGATTTCCCAGGACACTTACCAGCTAGTCTGCAAATAAATAAAAAAGGCACAATCTAACACTTGACATTCAAAACAGAGGTCTTAGTTGCACACATATGCAAATAGGGAAGCTGCACTACTTTGCCTAGGCTGCTCTGAAAGTGCGGTCCTAAGGCCTCGTTGACACAAGGCGTATGAATCCATACCCTGTGTGAGGGGTACAGGCGCTCTGTGCATCCCCGTGCAGGCAGTCAAGTTTTACACATTTGCAAATGTATGTGGAAGCTGCACTGCCTCGTCAAGGCTCCTCTGTACAGTACAGTTTTTTTTTTTTTTTTTTTCAAATTATTTTATTAGCAAAAAATTACAATAAATCACAATACACATTGTTTTTTTTTAAATATTTTTTTGGATGTAGGCTTGCTGGCTGGTACCCTGATGTGGGTGGGCCTGCTGGCTGGCACCCTGATGTGGGTGGGCTTGCTGGCTGGCACCATGTTGTGCTTGGGCTTGCTGGCTGGCACCCTGCTGTGGGTGGGCTTGCTGGCTTTCACCATGCTGTGCGTGGGCTTTCTGCCTGGCATCCTGCTGGGGATGGGCTTGCTGGCACCCTGATGTAGGTGAGCTTGGTGGCTGGCACCCTGATGTGTGTGGGTTTGCTGGCTGGCACCCTCATGTGGGTGGCTCTTTTGTACAGTGCAGTTTTTTTTGTATGTGGGCTTGCTGGCTGGCACAATGCTGCAGGTGGGTTTGCTTGCTGGCACCCTTCTGTGGGTGGTCTTGCTGGCTGGCACCCTGATGTGGATGGGCTTCATGGCTGGCAACCTGCTGCTGGTGGCTTACTGGCTGGCACCATGCTGTGCGTGGGCTTGTTGGCTGTCATCCTGATGTGGGTGGGCTTGCTGGTTGGAACTCTGCTTGTGGGTGGGTTTGCTGGCTTGCACCCTGATGTGGGTGGCTTGCTGGCTGGCACCTATGTGGGTGGGGCTGGCACCATGCTGTGCATGAGCTTGCTGGTTGGCACCCTGCTGTGGGTGGGCTTGCTGGCTGCCACCCTGATTTGGGTGGGCTTGCTGGCTGGCATCCTGATGTGGGTGGCTCCTTTTGTACAGTGCAGTTGTGGGTGGCTGGCTTGCTGGCACCATGCTGTGCATGGGCTTCCTGGCTGGCACTCTGATGTGGGTGGGCTTGCTGGTTGGCACTCTGCTGTGGGTGGCTCGTTTTGTACAGTTCAGTTTTTTTATGTGGGCTTGCTGGCTGGCACCCTGCTGCAGGTGGGCTTGCTGGCTGGCACCCTTCTGTGGGTGGCCTTGCTGGCTGACACCTTTCTGTGGTTGGTCTTGCTGGCTGGCACCCTGATGTGGGTGGGCTTCATGGCTGGCACCCTGCTGCTGGTGGCTTACTGGCTAGTTCCCTGCTGTGGCTGGCTTGCTCGCTGGCACCATGCTGTGCGTGGGCTTGCTGGCTGGCACCCTGATGTGGGTGGGCTTGCTGGTTGTCACCCTGCTGTGGGTGGCTTAAAAAGTATATACAATGTATATTAATGAGGGCACTTTAAGCAGTGAAAATAAATATAATTAAATATAACTAAATGAATAATAAATACCTGCTGAGGGTGGACTTCATTTTGTACAGTTCATTTTTTTTATGTGGGCTTGCTGGCTGGCACCCTGCTGCAGATGAGCTTGCTGGCTGGCACCCTTCTGTGGGTGGCCTCGTCTGGCTGGCACCCTGTTGTGGGTGGGCTTCATGGCTGGCACCCTGCTGCTGGTAGCTTACTGGCTAGTACCCTGCTGTGGCTGCCTTGCTGGCTGGCACCATGCTGTGCATGGGCTTGCTGGCTGGCACCCTGCTGTGGGTGGGCTTTCTGGTTGTCACCCTGCTGTGGGTAGCGCCTGTTTTTTTTATCTTTGTACATCTGATCAAATCACCCCAGTTCTTGTATTTTCAGGTCTCATATCACCACAATTCTTTCACCTTCCCACCTCAGATCACCCCATCACTGTATCACCCTGAATGCCTGTACACCTCTGCACCCCCCCTCCGCACCTCTGTTCTTCTCAACCCCCCCCCCCCCACGCATATCAGTTCCTCTATGTACCCCCTACACATCTGTTCCCCTCTGCAGCCCCCCTCCGCACCTCTGTTCTCCTCAAACCGCCCACACACATATCTGTACCCCCTGCAACATCTGTCCCCCCTTTCCCCACACACATATCTGTTCCCCCTCTGTACCCCCTGCACACCTGTCCCCCCCCAGGTGGCTTGCTGGCTGGCACACTGATGTGGGTGGGCTTGCTGGCTGGCACCCTGCTGTTTGTGGGCTTTCTGGCTGGCACCCTGATGTGGGTGGCTTTCTGGCTGGCACCCTGCTGTGGGTGGGCTTGCTGGCTGGCACCCTGCTGTGGCTGGCTGACCCCCTGCTGTAGGTGGGTCTGCTGGCTGGCACCCTGATGTGGGTGGCTTTCTGGCTGGCGCCCCCCTCCGCACCTCTGTTCTCCTCAAACCGCCCCACACACATATCTGTACCCCCTGCACATCTGTCCCCTTTCCCCACACACATATCTGTTCCCCCTCTGTACCCCCTGCACACCTGTCCCCCCCCAGGTGGCTTGCTGGCTGGCACCCTGATGTGGGTGGGCTTGCTGGCTGGCACCCTGATGTAGGTGGGCTTGCTGGCTGGCACCCTGCTGTTTGTGGGCTTTCTGGCTGGCACCCTGATGTGGGTGGCTTTCTGGCTGGCGCCCCCCTCCGCACCTCTGTTCTCCTCAAACCGCCCCAACACATATCTTGTACCCCTGCACATCTGTCCCCTTTCCCCACACACATATCTGTTCCCCCTCTGTACCCCTGCACACCTGTCCCCCCCAGGTGGCTTGCTGGCTGCACCCTGATGTGGGTGGCTTGCTGGCTGGCACCCTGATGTAGGTTGGGCTTGCTGGCTGGCACCCTGCTGTTTGTGGGCTTTCTGGCTGGCACCCTGATGTGGGTGGCTTTCTGGCTGGCACCCTGCTGTGGGTGGGCTTGCTGGCTGGCACCCTGCTGTGGCTGGCTGACCCCCCTGCTGTGGGTGGGTCTGCTGGTGGCACCCTGATGTGGTGGCTTTCTGGCTGGCACCCTGATGTGGCTGGGCTTGCTGGTGGCACCCTGCTGTGGTTGGCTTGCTGGCTGGCACCCTGCTGTGGCTGGCTGACCCACTGCTGTGGATGGGTCTGCTGGCTGGCATCCTGATGTGGGTGGCTTTCTGGCTGGCACCCTGATGTGGGTGGGCTTGCTGGCACCCTGCTGTGGTTGGGCTTGCTGGCTGGCACCCTGCTATGGGTAGCTAGCTTCTGGCACCCTGCTGTGGGTGGCTTGCTGGCTGGCACCCTGCTGGCAGGCACTGTCAACTAAATACTAAACACTAAACACTACATACTACACACTACATACTACACACAACACACATACACACTACACACTACATGTTGACAGGCATGACAGTACAGGTTGACAGCAAGAGAGGCCTCCTCACAGCCTGTCGATGTTTAAGAATCCAGGAATGTGTATTTTTCTTCCTGGAATTTCCAATGCCTTTACATCAATCGCTGATGGAGGAAGTCGACAGGTTGTTTCCATGTCCATGTCCAAGGGCTGCAAAATGAAAAGACAAATATGAGATTCTGTATTCATAGATCTATGGCCTCAGTAAATATTAGGATATTGCTTAAAGTCCAATTCCAGAAACACGTATAAATTATGGCCGAATTGGTGTCCAGTACTGCGTTTGGCCTGAGGTTGGGGGTACCAGAGCCAAGAGGAGCCAAAAAGCGCTGATCGCCGCTGTTTGGAAATGCACGGAAAGGCCCGAGGAGAGCTCGGCTAACCTCGGCAAACCTCGGTAAACAGAGTCTTTGCGAGGTCAACCAAGGTATCCTCGGGCCTTTTCTTGCCGTTTCCGAGGCTCTCCGGCACACCCCTACCTCTTGCTGTATGTGGTATTACATGCCATTGAAGTCAATGCGGAACAAATTAATTTAGTTTCCATTGACCTCAATGGGGAAACTTGCTTTGATATGCGAGTACTTTGGATTACAAGCATTCTCCTGGAATGGATTATGCTTGTAATCCAAGGTTCCACTGTATTGACTGATTAGTCTGTGAGGTTTTCCTGCAGGCTAGGATATGTCTGTAACACCTACATTAGCTGTAAGTGTGTAACAATCTTCTTTTTGAATCCTCATCCTATAAAGATTTGTGTACTTACCTGGGCTACTGAGAAAGGTGGCCGTCCTTTCCCTTGTTCCAGGGACTTCCAATTGATGAGCCTCATGAATAAATGCCGTCTTATGTCTCTGCCGACTCCAAGCCTCTTGTCCGGACATTTGCATAGAAGCTATAAAAGAGAAATTAAGAGTTATTTTGAGTTCATTATGCACGTTTTAGAAAATAAAAAAAAATTTGACTACAGCGCGTCTCCTCCTGGGCGGTCCTTTCACCTATTGGACAATCATAGCATGTGAAGACACATATAGCGTACGTGTGTGCTGGATGTCTGCTGACATGGATGGAAATTCATATTATATTCCAGCACAACAAATGAGTACACTTTTATCATGTGCCGCCTTAGGATCGCTTCTAACTCCCTGAGCTCTTTAGATTGGCGGTGACACTTAAAGTAGAATTACAGCCACATGATAAGGGAGGAGATTGGATTTTTTTAAAGATCTTTTTTTCTTCTCATTAACATAATTTATCAGCACAGGGCGATAAAAGCAGTTTGATGAATGGAGTTGGAAAGGGTTAGAACCTCTCTGTTAGGTTGTGGTTGCTTTCTGTGTCCCTCCTTGGTGGGAATTTCGTGTCCCCAGGACAGGATATGAAACAAATGTCCACAACAGGGTCACAGACAAGATTAAAATAATGACAGGTGATCTATCCTCCCACTATGTTCAAAACAATAGTAAATGGGGAGGAGTTCTGCATTAATAACCTCATAAAGTGATTGACCCCATATGGCAACTTCTGAGCCCTCAGCTCCAGGATGAAGTATTCCCATTGGATTTTCACCATGGGATGAAGAAGCCAAACTACTCAACAGTCCAGCTGACATTCAGACTTGGCAACCCGTTCCCCCCCACATTATACCCTAAAGCAGCAGCAGTAGGCCTAGAAACTTCCCTCTGGCTCTTCAGAATTAGAAACGTCTTGTTTTATACTTATCCATCTATGAAGTTCTTCAGGTGTTGATCAATGTCCGGGGGTGGTAAAGAGGATCTTCATAACTCACAGCCCTTCCTGTATACCTGGGTGTTACGGTTACAGAATGGCTTGGTGCCTGTAGCCATGATGTATATGACAACTCCCATGGAAAACCAGTCGGGTTCAAACTGGTAGAAGTCGCCGTTTATAACCTGCCAATCAGAGAAGAGAAATCAGTTACTTAGGGGCTGATTTACCAAGCCTGTGCGCCAAGACTCATGGTGCACAAGCAGGAGTAAACCTGTTTTTGACATTTACCAAAGAAACACGCTGCTAGTGCAGCGTGTTTCCTCATTTACTAAAGTGCCTAATGCGCCAGAGAGGGCGCACAGCACGCCAGTACAGAGCTGGCGTGCGGCATTTAGTAATGTAAACATCGGGGATTCGGGCGGGAGTTTATGAGGGGAGGGAGGGGGGTGATGCAGGGAAGTGTGGTGACATGTGTTTCAACTTGTGTGGCGGGCCGATTTGAAAGGGAAAGTGACTTTTGGGACCCGATCCCCGGGCGCTTGCAAAGTACGCTAGAACCTCGGAAGTTCACTTGCATACTGGGCATGCGCAGAGGGAAAAATCGGAGCTCACCGCGCGCCTCTTCAGAACGCCGGGAAATCCTTGGTAAATACCAGGCGGCGTAGCAGTGTTTGCACTGCCTGGAGCGGACGCACGTGAAGCTCCGAGCTGTTCTGGCTGCGCTGACACTGAAGGGGAACTCCGCGCCAAATTTCAAATGTGAAACCGGCGCGGCTTCCCCCCCAGGGGTACAATAGGCTCTCCGGCTTGGTCCGGACGTGAGGGGTTAACCCACGCCAAAATCGGCGTGGGGTTCCCCCCAGATCCGTACCAAGCCCTCATCCCAGGCATGCAGTCTGGCCGGACAGGAATGGGGGTGGGGACGAGCGAGCGGCCCCCCCCTCCTGAGCCGTACCAGACCACATGCCCTCGACATGGGGGAGTGTGTGCTTTGGGGGAGGGGGGCGCTGCCCCCCCACCCCAAAGCACTCTTGTCCCCATGTCGATCGGGACAAGAGCCTCTTCCCGACAACCCTAGCCATTGGTTGTCGGGGTATGCGGGCGGGAGCCAATCAGAATCTGGGAGCCCGTTTAATAAGGTGGCCCCCAGATTTCGGGCCCCCACCCTATGTGAATGAGTATGGGGTACATCGTACCCCTACCCATTCACCTGGTGAACGTTTTCACTTTTGAGGGTCTTCCGCCGCCCCCTTCAAATTCTTCTGCCTGGACGGGGGTCGTACATCCATCCAGGACTTGGACGTGGCGGGCTTCTCGTCGCTGTCTTCTGCCGCTGCCCCTTCACCACGAAGCTCCGTGCTTGTTTGATGAGGGCAGCGGGCTTCCGTCGTCTTCTCCGGGGCGAGGGTCGTACATCCCACACCCGGATTTCGTCGCCGGCTTCTGCCTGGCTCCTACTAGGGGCCAGGGCTTCTTTCGCCGTCTTCCGCCGGAGGGCGCCACTCTCCGGGCTTCTCGACGTTGTCTTCCGCCGCGGGGGCCAGGCCTTCTTCTTTGCCGCCCCCCTCGATTTTTTCGGCCTGGACGGGGGTCGTACATCCCATCCAGGACTTGGACGTGGCGGGCTTCTCGTCGCCGTCTTCTGCCGCTGCCCCCTTCACCACGAAGCTCCGTGCTTGTTTGATGAGGGCAGCGGGCTTCCGTCGACTTCTACCGGGCGAGGGTCGTACATCCCACCCGGATTGGATTTCGTCGCCGTCTTCTGCCGCTGCCCCCTTCACCACGAAGCTCCGTGCTTGTTTGATGAGGGCAGCGGGCTTCCGTCGCAGTCTTCCGCCGCGGGGTGACACTCGCGGGCTTCTTCTTCCATTCGATGTTGACACGGCGAGGTCCGGCGCTGAAATGCCTTCTGAGCGGCGGGCAAGGACTTATATTGGCATTGGGCGTGGGCGTGGTTATGCCAACATGTGACCTTAACCCATGTGACAGTGATGTCACGTCACATCACTGTCACATGGGTTGAGGTCACATGTTGGCATAACCACGCCCACGCCCAATGCCAATATAAGTCCTTGCCCGCCGCTCAGAAGGCATTTCAGCGCCGGACCTCGCCGCCGTGTCAACATCGAATGGAAGAAGAAGCCCGCGAGTGTCACCCCGCGGCGGAAGACTGCGACGGAAGCCCGCTGCCCTCATCAAACAAGCACGGAGCTTCGTGGTGAAGGGGGCAGCGGCAGAAGACGGCGACGAAATCCGGGGTGGGATGTACGACCCTCGCCCCGGAGAAGACGACGGAAGCCCGCTGCCCTCATCAAACAAAAGCACGGAGCTTCGTGGTGAAGGGGGCAGCGGCAGAACGGCGAGAGAAGCGACGTCCAAGTCCTGGATGGGATGTGCGACCCCCGCCAGGCCGAAAAAATCGAAGGGGGCCAAAGAAGAAGTGGCCCCCGCGGCGGAAAGACCTCGAGAAGCCCGGGATGGCGCCCCCGGCACGGAGACGGCAAAAGAGGGCCTGGCCCCCAGTAGCGGGAGCCAGGCGAGCCGGCGAGGGGGAAATCCGGGGTGGGATGTACGACCCTCGCCCCGGAGAAGACAGGCCGCCCTCTCAAAAAACGGAGCTTCGTGGTGAAGGGGGGGGGCGGCAGAAAACGGCCGAAGAGCCCGCCAGTCCAAGCCTGGATGGGATGTGGACCCCCCCAGGCGAAGAAAAAATCGAAGGGGGCGGCAAAGGAAGGCCTGGACCCCGCGGCGGAAAGAAACGTCGAGAAGCCCGGAGAGAGTGGCGCCCTCCGGCGGAAGACGGCAAAAGAAGCCCCTGGCCTCGGGAGGAGCCAGGCAGAAGCGGAGGAGCCCGAGGTGGGGCGACACCCCCGTTGTTCTCCGCTGTTTTCGGCCGGCCCCCCCCCGGATGTAAAAGAGCTTCATTTTGGGGTGGGGGCACAGTCGAGCATGGCGGAGAGCATGGGTGGGTGTTTCCCCCCCCCCCCGGCAGAAGACGGCTAGAAGACCGAGGCCCCCGGTTACCAAGTGGCGACGCCCCCGTTGTTCTCCGCCATTCCCGCCGGCCCCCCCCGGATGTAAAAGAGCTTTGTTTGGGGTAGGGGGCCTGGCCGACCATGGCGGAGAGCATCGGTGGGGGTCTCTCTCCCCGGCGGAAGGCGGCGGCGAAGACCGGGGGGGGGGTAGGTGTACCCCCCCGGCGGAAGGCGGCGGCGAAGACCGGTGCGGGGCTGGAGCCCCCCCGGCAGAAAACGTCTGGAAGACCGAGGGGCTCCGCCCCCGTTGTTCTCTGCTTCTTTCGGCCGGCCCCCCCCCCGGATCTGAAAGAGCTTATTTTGGGGTGGGGGCCTGGCTGGACATGGCGGAGATCATCGGTGGGTGTCCCCCCCCGGCAGAAGACGGCGAAGCCCGGGGCCCAATGGGCTGGTGGTGGGGGGTCCCGGCAGAAGACCCCCGAGCTGACTAATAAATTATTTTTTTCTGTGTGTTTTTTTTTTGTTTACACTTTTCCACCCGGTGAATGGGTAGGGGTACGATGTACCCCATACTCATTCACATAGGGTGGGGGGCCAGAATCTGGGGGGCCCCCTTAATATAGGGGGCTCTCAGATTCTGATAAGCCCCCCGCCCGCATACCCCGACAACCAACGGCCAGGGTTGTCGGGAAGAGGCTCTTGTCCCTTTCGACATGGGGACAAGAGTGCTTTGGGGTGGGGGGGCAGTGCCCCCCTCCCCCACAGCACACACTCCCCCATGTCGAGGGCATGTGGTCTGGTACGGCTCAGGAGGGGGGGGGGGCGCTCGCTCGTCCCCACCCCCATTCCTGTCCGGCCAGACTGCGTGCCTGGGAGAAGGGTTTGGTCTGGATCTGAGGGGGAACCCCACGCCGTTTTTTGGCGTGGGTTTAACCCCTTATGTTCCAGATCAAATCTAAGAGCCTGTTGTGCACCAGAAGGGGGACCCCCACGCCGTTTTTTTTTTTGTAATTTGGGGTGGAGTTCCCCTTTATCCCGGTCCTGTCAGGGGGGGGGGGAATGCCTGCTCGTCTGTCCCTACAATGTATGAACAGCGATCTGTCATTTCCCCTACACAGTCCCACCCCCTTTACAGTTAGAACACACCCAGGTAACATAATCAACCCCTTCCGCGCCCCTAGTGTTAACCCCTTCCCTGCCAGTGTCATTTTTATAGTAAGCAATGCATTGATATACCATTGCTCGCTACAAAAATGCCAAATCTCACAAAAATGTGTCCGCCACAATGTCGCATTAGACAGAAAAAACAAATGATAGCCACCATTACTAGTAAAAAACAAAAATTATTCAAAAAAAACCCATAAGACCAACCCCTACTTAGAACTTTTGCCCAAACCAATCAAACGCTTATTGTGATTTTTTGCAACCAAAAAGATGTCCAAGAATACTTATCGGCCTAAACTGAGGGCAAACATTTTTTGAATATATTTTGGGGGAGATTTATTATAGCAAACCGTAAAAAAGATGTTTTTTTAGTTACCAAATTGTCGCTATATTTTTGGGTCAAGCAAAAATAATGAATAAAAAACGCAGAGGTGATCAAATACCACCAACAAAAAAAAAAAAAAAGAATTTTTAGGGGGGGGGGGGGAGGATGAGGACGCCCAATTTTTTGGGGGGCCACGTCGCACAACCACGCAATTGTCAGTCAAAATGACGCAGTGTTGAAATGCAAAAAATGGCCCCGTCAGTGACCAGTAATATGCTCTGGGGCTCAAGTGGTTACAAATTAAGAATACACTAAAGTTAGCCCAATTTATGGCCATAATGTGAAAGATGATGTTACACCGAGTAAATAGATACCCAACATGTTACACTTTAATATTGCACACACTCATGGAATGGCGCCAAACTTCAGTACTTGAAAATACCCATAGGCAACGCTTTTTTATGTGTTTCAGGTTACCAGTTTAGATTTACAGAGGAGGTCTAGTGCTAAAAGTATTGCTCTCGCTCTAACGTACGCTATGATACCTCACATGTGGGGTTTGAACGGGGGTTCAATATGTGGGCGGGGCTTACACATTTAAGGCCCGCCCCCATATATGGAAACATTCTTCAAACCACACATGTGAGGTATCATAGCGTGCGTAACAGCAAGAGGAATATTTATAGCACTAGACTCATCTGTAAATCTAAACTGGTAACCGGAAACAATAAAAATGCTGCTTGTTCCCTTCTGACTGCGAGCTACTAGGGACAGGGGCTTTTAAATTATTACTATTTAGGTTTGTTACGTAAAAATTCTATAAGACCTCCCGTTCAGCTTGTAAAGCATCACTTCATGGGGACCAAAAAAAAATTTAACACCTCTAATGCTTTCATCCGCCATTGCAGATTTGATTCTGGTACTGCATTTCGAGTGAACTGGGCATGCTCGAACAGTTAGAAAAAGAAGTTGGAAGTTTCATCCTGAAAATGACTTGCATCTTTCTGAGCATGCTCAGAAAGCTCTTTTTTTGGCTTAGTAATTTAAGGACATCCTTAACAGGTGTAAGCAGTTCCAAGTGCACACAAACTAGAGGCTGACATTTCTTCATGTGTTTCCAATTGGTTCATTAGCACACATGTTATAAAAAGCGTGGATACTGCACGTGTCAGCTGCCCTCAGAGGGGGCAGATTTGCTGGCTGGAAGGAATGGCGGAGTGAAACAGAGATGTTTTGGAGCAAGTTTTGTATTTTTTGATGTTTTCTCTGCTACATAATTTTGCTAAATGTTTCTCAAGATGTTAATGACTAATGTTTTAATCCTGTGGGTCTATCCTGTTATTTCAAAAGCATGATTTATTTTCCAATGACTGTGAAATAAACGTTGGTCTTTTTTGTTTTTAGGTGTTTGTATATATTTTTGGTGTGTTTATTTGTAATTTTTTTTTTGCTTTCCTTGTTTTGTGGACCAATAAAATTACTTTCAAATTTTGAAGTTTGTTTTGTGATATTTTTTTCATGCTATGGATTTCAACCGCTGCAGCTGAACTAGTTTGGGCCTAAACCATCAAGTGTGATTTGTCTCTAAGATCTTTCCTGGTGTGTATGCATGAAATGTTTAGTCACCAGAAAAGGAAGGACAAAGCGGTAAGTATTGTTTCCTAGAACTGATGTCCAGACTGACTTTTTAAAGCACATGTGCAAGATGTAGGAAAAGCTGCAAACAGGGCCTGTTGGAGGGGGGGGGGGGGGGTGGTGTGTTTTTTTTTGGACAGGCTTGAAGTGCTGATTTACAGCGCTGTGCTTGAAACTAGCACAAGACAATCCTATTCTAATTGTGGGTTGTTTGAGGGAAGCCAATTGAGTGTTAGAACCCCTGCTAGTGTTTTTAGGTTGGGCTTTGTGTCCCTTTTCCTAAAATTGGCTTCACTTCCTGTCACACAGCTGAACAGGAAGTGAGGTTAAAACCCTACCAATGGTCTTTTCTTCGGGGCACAGGTCAATCTAACTAGTGTCACCATTAAGCAAATTGCACTGCAGTGTACACCCCAAATGATTAGTTACTTTGGGGTTTAGTAAAGGCAAAGCCGCTCTGCAGTAGAAGCGTAGGCAATGAAAATCAGAAGGGAAGCACTGATGGTTTTTACTTCCAATCCCGCCAAGTTTTGAGTTTTCTTCCTTGCTTGTCCACTTGTAGTGCAAAGTGGATTTGCCTTTAGTAAATGGACCCCAAAGTCCAAGATTCCTACTAATTTGGGGTGTACACAGCAAAATGCCATTTCCAAAATGGGAAACTATTTATATTGATCTGTGTGTCCCCAACAAAACATTACTCAGGTGTTTCCCTCACTTCCTGTTTGGCTGTGTGGCAGGAAGTGAATGAATTAAGTAGAAAGTGACAACATTTGTGAGGTGTCTTTACCCTATCAGGGGTGCAGGCATCCCCAAAACAAACATGAAAATAGTTGATTTAACATTGGGTGGTGTTTGTGGGGGTCCCTAACACACATTCATACATATTAGCAACGCTGGATCGTGGCCTATTGGCATGGTTATATTTTCTTAAGCCTCTCAATAAAATGATCTGAAATTTGGGGTTAAACTGGAACAATAATCATCACTTTTATTTTTTGGATTTCTTTCATTTTGGATAGAGTTGGTGTGGGGGGGGGGGTTAGAAGCTCTGTCAGTTTATTTTGTATTATCCCTGTCCGTTTGGGGAGATTGGCCTTCACTTCCTGCCCCATAGCCAAACAGGAAGTGATCGAAAAAGTAGGCAAATTAAGGGCCCCCCCAAGTCCCCCCCCACAGAACTTGTGTGTGTCCCCTGAAAATTCCTGGGTGGGTCATAAAAAAACAGGGTGTGGCCTTGACAGGAAGGGTGGGTCATTTTTCTATTAGGGGGGTGCCAAAATTTGGTCAGGCCTAGGGAAGCACAAAACCTAAATCTCCTACTGCACATTAGGGCTTATTTAGACAGGATCCAATTTACAGCATGTTTTTAGATTGTGGGAGGAAACCCGCACAGGGAGAACATGCAAACTCCAGGCAGATAGTGTCACGGGCGGGATTCGAACCAGCAACCCTTTTGCTGCTAGGTGAACATGCTACACACTACGCTACTGTGCTGAACGAACATGATTGCAGCTGAAAGCATGAGATGTTTTTTTTTTTACCAATTTCATGCTTTCCAGCCTGGAGGACAGATGTGGGGTCTAATTGACCCCGCCTTTCTCTATAAAGAGGACCTGTCACACACTAGTCCTATTACAAGGGATGTTTACATTCCTTGTAATAGGAAGAAAAGTGAAAAATAATACAAACAAAGGGACAAACAAGTGCAAAAAATAAAATATTAAGTAAAAAAATAAAATAACAAAGGAATTTAAATGCTCCTGTCCCTAGTAGCTCGCACTCAGAAGCGAACACGCATGCAAGTCCCACACACATATGTAAACATCCTTCAAACCCCACATGTGAGGTATCATAGCGTGCGTTAGAGCGAGAGCAATAATGTTAGCACTAGACCTCCTCTGTAACTCAAAAGTGGTAACCTGAGAAAAAAAGTCAAGCGTTGCCTATGGAGATTTTTTAATAACGAAGTTTAGCGCCATTCCATGAGTGTGCGCAATATGAAAGCGTGACAAGTTAGGTATCTATTTACTCGGTGTAACATCATCTTTTACCTTATCCCTAAAAATTGGCCTAGCTTTACTGCTTTCTTATTTTGTCATTCATGAAACAGGTTTTTTTTTTGGAAAGCCAAAAAAAAAAAAAAACGTTGGAAAGCCAAAAAAAAAAAAAAAGTTAAAATTTTTGGCACAAATACTGTTGGAAATGTGTCCGAAAAAATGGCCGCCACTTTATTCCCTAGGGTGTTTGTTAATAAAATATATATAATGTTTGGGGGTCCTGAGTAAGTTTCAAGGAAGAAAATATAATTGTTACATGAAGGAGAGAAGTGCCAGAATAGGCGCGGTATGGAAGTGGTTAAAGTGCACCAATAAAAGTGAAAAATTCCTTGAAATTTCGTACCATGGGGGGGGGGAGGCAATTAGGGGCGCCATCAGGAATTATGGGGCCCCTTACACAGCTTCAGGCATGGGCCCCCTGGAGCAGAGAATAGGGGGGGGGGGTGCCGCCTGATATTAAGAAGGGGGGGGGGGCTGCCGCAATTTGATAAGCGGGGGGTTCCTTTACTAAAAAATACATATAGAAAAATATATATTAAAAAGGGTGGTAGCCATCCGGGGGCCCTGGGGACCACTGGGCCCTTTAATAAAAAGAAACTTCTGGGCTCTTTAATGAAAAATAAATTACAATATCTACATATATAAAATAATAAAAAAGGGGGTTGCCTTGGGAGCTCTGGGCCCTTTAATAAAAAATAACTACCAAAAATCTAAAAAAAAAATAACATTGGGTGGGAGCTGTGGTGGCTCAACGTGAATGGCACTGCGCTGACAAGCCGTTCACCTCTGCAGCCAAGGGTTCGGATCCCGGTCTCGGCTACATATGAATTGAGTTTGGTGGTGTCAGCCCGGCTCCCGGTGGGTGTGCTATGCAAGGTACGCCTGTGCTTAGTATGCCCACCCCCCCCCCCAAAAAAAACACCACACTTGCACACACTTTGGCCATGAGGTCTCCTAAAATAAAGGGAGGCGAAGGACCTACAGGGCTGGCTGGGTGGGCTACACTCCTTCATAGGGGGAGTCCCTCTGTCCCATCGGGCTCCCAAGTGTAGCAGGTGGGGTGAGTGGGAGGCCCCCCTCACACCCACCATTGCCACCGGGGGCATGGAGAAGGATGGCGATTGCAAGTCCAGCTCCTCTCTCTCGACTTCACGCACAAAATACACTTTAAAAAAAGAAATTAAAGTAAAAAGTAACAAACCTGGGGAAAATGTTTATAACATTTTTAGAAGCAAAAAGGTTGTCATCTGGGGCCCTCTGGGAGCTTTCAAAATTATATTATATATATATATGTTTAAAAAATAACCAAAAAATATATCATATGTTTTTTTTTTTTTTTTTTTGTAAAGGTGGGGGGTTGTCATCTGGAGCCCTGGGGATCTCCGGGCCACTGGGGACCAGGCCACTGGGGACCTCCAGACCCCTAAACCAAAACATTGGCCCTTTAATAACAAAAATTTGGGGGGTTGCCACCCGGGGCCCTGGGGACCTCCAGACTGCAAAAAAATATTAAATTCCAAAAATTGGCCCTTTAATAAAAAATCCTACAAAAACCAACTAACAAATATATATACAAAAAAAAAAAGAGGGGGGTTACCATCTGGGGCGCTGGGGGGCCTCCAGGCATCTGGGCACCTCCGGACCCCCGGGCCCCTTACAGGTGTACAGGGCCGCCATCATGAATTTTGGGGCCCCTTACACAGCTTCAGGCATGGGCCCCCTGGAGCAGAGAACCGGGGGGGGGGGTGCTGCCGCATGAAATTGAGAAGCGGGGGGGGGGGGGGGGGTGGTGCCACAAATTGAGGAGCGGGGGGGCCCTTTACAAAAATTTTGACAGAAATAAGAAATAAAGAAAAATATATATAAAAAAGGGGGGTAGCCATCCGGGGCCCTGGGGACCTCTGTGCTCTTTATCAAATAAAAATACAAAAGAGAGAAAATACATATATATATATTTTTTAAATATAACATTTATCGAAAAAAAGTTAAAAAAACAAGGGGGTAGCCTTCCAGGGCCCTGGGGACCTCTGGGCCCTTTCCTTAAAAAAAAAAAAACAAATATATTTAAAAAATATATATATTTTTTTTAAATATATATATTTTATTTAAAAAAAAGGGCTTGCCATCTGGGGCCCTTAGTGGCCTCCGGGCCCCTGGGGACCTTCGGAGCCCTTAAACAAAAAAAAAAAAAAAAAAAATAGTTTTTTTTGTTTTAGGGTGGTTCCCATCCGGGCCCCTGGGGGCCCCTGGGGACCCCCGGGCGGTGTAATGCCTGTACCCCCCTAATGGCGGCCCTGCAGGTGTACTGCCTGTACCCCCCTGATGGCGGCCCTGGGTGTAATGTCAGCATGTGAAAAATGACATTCTGAAGGAAAAAAGCCATTTAAAACTGACTCGCGGCTATAATGAATTGTCAGCTCCTGGAATTTGCAGGAGAATTCATTCATTAAAAACACCAAAAAAAAAGCGTGGGGGTCCCCCCAAATTCAATAACCAGACCCTTTAGGTCTGGTATGGATATTAAGGGGAACCCCGCCATCAATTTTTAAAAAAAATGACGTGGGGTTCCCCCCAAATATCCATAACCAGACCCTTCAGGTCTGGTGTGGAATTTAAGGGGAACTCCACTCCAAACTAAAAAAAAAATGGCGTGGAGTCCCCCCTAAAATCCACACCAGACCCCTTATCCGAGCACGTTGACCTGGCCGGCCGCAGAAAAGAGGGGGGGACAGAGCGCGGCCCCCCCCCTCTCCTGAACCGCACCAGGCCACATGCCCTCAACATTGGGAGGGTGTTTTGGGGTGCCCCCCAAAACACCTTGTCCCCATGTTGATGAGGACAAGGGTCTCTTCCCCACAACCCTTGCCCGGTGGTTGTGGGGGTCTGCGGGCAGGAGGCTTATCGAAATCTGGAAGACCCCTTTAACAAAGGGGCCCCCCAGATCCCGGCCCCCCCCCTGTGTGAAATGGTAATGGGGTACCTTGTACCTCTACCATTTCACGAGAAAAAAAAATGTAAAGGGTTAAAAACGACAAGAGCCGGTTTTTGACAAGTCCTTTATTATCTTCTTTCTTCTTTCCTTCGGGTTTCTTCTTCCTCCTCCTTCTTCTTCCTCTGCTTCTGTCTTGGGTCTTCTATTCCCGCATCTTGCCCGGCGTGTTCTTCCATCTTCTTCCGCTGTCCTTCTCGTCCGCATCTTCTCCTTCTTCTTCTTCTTCGCCGGAGGCGCCGCTTCCAATTGAAATCCCCGCTGTCTGCCGGACCACGCCCCCCCCCCTCTGACGCCTCGGGCAAGCTCTTAGGAGTGTGCTGCCAAGTGCGTCAGAGGGGGGCGTGGTCACATGTCAGAGGGCGGCCAATTCAATTTGAAGCTCGTGCGCGGCTTTTTCTTTGCCAGAGTCGCCGCTTCCAATTGAATTGCCCGCTTTCTGGAACATGTGACCACGCCCCCCTCTGACGCACTGGCACCACACGGGGACTTTCCTAAGAGCTTGCCCGTGGCGTCAGAGGGGGGGCGTGGTCCGGCAGACAGCGGGGATTTCAATTGGAAGCGGCCGCTCCGGCGAAGAAGAAGAAGAAGGAGAAGATGCGGACGAGAAGGACAGCGGAAGAAGATGGAAGAACACGCCGGGCAAGATGCGGGAATAGAAGACCCAAGACAGAAGCAGAGGAAGAAGAAGGAGGAGGAGAAGAAACCCGAAGGAAAGAAGAAAGAAGATAATAAAGGACTTGTCAAAAACCGGCTCTTGTCTTTTTTTACACTTGACACTTTTTTTTTCTCGTGAAATGGTAGAGGTACAAGGTACCCCATTACCATTTCACACAGGGGGGGGGCCGGGATCTGGGGGGCCCCTTTGTTAAAGGGGTCTTCCAGATTTCGATAAGCCTCCTGCCCGCAGACCCCCACAACCACCGGGCAAGGGTTGTGGGGAAGAGACCCTTGTCCTCATCAACATGGGGACAAGGTGTTTTGGGGGGCACCCCAAAACACCCTCCCAATGTTGAGGGCATGTGGCCTGGTGCGGTTCAGGAGAGGGGGGGGGCCGCGCTCTGTCCCCCCCTCTTTTCTGCGGCCGGCCAGGTCAACGTGCTCGGATAAGGGGTCTGGTGTGGATTTTAGGGGGGACTCCACGCCATTTTTTTTTTTTTGGGGTGGAGTTCCCCTTAAATTCCACACCAGACCTGAAGGGTCTGGTTATGGATATTTGGGGGGAACCCCACGTCATTTTTTTTTTAAATTGACGGCGGGGTTCCCCTTAATATCCATATCAGACCTAAAGGGTCTGGTTATTGAATTTGGGGGGACCCCCACGCTTTTTGATTTTGTTTTTTTATGAATGAATTCTCCTGCAATTTCCAGGAGCTGACAATTCATTATTGCCGCGAGTCAGTTTTAAATGGCTTTTTTTTTTATTATTTGTTTTTTTCAGAATGTCATTTTGTGCAAAGACATATTTCTAACCGCAGGAAAAGTGCGCTTTATTCACCTGCTGACATTCCCCCCCCCCCCCATGGTACGAAATTAAAAAAAAAATATTCAAATGACGTGGGGGTCCCCCCAAATATCCATAACCAGACCCTTCGGGTCTGGTGTGGAATTTAAGGGGAACTCCACCCCAAATTAAAAAAAAAAATGGCGTGGAGTCCCCCCTAAAATCCACACCAGACCCCTTATCCGAGCACGTTGACCTGGCCGGCCGCAGAAAAGAGGGGGGGACAGAGCGCGGCCCCCCCCTCTCCTGAACCGCACCAGGCCACATGCCCTCAACATTGGGAGGGTGTTTTGGGGTGCCCCCCAAAACACCTTGTCCCCATGTTGATGAGGACAAGGGTCTCTTCCCCACAACCCTTGCCCGGTGGTTGTGGGGGTCTGCGGGCAGGAGGCTTATCGAAATCTGGAAGACCCCTTTAACAAAGGGGCCCCCCAGATCCCGGCCCCCCCCCTGTGTGAAATGGTAATGGGGTACCTTGTACCTCTACCATTTCACGAGTAAAAAAAAGTGTCAGTGTAAAAAAAGACAAGAGCCGGTTTTTGACAAGTCCTTTATTATCTTCTTTCTTCTTTTCCTTCGGGTTTCTTCTTCCTCCTCCTTCTTCTTCCTCTGCTTCTGTCTTGGGTCTTCTATTCCCGCATCTTGACTGGCGTGTTCTTCCATCTTCTGTTCCTCCGCTGTCCTTCTCGTCCGCATCTTCTCCTTCTTCTTCTTCTTCGCCGGAGCGGCCGCTTCCAATTGAAATCCCCGCTGTCTGCCGGACCACGCCCCCCCCTCTGACGCCACGGGCAAGCTCTTAGGAGTGTGCTGCAAGTGCGTCAGAGGGGGGCGTGGTCACATGTCAGAGGGCGGCCAATTCAATTTGAAGCTCGTGCGCGGCTTTTTCTTTGCCAGAGTCGCCGCTTCCAATTGAATTGCCCGCTTTCTGGAACATGTGACCACGCCCCCCTCTGACGCACTGGCACCACACGGGGACTTTCCTAAGAGCTTGCCCGTGGCGTCAGAGGGGGGGGCGTGGTCCGGCAGACAGCGGGGATTTCAATTGGAAGCGGCCGCTCCGGCGAAGAAGAAGAAGGAGAAGATGCGGACGAGAAGGACAGCGGGAGGAACAGAAGATGGAAGAACACGCCGGGCAAGATGCGGGAATAGAAGACCCAAGACAGAAGCAGAGGAAGAAGAAGGAGGAGGAAGAAGAAACCCGAAGAAAAGAAGAAAGAAGATAATAAAGGACTTGTCAAAAACCGGCTCTTGTCTTTTTTAACCCTTTACATTTTTTTTACTCGTGAAATGGTAGAGGTACAAGGTACCCCATTACCATTTCACACAGGGGGGGGGCCGGGATCTGGGGGGCCCCTTTGTTAAAGGGGTCTTCCAGATTTCGATAAGCCTCCTGCCCGCAGACCCCCACAACCACCGGGCAAGGGTTGTGGGGAAGAGACCCTTGTCCTCATCAACATGGGGACAAGGTGTTTTGGGGGGCACCCCAAAACACCCTCCCAATGTTGAGGGCATGTGGCCTGGTGCGGTTCAGGAGAGGGGGGGGGCCGCGCTCTGTCCCCCCCTCTTTTCTGCGGCCGGCCAGGTCAACGTGCTCGGATAAGGGGTCTGGTGTGGATTTTAGGGGGGACTCCACGCCATTTTTTTTTAAATTTGGGGTGGAGTTCCCCTTAAATTCCACACCAGACCCGAAGGGTCTGGTTATGGATATTTGGGGGGAACCCCCCACGTCATTTTTTTTTTAAATTGACGGCGGGGTTCCCCTTAATATCCATACCAGACCTAAAGGGTCTGGTTTTTTTTCATTTGAATAATTATTTTAAAATTCGTACCATGGGGGGGGGGGGGGGAATGTCAGCAGGTGAATAAAGCGCACTTTTCCTGCGGTTAGAAATATGTCTTTGCACAAAATGACATTCTGAAAAAAAAAAAAAAAAAAAAAAGCCATTTAAAACTGACTCGCGGCAATAATGAATTGTCGGCTCCTGGAAATTGCAGGAGAATTCATTCATAAAAAAACGAAAAAATAAAGCGTGGGGGTCCCCCCAAATTCAATAACCAGACCCTTTAGGTCTGGATATGGATATTAAGGGGAACCCCGCCGTCAATTTATTAAAAAAATGACGTGGGGTTCCCCCCAAATATCCATAACCAGACCCTTCGGGTCTGGTGTGGAATTTAAGGGGAACTCCACCCCCAAAAAAAATAAAATGGCGTGGAGTCCCCCCTAAAATCCACACCAGACCCCTTATCCGAGCACGTTGACCTGGCCGGCCGCAGAAAAGAGGGGGGGACAGAGCGCGGCCCCCCCCCTCTCCTGAACCGCACCAGGCCACATGCCCTCAACATTGGGAGGGTGTTTTGGGGTGCCCCCCAAAACACCTTGTCCCCATGTTGATGAGGACAAGGGTCTCTTCCCCACAACCCTTGCCCGGTGGTTGTGGGGGTCTGCGGGCGGAGGCTTATCGAAATCTGGAAGACCCCTTTAACAAAGGGGCCCCCCAGATCCCGGCCCCCCCCCTGTGTGAAATGGTAATGGGGTACCTTGTACCTCTACCATTTCACGAGTAAAAAAAAGTGTCAGTGTAAAAAAAGACAAGAGCCGGTTTTTGACAAGTCCTTTATTATCTTCTTTCTTCTTTCCTTCAGGTTTCTTCTTCCTCCTCCTTCTTCTTCCTCTGCTTCTGTCTTGGGTCTTCTATTCCCGCATCTTGCCCGGCGTGTTCTTCCATCTTCTTCCGCTGTCCTTCTCGTCCGCATCTTCTCCTTCTTCTTCTTCTTCGCCGGAGCGGCCGCTTCCAATTGAAATCCCCGCTGTCTGCCGGACCACGCCCCCCCCTCTGACGCCACGGGCAAGCTCTTAGGAAAGTCCCCGTGTGGTGCCAGTGCGTCAGAGGGGGGCGTGGTCACATGTTCCAGAAAGCGGGCAATTCAATTGGAAGCGGCGACTCTGGCAAAGAAAAAGCCGCGCACGAGCTTCAAATTGAATTGCCCGCCCTCTGACATGTGACCACGCCCCCCTCGGACGCACTTGCAGCACACTCCTAAGAGCTTGCCCGTGGCGTCAGAGGGGGGGGGCGTGGTCCGGCAGACAGCGGGGATTTCAATTGGAAGCGGCGCCTCCGGCGAAGAAGAAGAAGGAGAAGAAGATGCGGACGAGAAGGACAGCGGGAGGAACAGAAGATGGAAGAACACGCCGGGCAAGATGCGGGAATAGAAGACCCAAGACAGAAGCAGAGGAAGAAGAAGGAGGAGGAAGAAGAAACCCGAAGAAAAGAAGAAAGAAGATAATAAAGGACTTGTCAAAAACCGGCTCTTGTCTTTTTTAACCCTTTACATTTTTTTTCTCGTGAAATGGTAGAGGTACAAGGTACCCCATTACCATTTCACACAGGGGGGGGGCCGGGATCTGGGGGGCCCCTTTGTTAAAGGGGTCTTCCAGATTTCGATAAGCCTCCTGCCCGCAGACCCCCACAACCACCGGGCAAGGGTTGTGGGGAAGAGACCCTTGTCCTCATCAACATGGGGACAAGGTGTTTTGGGGGGCACCCCAAAACACCCTCCCAATGTTGAGGGCATGTGGCCTGGTGCGGTTCAGGAGAGGGGGGGGGGCCGCGCTCTGTCCCCCCCTCTTTTCTGCGGCCGGCCAGGTCAACGTGCTCGGATAAGGGGTCTGGTGTGGATTTTAGGGGGGACTCCACGCCATTTTTTTATTAATTTGGAGTGGAGTTCCCCTTAAATTCCACACCAGACCCGAAGGGTCTGGTTATGGATATTTGGGGGGAACCCCACGTCATTTTTTTTTTAAATTGACGGCGGGGTTCCCCTTAATATCCATACCAGACCTAAAGGGTCTGGTTATTGAATTTGGGGGGACCCCCACGCTTTTTTTTCCCTTTTTTTAATGAATGAATTCTCCTGCAATTGCCGGGAGCCGACAATTCATTATTGCCGCGAGTCAGTTTTAAATGGCTTTTTTCCTTTGAAAAATGACATTTTGTGCAGAGACAGTTCTAACCACGGGAAACATGCGCTTTTTCACATGCTGACATTAGAGACCCCCATAGTACGAAATTTAAAGGAAAATTACACTTTTATTATTGCACTTTTAGCATTATTAAAATCACTGCTCCCGAAAAAACGGCCGTTTTAAAAAATAAAAAAAGCATTGGTACATGTCCCCTGGGGCAGGACTGAGGTCCCCAAACACTTTTTAGGAGAAAACTTGCAGATTAGCCTTTAAAATTCACTATTAAGATTTCCCCCATAGACTTATACAGGGAGTTCGGCGGCGGCTTTAGTTATCAATCACATCGCGCTGCTGCTGCCGCCGGTTCATGCGCCTAATTAGGGATTCATCCAGCGCACTAATTAAGGCATGTACCGGCGCAGCGCAGATTCATTAGTAAATCAGCCCCATACAGTACAGACCAAAAGTTTGGACACACCTTCTCATTCCAAGAGTTTTCTTTATTTTTATGACTATGAAAATTGTAAAGTCACACTGAAGGCATCAAAACTATGAATTCACACATGTGGAATTAAATACATAACAAAAAAGTGTGAAACAACTGAAAATATATGTCATATTCTAGGTTCTTTAAAGTAGCCACCTTTTGCAGCAGACACATCTCTAGAACAACTGTTAAGAGGAGACTGTGTGAATCAGGCCTTCATGGTAGAATATCTGCTAGGAAACCACTGCTAAATAAAGGCAACAAGCAGAAGAGACTTGATTGGGCTAAAGAACACAAGGAATGGACATTAGACCAGTGGAAATCTGTGCTTTGGTCTGATGAGTCCAAATTTGAGCTGTTTGGTTCCAACCACAGTGTCTTTGTGCGACGCAGAAAAGGTGAACGGATGCACTCTACATGCCTGGTTCCCACTGTGAAGCATGGAGGAAAAGGTGTAATGGTGTGCTTTGCTGGTGACACTGTTGGGGATTTATTCAAAATTTAAGGCATACTGAACCAGCATGGCTACCACAGCATCTTGCAGCGGCATGCTATTCCATCCGGTTTGCGTTTAGTTGGACCATCATTTATTTTTCAATGACCCCAAACACAACTTCAGGCTGTGTAAGGGCTATTTGACCAAGAAGGAGAGTGATGGGGTGCTGCGCCAGATGACCTGGCCTCCACAGTCACCGACCTGAACCCAGAATATGACATATTTTCAGTTGTTTCACACTTTTTTGTTATGTATATAATTCCACATGTGTTAATTCATAGTTTTGATGCCTTTCAGTATGAATCTACAATTTTCATAGTCATGAAAATAAAGAAAACTCTTGGAATGAGAAGGTGTGTACAAACTTTTGGTCTGTACTGTATATATAGATATATCTATATATAAATATATATATCTATATATAGATATGTATCTATATAGATCTATATCTAGATCTATATATCTATACCTATATATATATTCACTTAAAATATGGTGCAACTGTATACACATGTATTAATATTACAGTATGTATATATTCCCACCCCTAATCTGTTTTCCTTTAAATGGGAAATAACTACATGGTACAAGAATATGTATACCAGTTTAGAGTTACAGAGGGTTATTGATCTTGCTCTAATGATCATAGCGATACCTCACATGTGTGTTTTATATATAGGGTCACCACCTACGTATGCATTCGCAGCTGCATACGAGCACAAGGGGATGGAAGGCGCTTTGAAACATAATTTTATTATTGTTTATTTATTTTTTACACTTTAATTTAAAAAAATGTGATCACTTTTATTCCTATTACAAGGAATGTAAACATCCCTTGTAATAGGGATAGGGCATGACAAATCCTCTTTATGGAAAGATCTGAGGGGCCAGATTCTCATAGAATTCCGGCCGAATCTCTTCAATGCCTCTTGGAATCTCTCCACCTGGCCGCCCCAGCATAACCTCCTGAGACCACCCTACCTCGCACCCCTGCTTGTAACGCACCCCATCTTGTTTTTTATTACGCCCCGAACAGTAACCCAATTGCTTTTTTTTCTCATCTATTTCAAGTCATACGTTCCCATTGTAAAGGTACCTTGTTTTTATGTGGTGACTCAAATGTAATTTTACAACCTCACCTTGACATATCTCCATATGCTCCTGACCAGTATTCCCCCTCCATACATTTTCGGAAACTTCTCCAACAGGCCTCCTTGCTTGATACATGGCGGGAATGCAACCCGACGAAGAAAAATGACATGTTCTTTTCTTACCCGCATACATCCTTTTCTTGGATTGATCATATTTTTGTTTTGGTTGCCTCCTCCCCTATATTGCTTAAGTCTACTATCCAACCTATTACTTGGTCAGACCACTGTGCAGTGCTTACTACAGTTTCTTCTTTAATCCCCCGATCCAAAGATCAAACCTGGTGTATAAATGAAGCCCACCACTAATCAGTCCTATTGTCTTGACATCCAGATTGTCCTCGCGGATTATGTAAAACACAATTCTACACCTGGTATCTCCCCTGTGCTTCTCTGGGAAGCACATAAGCTGGTAATCAGAGGTACGTGTATTTCAATGTCTTCCCACTTGAACCGTGACAAAAAACTCCTGTTGGCTAAGTTGGAACATGAATACCACAAATCTTTTCTCCAATTTTAATCCTCCCATACTGAACCCCACAGGATAGCTATGGAGAAATCAAAAACAGAATTGGCTGGGTCGGCTAATAAGGCCATCCGCAGGTCTAATCACACTATTTATACTAAGGCTATTAAACCTGATACTTTCCTGGCGCTGCGTCTCCGTCGCCCAGATCGAGCACACGTTCCCATTCGGCTTAGGATAGACAAAAATTCACACACCAGTAATCCAGTTAAGGTTTTGGCTGTGTTCTGTCAGAAATTGGAGGAATTATACAGAGCTCAATCCTCTTTCTCCCCCTCTAAGGCTGATTTGTTTTTCCGTGATATCCCTTTACCCGTTTTGTCTGGTTCTAATCGTCAGATCTTGGAGAAACCCATCACAGTCAAAGAGGTTGTTTCAGCTATTAAAACCCTTAAACCCGATAAGAGGCCAGGTCCTGATGGGCTCTCGAGCACCTATTTCAAAAAATTTGCAGTCACCCTAGCCCCCCCTCTCTCCAAATCCTTCAATGCCCTATTGCAGCAACACTCCTTTGGTCAGGATACGTTGACTGCCATTATAGCTATGATACCCAAGCCCAATTCGGATAATACTCTATGGTCCAATTTTAGGCCCATCTCACTACTCAATCTGGATATCAAGCTTTTGGCAAAGATTATGCCCATGCGTCTCAATCCCATTATTGGTGGGCTAATATACAAAGACCAGGTGGGTTTCATACCCTGCCGTCAGGCTAGTGATAATATCCGACGGGTCGTTTTGCTTCAACATGCAGCTAGAACTCGCAAAATCCCTATGCACCTATTGTCTTTAGACATTAGGAAAGCGTTTGATACAGTTTCCTGGCCTTATCCAACTTTTATACTTAATCGATGGGGTTTTGATCCGAATTTCCTACAGTGGGTGAGTTCTATATACAATCAGCCACAGGCATATGTTAAGTATTCTGGATTTCGTTCTGATAGTTTCCAGATAGGTAGGGGTACCAGGCAGGGTTGTCCCCTGTCTCCCCTTCTCTTCGCTCTGGCGATTGAACCTCTGGCGGCCCTGATTAGGGCCAGTCCGGATGTTCGTGGGTTGGACTTAGCATCCACCTCTCATAAAATTTGTTTATTTGCAGATAATGCGCTTTTATTTGTAACTTCTCCCCGTACAACCCTTCCGACTCTTATGCAAATTTTAGAGGAATTTTGGAGGAATTTGCTAAGCTCTCTGGCCTTGAAGTTCATCATGCTAAGTCAAAGGCTCTCAATATGCCCCCAAGAGGTGGTCCATCTTCAGGAACATTTTCCTTATACTTGGTCTGCCTCTTCCCTACCATACTTAGGTATTAAATTGACTAGTGACCCGGCTTCTATCTACAAATCTAATTACCTCCCTATGTTGTCACATTTGTGATCCCTATTAGATTCCTGGAGGCCTTTGTGTGTTTTGTGGTTGGGGCGAGTTGCTGCTGTCAAAATGTCCCTACTCCCTAAACTGCTATATCTTTATAGAGTCCTTCCAATAGCAGTCCCCTCCTATTTCCATCGTATTATCCAGTCCCGGATTTTTAAGTATATATGGGGCCCCGTTAAACCTAGGGTGTCCAGATCCATCCTCCTTTGCAATAGACTTAGCGGCGGCCTGGGGATTCCTAATTTTTTTAGATATTACCAAGCTGCTCAGCTTGCCCAGATTACTTTGCTGCATGCCTCCACTGAAATCCCACTATGGGTCAGTTTGGAGGCCTTTTTTTACCTTTTTCCTTTACTTGTTTCCAACATATTGTCGTTACCCCCACTAGTTCGTACCCCTATCCTAAACCCGGTCACTCGTCATTCTCATAAACTATGTGATAGCCTCAGGGGCCCTTACAAATTAGTTTCCCCCATGCCCCATTGCTTTCTTTTTTTGGTCACCCACTTTTTCTCCCTGCTTTCTCTGAACCTGGTTCCTTTCGGCACTGGTCTCAGGTTGGGTTACATCGTATTTGTGACTTAGTTAATAAGACTTCCCCTAAATCCTTTCTGGAACTTCAAACCCAGGCCAACCTGTCCCCCACTGAATACTTTTGCTATCTTCAAATATCATATTTTGCCCAGTTAACGATCGGTGCCTTAGACAGTTTGTCTTTTTATGAAAAAAATCTGTAAATCGGATACGCATGCCCCTGGTGTCATTTTGCGCATTTACAACTATCTTACTACCCCCCCTGCCGAACTCCCTCTATACGCTGCACAGTGGTCTAAGGACCTACAGATATCGTTGGATAAGGATGATTGGGCGAATATATGGGCCTGTACTAAATCCTCCACCCAAAATGTGGTGGCCTTGGAAGCTAATTATAGGGTTCTTATGAGGCGGTACCTTGTCCCCGGCAGGATATCCACATTTTTGCCATCCTATCCATCTGGGTGTTTTCGAGGCTGTGGGGAGGGGGGTACTCATATGCATATATGGTGGTCCTGCCCTATTGTACAACAATTTTGGATTAATGATATTTCATATGGCCTCCACATTACTTAATGATTCCCTTTCCCCTGACCTGTCCTTGGCCCTCCTAAACCATGTCCAAAAAGACTATACTAAAGCCCAGATTCGTCTTCTCCTTCAGCTAACCACTGCAGCTAAACAAACTATAGCCAGAGCTTGGAAAACTCCCAAATTATGTATACCCGAGGTGAAAAATAGGGTGACCCAAGCTATGATTCATAGCAAAATCGAGGCAATAATTCAAGATCGTGTTCCCCAACATGACAGGATTTGGACCCCTTGGGCTGAGAATTTTCTCCCTCCGGATTTTGACATAACCTTACTTAAACCGTGTGCTGAGGTGTTTCTTTCTCTGGCTTTTACGACCTCCCGGGGGTCAATGTGACCCAGCCGACGTTCCCCTCTCTTCTCTTTTTCTCGCTTTCTGTTTTTTCTTTCCTAGCTCCCCTTTTGTCCTTTTCTCTCTTTGGGTTTTCCCTGTTCCTAACTTGAAAATCCCAACTTGATTGCATTTTGGCAGTATTGAATCTTTCTGCCAATGTTTAGCCTACGGTCTATAGGCCCTGAACATGCAGAGTATTTTTTCCTGTTTGCCTTAGCTTTTGAATTGGTGACTTGTCGTTTGTCATTTAGCCTATGATGTCATATACCTTGTTGTTTTCGCTGTGATATTTCATCTTAATTTACACCGTTGGTTTACTAATTATCTCTGTCTAGATATTCATGTTGCTATAATTGCACCCACCTTTACCGTGGTATACCATTGCATTTCCTTTATTGTTCCGATCAATATTGTTTACTGTTTGTAAAAAAAAAAGTGTTTGGTGACCTGGGTCCTGCTCCAGGGGACATGTACCAATGCAAAACAAAGTTGTAAAAACTGCAATTTTTTCGGGAGCAGTGATTTTAATAATACTTAAAGTGAAACAATGAAAGTGAAATATTCATTTACATTTCGTACCTGGGGGGGTGTATAGTATGCCTGTAAAGCAGCGCTTGTTTCCCATGCTTAGAACTGTCCCTGCACAAAGTGTAATTTCTGAAGGAAAAAAAAGTAATTTAAAACCACTTGCGGCTATAATGAATTGTCGGCTCCGGCAATACAGAGAAAAGGCATTGAAAGTCATTGAGAAAAAAAAATGTGTTGGGGTCCCCCTAAATTCAATTACCAGGCCCTTCAGGTCTGGTATGGATATTAAGGGGAACTTCACCTCAAATTTAAAAAAAAAATATGTGGGGTTCCCCCCAAATATCCATACCAGACCTGGGTCTGGTATGGATTTTAACCACTTCGCGACGGCCGTATGACTTTGTACGGCCGCAGGGTGGCTCTAATTCTCTGGGAGGACGTCTTTAGGCGTCCTCCGCTCCTCCAGGCCACTTGGGGGTGCGCGCGTGCCTGCCGCATCCCTGAGATGCCGATGTGCGTGCCTGGCTGCTGCAATGTCCACCAGGCACTCGCGATCGGCGGTTACAGGGACAAGGACATGGATCTCTGTGTGTAAACACAGAGATCCACGTCCTGTCAGGGAGAGAGGAGACCGATCTGTGTCCCTTGTACATAGGGACACAGCATCGGTCACCTCCCCCAGTCACCCCCCACAGTTAGAACACAATGCAGGGTACACGTTTACC
Organism: Rana kukunoris; assembly: GCA_029574335.1. Lineage (NCBI taxonomy): Eukaryota > Metazoa > Chordata > Amphibia > Anura > Ranidae > Rana > Rana kukunoris. Next base: position 167,890 of record JAJQKJ010001520.1, on the reverse strand, counting down.
CCCTAGTGTTAACCCCTTCAATGTCAGTCACATTTATACAGTAATTAGTTCATATTCATAGCACTGATCGCAGTATAAATGTGTCCGACATAATGTCGCAGTCCCAATAAAAATCGTAGATCGCCGCCATTACTAGTAAAAAAAAAAAAAAAAAAATTAATAAAAATTCTGTCCCCTATTTTGTAAGCGCTATAACTGTTGCGCAAACCAGTCGCTTACTGCGATTTTTTTTTACCAAAAATACGTAGAAGAATACGTAACGGCCTAGACTGAGAAAAAAAATGTTTTTTGAAAAAAAAAATTGGGCTATTTATTATAGCAACAAGTAAAAAATATTGAATTTTTTTTCAAAACTGTTGCTCTTTTTTTGTTTATAGCGCAAAAAATAAAAACCGCAGAGGTGATCAAATACTACCAAAAGAAAGCTCTATTTGTGGGAAAAAAAGGACGTCAATTTTGTTTGGGAACCACGTCGCACGACCGCGCAATTGTCAGTTAAATCGATGCAGTGCCGGAAGCTGAAATTTCAGCTGGTCAGGAAGGGGGTATACGTGCCCAGTAAGCAAGTGGGTAAGGGGAACTTCACACCAAATTAAAAAAAAAAAATGGTATGGATTTCCCCCCAAAAATCCATACCAGACCCTTTATCCGAGCACACAACCTGGCAGGCCACAGGAAAAGAGGGGGGACGAGATAGCGCCCCTTCCCTCCTGAACCGTACCAGGCCACATGCCCTCAACATTGGGAGGATGCTTTGGGGGTCTGTGAACCTTTAAAGCACCATTTTTCCATGTTGATGGGGACAAGGGCCTCATCCCCACAACCCTTGCCCGGTGATTGTAAGGGCAGGGGGCTTATCATAATCTGAAAGACCCCTTTAACAAAGGGGACCCCCCAGATCCTGGCCCCCCTATGTGAATTGGTAATGGGGTACATTGTACCCCTACCATTTCACAAAGAAAGTGTAACATATTGTAAAAAAAAAAAAAGACATCGTTGGGAAAGTACTTTATTAAAAAAAAAAAAGAAAAAAAAAGATTCCAGCGGTGGTAATCCACTCTCTGTCTCTGATCCAACACTGTTGGTATCCTGCGATGGGTGATCTCCTCTCTGGGGTCATCCAGGTCCAGGATCCAGTGATGAGATGTCCGCAGCGCAGCCCATCACCTGTCTCCACCCTAGACACTCCGGGAATGATGCAACGGGAGCGCAGTGACTGCTCTTATGTAGGTGATGGGGCGGGCCACCCGTCACATGGCCCCATCCCCCTCTGGTGCAAGGGAAACCCCAGACTTTCCCAGTGACAGTATAGGTGACCCCGCCCCCCTCTGATGTAATGCAGGTTTGCCGTTACATTAGAGGGGGCGGGGTCAACCGCACGTCACTGGGAAAGCCTGGGTTTTCCCTTGCGTCAGAGGGGGATAGGGTCACGTGACGTGTGGCCCCACCCTCATCTACATAAGAGCTGTCACTGTGCTCCCACTGCATCAATCGGGGGTGTCCCCGGTGGAGACAGGTGATGTGCTGCGCTGCGGACATCTCATCGCTGGATCCTGGACCTGGATGAAGAAGAGATCTTCTCATCGCTGGACCCCGGAGAGGAGATCATTGGAGTAGAAACCGAGAGGATTACCATCGCTGGAATCTTTTATTTTTATATTTATTTTTTAATAAAGGACTTTCCCAACAGTGTCTGTAAAAACTGTAAATAACTATGATGCAATAGCAAATTCGCCGACCCCGCAGACAAAAATAGAACTGGGCAGACAGAAATACAGAAAAAGGGTCTTTAAGCGGAATGCAGCAATCTGTATCTTGTAGTAACTGCTGTCTCCTATAAAAACAACTTCACTCACAATAATCCCACCGTAGATCTTCAAGCTTAACTCACAATATCCCACTGTAAATCCTCAAGCTCAGCTTGAAGCATCCCACTGGACTTCTTGGACTCTCAGCTACCTGCTTGGTCCCTCAATCTCTACTTACAGCTACCCGCTGTATTATTCAAGCTACGCTGCCCACTGTGTTCCTGGACACACAGCTACACACTAGATCCCTCAAGCTTTACTCAAAGCTACCCACTGTATGCTCCTCTTCCAGCTTTACTTATAGCTACCCACTGTACTCTTTAAAAGGAGTTGTAAAGGAAAATGTTTTTTCACCTTAAGGCATTAAGGCTAGAGCGGTTGGATTGAAAGCAGTGCAACCATTGTCTGGCGCTGCTGTCAATCACATCCAGTAACGTGGCGCGCCAAGGGACAGGGGCCGAGTGATACAGTGAGCAGCTATGGCCACTCGCTGTATCACGGAAGTGCGCCCGCAAGGACTGCACACAATGCTAGCTCTCTTGCATGAATGTGTGTAGTTCTTGCAGGGAGGACCAGAGACAGCTGCCGAGGGACCCCAGCAGACATTGACCGGGGCCACTCTATGCAAAACGAGCTGCACAGTGGAGGTAAGTGTAACATGTTTTTTTGTACAACCCCTTTAAGCTTTACTCACAGTTACCCACTGTATTCCTGGATGAGTCTCCACTGAAGCTTTCCCACTTATTTCACCATCCCTGGATGGTGAAGCGTCTGCTCTGATACTCCTTCAGAACTCCATCTCTTCTAAACTTGCCTCTGGCAACAGGAGTGGTCGTTCCTCAGGCAGCTTCTCCTTTACCTCTGGTAATGATCAGGCTCCCCTCGGGCCGAGCCTATACACATGTGGTTAAGCCTCAGACTTCCATACCAGCTGCTCAGTGAATGCCACTCCTTTCTGCCAAGCCATCTTCTGGCTTCGCATCACCCAACAAATAAAAACCAACATACTAAAAACAACTTTAGAAAGTCATCAACAATTCTATCCCCAGTTATATCACAAACCTCATTTCAAAACATTTCCCATGCCACTCCCTTTGCCCTAAGACCTCCTTATTTCTAAGTACCTTGTCATTTCCAACCATGCTTACCTCCAGGACTTCTCCCAAACCTCTCCCATCCTCTTGAAATTCCTAAAAAAAAAAAAGGAAGGGGAGAAATTAGGACTCTAAATTAAGTGTATTGCCGTGTACACACGGTCGTTTTTTGCGATGAAAAAAAAACGTAGTTTTTTAAAACGTCATTTAAATTGATCGTGTGTGGGCAAAACCAAAAAAAAATTCCAACATGCTTGAATTTTTTGTGTCGTTTTTCAAAACGTCGTTTTTTGTTTCACAAAAAGTCACCATGTGTAGCAAAAACGTCGTTTTAAACAAAGTTTTTCAACCCGCGCATGCCCAGAAGCTAGTTATGAAGCGAGCTTCAATGGAAAAGAGTGGTGAAAGTAACCTCGCTTTTTGTGAAAAAAACGATGGTGTGTATGCAACATCGTCTTTGAAAAGTGACGTTTCAAAAACGTAGTTTTTTACTTCACAGAAAACGTCGTTTTTTTTCATCACAAAAAATGATCGTGTGTACGCGGCATATGAGTATAGCACCTCCATCCCTGGTTCAAAACATGAAGTAATGATAAGGGAACAGAAATTGGGACTTTGAAGAAGATACAAATTTTTTTTTCCATAGAGATGAAAACATATATCAATTTACAGAAAACATGTAAATAAAAACATATATATTTCAAATAAAGGACATTACTTTATATTGAAAACACATAATATGTGCATATACAATAAAAGCAACAAACGTGCAGTCATGCCTGGCCAGGTGCCACATGCTCCTGTGCATGGATTAATGGATGCAAAGAATGATAATATATGTACCGATGTCATATTAACAGCATTAGCGGAATGGTTTAAAGCTGTAAAATACTGGTAAAAAGCATATAGAATACGAATGCTAAAATACAATATCATGGAATATATGTAGCATCCATACTAGCCCGACGCGTTTCATGTCTATGACACTCTTTTGGGGCGGGTGCTTGAATTATCTAAAGAGAATAAAGCATAATTACTAAATTAATAAATTAATAACCAGTATAGGATGGAAAAAGTGTCCAACTAGGGTACTCACATGGAATCGAAGGTAAGAAGATGTGGTATGTATGGAGCCATGGCCAAAAGAGTATATACGCACAGGGAGCTGTGGTGGCACTACAGCGCACACAGGGCAGGGATAGCAAGGAGACCTCCCCAAACAAGATAGCACAGGATCAGGTGTGTATCTAGGGTGTGAACCAAAGGGGGTAGCTAGCTGGAGTTTAATAAAAATGGGATAAGATATAAGTCAGTAGATGTTGGGGCCAAACAAAAGACAGCCAGACAAAACATGAGGATAGATAAAAAACCTGATAATGGTGTCCAGGGCTCCCATGACATCCAGAGGGAGAGATGGCATGGTACGACCTACCCAGCTAGTAAGCAAGACAGTACGGGGGAGGGCCTTTATATATCCGCCCTAGCACAGGTGCACGTCAGTCAGCCGCCAGCTTCACGTGAGCGAGACGTAGACCCGGAAGAGCGCCGAGGTGGGCAGGACTGTCCACAGCGTAACCCTGTATGGCTATCTCCTACGTTGTCTGCTCTTGGGTGATGCCTGAAAACGTATCTATTCAAGCAAGTTTATCCTGCCTCTATCTAGCAACTACTTTCTTGAACAGTTACTACCTTTTACATCACTCCCCTTCTCTGTCGATTGTAAGCTTCCAGAACTAAAGTCCAATAATTGTGAAACTGTATTGTAACCATACTGTCTCCCTTTTTTTTTTTAAAGTGCTGCACAAACTGTTGGTGCTGTTACTGTATACATTCACAGGGGGTCCCCTAGTTACAAACATCTGACTTACAAATGACTCCTACTTACAAACGGATGGAGACAACATGAAGTGAGAGGAAATCTACCCCTAGGAAGGGAAATTCTCTCCTGTAAGTGTTAATATGGGAAAAGGGTGTCTCCACAGATTGCTTTATCACCAATCCTTGTTTCCCTAATAACCCAAAATTTTCAAAATCCAATTGACATTGGGACAGAAAGTGAGGTAAAATCTTCTGAACAGGGGCACAGACAGAAAAACAAATGTTACAGGGGTGATAACCCTTCCCCATGCTATCCAAAAAGCTAAAAAAATATATTTTTTGGCTGGAGCTACACTTAAAAAATGTACCTGTTCTGACTTACAAACAGATTCAACTTAACCTCCCTGGCGGTATGATTCTGTCTGGAATTACGTACCAAAAGCGGTACAATTTTTTGCATGGAAATTTGGTGATATGTATTATAGACCTGTAATTCTTAGTATTTACTTACTTAAACCTGACCAAAACAAGACTCTAGTAGACATTCCAGATGTGATAAATTTGAAACACAAACACATGAATTATAATCTAATAAATAATATAATTGTATTCAATAATGCAAAGAAAAATAAAGAAATTAGTCAAACAAAGAAATTCAATACACATCCTTGGTGTTAAAAAGTTTGAAACATGGAACTAGACAAAGTCCGACGTTGCAATCTGGGCAATAGTACCTGGTTTCCTTTCGGACTTCTTTTTCCATTTCCATCCTTCTTGGAACAGAAAACGACGCACATCCTGGTAGGCGCTAACTTTCGTGTGGTTGGCGGTACAAAGTCTACAAAATGACAACCTATTAAGCGCTCTGGATTGCCAACGTCAACAGAGCGTCGTCCGGGTCTGTTAGCAGACACTGCTGACGTCGGGTGGTTGATAAAAATCTGCTCAGCCACCTTCCATATAAAGTCGCAATGAATAAGAGGTGTGTTTGTGTTTGACTTATAAAGAATATAGGCGTTCCAAAGGCATTGTTCAAAGAGATGCCTGAAAATCTTTTTGTAGTATTTTTTCTGTTGTTTGCGCATCGCCGGGTAAAATGTCATTGCCTGATCGGCTCGGTCGACACCACCCATCGTGTGATTGTAGTCGATCACGACTTGTGGCTTCAGCACATCTTTTCCGTGTTTTGTGGGGACCATGGTAGTGGAGGTGCTGTGCACGGTGCTCATGAGACACACGTCCTTTTTGTCTCTCCATCTCATTGCCATAATTTTTCCCTTTTGGAAGGCAACCATCTCTCCTTTTTTTATTTTTTTATTGCCAAACGTAGATGGCATGTCACACCGGTTTGGCCTCACGGTACCATACCCATCCGTTTTGTTGAGGAGCAAAACCTCATAAAGTTCCGGTGACGTATAAAAATTGTCTGTTGTCACGCAATATCCCTGGTTCAGTAATGGGTCCAGCAGTGAAAGGACTGACGATGTGGCCATCCCATATCGGTTGTACCTTTCCCGGTGTAAATTACTGCATTCCAGATATATCCGGTGGAAGATTCACATAGCATATAAAATGTTATGCCAAAGCGCGCCCTTTTGGACGCAATAAATTGGATCCAGCTCAGGCATCCCTTGTAGGCCATCAGACTTTCGTCCACACTGACATCCCTTTCTGGCACGTAGGTCCGCTGGAAGTTGGCGACAATCATCTGGCACACCTCCCAGATTTTTTTTAGCTTGGGCGCAGGATGCGTGGCCTCATCAAATTCTTCGTTGTTGGCGAAGTGTAAGTTTTTCTTAAGGAGTGAAAAACGATACTCAGACATCACAGTCCCAAAAAAATGGCGTGGCCAGCATCTTGTTGGTGGTCCAGTACCATTTCTGGAGCGGTTTGCCCACCACACCTTGAAGGATGATGAGTCCTAGAAACTTCCAGATGTCCTCTTTAGTGACAGGTTCCCATTTCCTGGATCTGGAAAATCTGGCACGCAGAGTAGCAGATTGCTGATCGTGGTATCGTTTGGTCTCTGTCACAATTTTTAAAATTACCTCCTCAGAAAGAAAAAGTTTCAGGTATGCCAGAGGGTTGTCCCTCTCCACATTAACCTTCATCCCAGGAGATCCAGTGAATCAGAACCTCGGGGGGCGCTGCCTGGTCTGCATCGCTGTCTATAGTGCACCAAGTGCGCACATCACTTAGGTCAGGTGCGGGATCATCGGTGTTGTCACTTTCTGCATCAGTGTCTGTGTCAGAGTCAGATGACAAATTGCCCCACGACTCACTGTCGCTCTGTTCTGCGATTAACTCCGTTTCACTGCTGCTGTCGCTGTCGCTCAGCTGATCAAAAACCGCATTTGTAGGACAGCGCTTTTTAGATGCCATTTTCAAAGGGTTTTCAAAGGTTTTATTTGTCACAAATGACAATGGCAAGGGGCACTGAAAGGGCACTGTGTCAGATTCCAAGGTGATACAGTGTAATCCTCTCAGATTACATTGTATCACCTCCTTTTTATGTTTGTGTTTGTGCAACATTTGAATTGGGAGATCATCGCTGGATCGCCTGGAGAAGGTAAGGAACGCCGCTGCAGGCTCTGCACATCCACCCCGAGCGTGACTCGGGGATACCGATTTCAGCAGAAAAAGACAACCCCGAGTCACGCTCGGGGATACCGTCAAGGGGGTTAAGAACAAACCTACAGACCCTATCTTGTTTGTAACCCGGGGACCCCCTGTAATACTAATTTATTGTACTGGAAACTTGTGAAACAATTTAATAGTTCCCCAGCAGTTTTCACCCTTATATGTGTTACATTTTTATTCTTATAATATACCTGTTAAACTATATAACAGTATATCAAGTGTCTACTGAAGAAAGGAGAAGTGCACTAAGTGGTGCTGATTAAACAATATAGATAATGTTATCATGTATAAAAAATGAGTTAAGACTTTGAAAATACAGTTTCAACTTCATTAAGCAAAAAGCTCAATAACACAAATTGTCTCATTTGCATGAACCTGATGAAGCATTAAGAAATTGATTGAGACCCTTTAAGTGAATTACCTCAGATGAATAAAATGAATTACTTTTACATCTGCCAAGTTATATATGTTCTAAAGCCCAATACTTGAAAGTTAATAAAGGACATGCAGGGTGTTCTTACTTAATCACTGGAAGGAGAAACGATTACTGTAATAGACAAGTTAGCTAGGACTTTGAAACTTTGATCAAGGAAACTGGCTACATACAGGAAGATAATTTACAGATCCGATGAACTATTCAACATTTGGTTATCTGCATACTTATCATGGGGTTCTCTTCATTGTGGTTGCATGTCCTCATGACTGTTGACCATTTCATAGTTAATGTATGTTCCCATGAAATTCTAGATCACTATGGTTTGGTGCACCAACATTGCAAATCTCCATTGCTTGGTTTCAGATATTTTAACTCTCATACTCAGGTTTTTTTCCGCCTTAGAGAATAGGTGCATAAGTCACCCCTTAGCTTCACCACCTCTGAGCATTGTCCCTTTTCCGTCCCAACATCTCCAAGCACTGTTTCTTGTTTCCGCTCCCTACCCACCTCTGAGCACAGTCCATTGTCTCCACTCCTTCACCACTTCCCAGTACTTTTAGAGAATACAGAACCAAGTATCATTTTCTGGTGCTAAGTAAGTTCTATGGAATTTTTTAATGTTAACAAGAAATGCTATGAAATAAATTCCCTGCCGCCCCAAACAAAAGCCCTCCCAGTAATAATAGGTCCCCTCAGGCACAGTAGACCTCCCCAACAGCAATAGATCATCCCCAGCAACAGTAGTTTGCCCCTAGCAACAACAGACCCCTGATAGCAACAATAGATCCCCCAGCAGGCAGCATCAATAGACCATCCAACAGTCAGCAACAATAGACCCTGTTTCAACAGTAGTTCCCCCCCAACAAAATGAAACCCCAAACAACAGTAGATGCCCCCCAGCAACACTACACCTCCCAGTGACAATAGATCCCCCCCAGTAGCCACTATCAACAGTTTTCATCGGACGAACCGATCGTGTGTGGGGCCCATCGTTTTTTCCCATCGGTGAAAAAAATAGAACCTGTTTTAAAATTTTCTGATGGTTAAAAAACCGATAGAAAAAAACGATCGTCTGCTCAGAAGCATTGAACTTCATTTTTCTCAGCACGTTGTTGTGTTTTACGTCACCGCGTTGGACACAATCAGATTTTAAACCGAGGGTGTGTAGGCAAGACTGATGAAAGTCAGCTTCATCGGATATCTGATGAAAAAATCCGTCAGACCTCTTTCATCGGATGAACCGATCGTGTGTACGTGGCATTATCAGTAGTTATGCTCAAAAGTGTTGCCTATTTAGAAAACATAAGCATAAAAGCAAAGCCGCGCCACACAATTAGACAATAACACTGATCTGGATGAGATAAATGTGAATCAAGTCCTTAGAGCATATAAATAGTCAGCAGGAATCTCCCTTAGGTCAGTTCATACGAAAAAATCTTGAAATTTTACAACACCACAGTGACAAGTATACTTTGTAGTGATCCCTTCACTGGTAATGTTTGGCCGCTTACCAGAGGGCAAGCACAGTGTGCAATCGGCTATAGCCCAGCCGCAGCCTTTAAATTCCTAGGAACGATGAGGGAAGGAGAGTTCCAGCAAATCACGATAGGAGCAGACCCATGTTCATCCAAGGATGTAAATGAAAGAGAGGATGCACCATAGCATAATTCCGTTTGACAGGAAAGCGGTTTATTTAAAACACATTATACTTACAAACGACAGAATTAAAAACAGCATAAACTAAAGTGCCGGCCGGCAGATACTAGGAGCCCTTCCTCCTTGCATGGTGACGTCACTGCGTGTCCTCCCAGACCTGTTTCGTCATCAAACAGACGTTCTCGATGGGGTGGCCCCCCATTGAGAACATCTGATTGATGACGAAACGCATATATATATTAGGGGTGTCAAATATAATCGCTGCATCGGTGCATCGCGATTCGGGTGTGCCCGATGCGAGCCCGATGCAGGCGACCGCCATAATCGATTTTTAGCCCCGCCCCCATCCCCGCCCCTCCGCTCCGTTCAGATGTTTGTTACCTTGTGTGCAGGGTCGGCGGGGCCAGGCCTCGGGGCGGAAGCAGGTGAAGGGGCGGTGCCGCGGGTGGAAAAAATCAAAAGTCAATCAGCCTTTGAAGTGTGTGACATACCCGCAATCAAGCGAGTCGTATTCCTGCAATGTGCATCTGACCCGCCCCCTTTTGAGGCATCAGCAAGTTTTCATTGGCGGGCGGGAGAGATCACAGCCAATAGGCTCCAGTGGAGAGAGAGTTCGGCTGCGTGCGGCTGCGTGGGGTGACGTCGGCGGGCACTTTGAATATTGAGCTGTGTGTCCACAGAGAGCAAGGTGAGCACGGGGAGATACGAGGACCGACCTATTTGTGAGAAGGAGAGGGGGCATACTTGGGATGGGAAGGACATTGTTTGGAGGAGGAGGACATGACATGGAGGAGAGGAGGAGGACATGACATGGAGGAGAGGAGGAGGAGATGGGACTGGAGGAGGGGGAGGAGGACATGACATAGAGGAGATGGGACTGGAGGGAGGATGACATGGAGGAGATGGGACGGTAGGGGAAGGAGGAAGATGTGCAGAGCTGATAACTTGGCTGTGCTTTTAGTCCAGTGTTCATCTGTCTCCACATCTTCCAGGCAGCTGTGATTCTCCCATCACCACTGCTCTGCCTCTGGGCCCCCTCCAGGACAAGGTTACAGTGCCAAGCAGAATATTTTACTCAAAAGGTATTTAATTCCTTGATGGGTATGCTACATAATGCATGAATTTACAGTTATTATTGTCTATTTGTCCGCAGTCTCTGATTGTCTCCTGTACTATATCCGCAGTCTCTGATTGTCTCCTGTACTATATCCACAGTCTCTGTCTCCTGTACTATATCCACAGTCTCTGTCTCCTGTACTATATCCGCAGTCTCTGTCTCCTGTACTATATCCGCAGTCTCTGTCTCCTGTACTATATCCGCAGTCTCTGTCTCCTGTACTATATCCGCAGTCTCTGTCTCCTGTACTATATCCGCAGTCTCTGTCTCCTGTACTATATCCGCAGTCTCTGTCTCCTGTACTATATCCGCAGTCTCTGTCTCCTGTACTATATCCGCAGTCTCTGTTTCCTGTACTATATCCCCAGTCTCTGTCTCCTGTACTATATCCCCAGTCTCTGTCTCCTGTACTATATCCGCAGTCTCTGTCTCCTGTACTATATCCGCAGTCTCTGTCTCCTGTACTATATCCGCAGTCTCTGTCTCCTGTACTATATCCGCAGTCTCTGTCTCCTGTACTATATCCCCAGTCTCTGTCTCCTGTACTATATCCGCAGTCTCTGTCTCCTGTACTATATCCGCAGTCTCTGTCTCCTGTACTATATCCACAGTCTCTGTCTGTCTCCTGTACTATATCCACAGTCTCTGTCTGTCTCCTGTACTATATCCGCAGTCTCTGTCTGTCTCCTGTACTATATCCGCAGTCTCTGATTGTCTCCTGTACTATATCCACAGTCTCTGTCTCCTGTACTATATCCGCAATCTCTGTCTCCTGTACTATATCCGCAGTCTCTGATTGTCTCCTGTACTATATCCGCAGTCTCTGATTGTCTCCTGTACTATATCCGCAGTCTCTGTCTCCTGTACTATATCCACAGTCTCTGTCTCCTGTACTATATCCGCAGTCTCTGTCTCCTGTACTATATCCGCAGTCTCTGTCCCCTGTACTATATGCGCAGTCTCTGTCCCCTGTACTATATCTGCAGTCTCTGTCCCCTGTACTATATCCGCAGTCTCTGTCTCCTGTACTATATCCGCAGTCTCTGTCTCCTGTACTATATCCGCAGTCTCTGTCTCCTGTACTATATCCGCAGTCTCTGTCTCCTGTACTATATCCGCAGTCTCTGATCGTCTCCTGTACTATATCCGCAGTCTCTGATCATCTCCTGTACTATATTCGCAGTCTCTGATCGTCTCTTGTACTATATCCGCAGTCTCTGATCATCTCCTGTAGTATTTTGGGGGGAGAGCCATGCGCACTTACGCTGCTATCGTGATGCATCGTGATGCATCGCGGAATCGAATCGTGGACTTGATAATCGTAATCACATCGAATCGTGAGACCGGTGAAGATGCGCAGCCCTAATATATATATATATATATATATAGAGGAACCCTCAGATTACAAGCATAATCCGTTCCAGGAGAATGCTCGTAGTCCAAAGTAATCGCATATTAAAGCGAGTTTCCCCATTGAAATCAATGGAAGCGAAAATAATTTGTTCCACATTGACTTCAATGGCATGCAATAACGCATGCGGCCAGAGGGGGTGCTGGAGAGCCTCGGAAACAGCTTGAAAGGCCAGAGGACAGCTCGGCTGACCTCGGCAAACCTCAAAGACTCGGGAAGGAAGTATTTCTGTGTCTTTTGGAGCATTTCCGAACGGTTTCAAACAGCACCGATCGGCTGGGATCGGCGGCATTTGGCTCTGCTCAGCTCTGGCACCCCCCCATCTTAGGCCAAATGCAGTACTGCACACCACTTTGGCCTGAATCCTGCTCGTTTCACGAGACAACACTCGCAAACCGAGTCGGGATTTTTAAAAATACAGTGCTCGTATTGTGAAATGCTCATTAACCGCGTTACTCGCAATCCGAGGTTCCGTTGTATATAGAAACTATTTAGGAGGGAGATCCTTCCCATCTGCTTCCTAAATCTCCAGTTTGCATCCTGATTGGGTAACACCATCTCACCACTCGCATGGTAGAGAAGGAAATGTCAGAATGTCTGTGGGCAGAGAACACAAAGAGTCTGTGCAGTAGCAAGAATGTATTATAACAGAAGCCAGCAATATAAAACAGACCTGGCAGAAAAGGTAACACCATTGACAACACTCACAAATTGTAACAGCAAATTGGCAGAGGAGTGGTAGACCAGAGGTGAAGATAGTCTCGAGAGGGTGGATTGCAGCCTGGCTGGGAGGCTTCCAGGAAGGCATGCTCCTGCACTTTCCCTACTCCTTTCCCTGATGCTAAGCACTGTCCCTGCCAGATGAGTGACCTGTCCCTCCTCTAGCCACTTTCAAAATGCACTTCAAACCCAGAAGCCAGGGTCTTCAATAGACACTGCCTGACCCAAGAAGGCTGTCAAAGTCACATGGGGTGTCAGCATCAAACTGTATTGTGCAGCAGTATATTGTAAATTGTGTAGGAGTGTTTCTCTGTGGTTTTTACAGCACCAACACAAAGGAGAGACATGAGCATTCATTATATTCAAAATATCTGGGGACTAGTGCCATCTAGTGAGTAATTTGTAGCCTGCTTTCTGACTTTTATAGGAGATAGAGGCTGTATGCGCTAAATTAATTATATAATCTATTTGACCTTGTGTAAAAGTATAATTTCAATATTTTTCTCAAGCTCGCATATATAAAGGGGGTGTACAGGTTTCTGCATCTTGAAGAATAGTATATACTAAAGAGAGTGTGTGCCTGTGTGGAGAAGAACTTAAACAATTTCTCAAATGTTGTAGTATTCCAAAACAGGTTATTATCAAGGAGTATAGATCGTAAAAAAATGGGTTAATTGCAACACACGTCAATTTCCCAATTGGGAATGCAATTGCCACCTAAGCTGGCCAGTTGTGTGAAATGTGCCCTCTGAAGTAAAAATGGAACACATGGTGTATACCAGCACGGATTAAGTTAAGAAACTTAGAATCCATATAACCTGGGATAAAGGCTGAACAGCCCACAGATAGGAGATAAAGGAGCCAGGAGTGAAAAAATGGAAGCAGATTGAAAAATGTTTTGAGCTACCATACATGTAGGACCCATAAACGGATGGTGCTTAAGGTTCAATGAGAGCTGTGTCAAGTTCCATTGCTTGAGCAATAGTGTAAATTATTGCTCAAGTTGGATCCAGGGCTTGTAGGAACAAGAAATGTTCCAGTGCAGTATTCTAGCCCATTGTTTCTCAACTATAGTCCTCAAGTACCCCCAACAGGTCATGTTTTCAGGCTCTCCTTTATTTTGCACAGGTGATTTGATCAGTTTCACTGCCTTAGTAATTACCACAGCCATTTCATCTGAGGGAAATCCTGAAAACATGACTGTTGAGGACTGGAGTTGAGAAACTTTGTTCTAGCCAGATAAGAGGCCTTCAAATATCTTACTGGGTCAGGGAAGTTAATCCCTCCTTATGTTTCGAAGGGAGTTAAGAATATGGAAATAACATCTTGATTTTTATTTGGCCAATAAAAAGGCTACAAAAGTGGACCAGGCAGGTAAGTCTAATTAATTGCAGAAGAGATATTGCATTCCTTAAACAGGATATAGGCTTGCTATGGGGGCACTCGGGGGGAGCAAGGGGCACTAGAACGGGATCAGAGGAGAGGAGAATCAAGGCTGATCTGAGTAAAACAAGTAAACAGAGCAGGTAGGTATAATATGTTTGTTTTTTAACCACTTGCCATCCCCTGTAGCACATTTACTGCTACAGGGCAGCCGCAGCTGCACGTCCGTGTTTTGGGCATGTGATTTTACACAGCGGAAGCTGATGTCCGCTGGCACCCACTGACCATTCGGGAACACTGACAGAATTGCAGTCTGAGAAGATTCTACCCGCCTCCTACAGACATACACCCGAAACAGCCATATTCAAACTAACATAAAACATAAAAACTTCAACCCGCCAGAAGGGACGACGAGTCCTCTTTAAAAATATACTTTGTTCAAGAAATCTCACCCGTCTTTGATTGGGTAAGGCGCAGCACACAAAGGCCGAGAGAATGAAGGGCGCCTGCACGGAAGTGGACTGCGGCAAGAAGCACAAAATAAATGTTTCTTACCGCATCCATGAAGGTGATCAGCCCGTCCGCACAGACGCACCCCACCGGCATCTCGGGGTGCTGTACCTCCCCAATAAAACACACGTTGAGCGCCAATTGTTAAGGAAGAACTGTGGCCCAATTCCAAAGAATAAACCCATGTCTGCCGTTTGATTCAAATTATGACACCTTCCAACACTCAGCCAGCAAGAGAAAGAGATGGAGCCTGGGCGGCTCCTTTATTAACAATATGACATCACAAATACATGCATTTAGATTGGTCAGCTTATACATTTCACTCCCATTAACACGCCCCCCTGTGATGTCTGTACTTGACATCGTGGCATACATTCCATAGCACATGTAATATCCTTTGTGCAATGTTCTTATACAGGGATTCCTGGCCAGCTTCTTCAAGGGTCTAGAAATATATGTTATAACAGTTCTCTTGTCATGAGACACAAAGTTCCTTCAGTGAAATTAGGAAAGAAGGGGGAGGTTGAACACATCTGTTCTTAATTTCAGTTCTTTGCCCTCCATTTCCAATGCTGAGTTTGTAACTTTAAAACAATATCTGATATAAACTTCTCAAGGAAAACAAACACTATTGTAACATATAATTTTTTTACACATGCATATGTATATATCATATATAGATAAATAAATAAATAAATAAAAACAAATAAAAGAGATAATGAAAGAAAAGCAACATTTGGCAACATTTAAGCACAAAGTAACATTGAATAAAATATTCATTTTATTTTACTTCCACCACAGTTAGTACAGTAAATATTTTTAGCACTGTATTAGTGTAACTGGTTCCCAAAAAGTGTCAAAAGTGTCAGTTAGGTGTTCGATTTCTCCCCCACAATATCACAGTCCTGCTAAAAGTTGATCACCACCATTACTAGTAATAAAATACATAAATAAATTAAAAAAATATCCCATAGTTTGTAGACACTCTAACTTATGCACAAACCAATCAATTTACGCCTATTATGATATTTTTTTTGCCAAAAATATGTAGCAGAATACATATTGGCCTAAATTGATGAAGACATTTTTTTTACTTATTGGATGTGTTTAAAAACAGAAAATAAAAAATATTGTTTATTTTTTCAAAATTGTCGTTCTTTCCACAGAGGTAATCAAATACCACCAAAAGAAAGCTCTGTTTGTGGGGAAAAGGACATACCGTATATACTTGTGTATAAGCCGACTCGAATATAAGCCAAGGCACCTAATTTTACCTAAAAAAACTGGGAAAACGTATTGACTCGAGTATAAGCCTAGGGTGTTCATCTGCATGCCTCACTGTGTCCATGTGCATGCCTCACTGTGTCCATGCCTCACTGTGTCCATGTGCATGCCTCACTGTGTCCATGTGCATGCCTCACTGTGTCCATGTGCATGCCTCACTGTGTCCATGCCTCATTGTGCCCATGCCTTACTGTGTCCATGCCTCACTGTGTCCATGCCTCATTGTGCCCATGCCTCACTGTGTCCATGCCTCACTGTGTCCATGCCTCACTGTGTCCATGCCTCACTGCGTCCATGCCTCACTATGCCCATGCCTCACTGTGTCCATGACTAGACTGACGTTTAACATTGGAGTCTATGGAAGGGGTGTTCAGGTTAGAAAAATTGATGCTTCTCAGCCGTAGGTCCCCCAGACAACAAACCTTGCACACGTGTAGAGGAGAAATAGGGCTACAGGTGTGCCAAGTTCTGGGTTCAGTAGCCCTACAACCGGCCTGTACCAGGTCTCCAAAGTCACTGAAGAAATTACCATTAAACATGGGAGTCTATGGAAGGGGTGCCCAGCTTTGAAAAGTCGGTGCTCCTTGGCTGCAAACTTTGCACACTTGTAGAGGAAGAGTGAGGCTACATGTGTGGCAAGTTTGGAGTCCAGGAGATTTACGGCCGGCCAGTACCGGGTCCCCAAAGTCCAGGAGATTGAGCACAAAAAAAGTGCTGAAAAACTTGGCTTTTACGCAAGTATATACGGTAACTTTTATTTGGGTACAGTGTCGTACGACCACACTATTGTCAGTAAAGTAACACAGTGCTGTATGTCAAAAAATAGCCTAGTCATGAAGGGGATAAACCTTCCCAGAGGTGAAAAGATTAAAAACAAAAAAACAAAAACAAATGAACATTTACAATCACTTGAGCATGTTTAAAGTCACTGCATGTTTAATCGGTGAAGCTCTAAGGACCTGGTGCTAATGCCCCCTGCATCCGCCCTATAGGCATACCTCCCAACTTTTCGAGATGGGAATGAGTAGGACTAGGAAACACCCTCTTAATGGAGAATTATACAAAATATGATTAGTTAAACCCAAAAGTGCCTTTTTTAACACTACTATTTCTTTATACTGGCTTGTGAAATTTACAAATGCAGCTAATTAGAAACTGGATGAAAGGTTTAGCACTGGAAAACACTTTTTTAAAGATAAAAAGTGCATTTTATATACATCTATATAGATTAGACCAATATAAGGGACTAATTAGGTTGAAAGAGGGACAAAGGGACGTTGTTCCAAATCAGGGACAGTCCCTCAAAATCAGGGAGAGTTGTGAGCCAAGCTATAGAAATAAGCTCAAAGGGCCAGATTCTCTAAGAAATTCGCCGGAGTAGCGTAAGCCATTTACACTACGCCGCCGCATCGTACTAGAGCAAGTGCCGTATTCCCTAAGCATTTGCTCCGTCGTTTGCATTGGCGTAGTGAAAATGGCCCAGCGTAAGCCCGCGTAATTCAAATGAGGCGGCTTGTATTTAAATTAAGCGCGCCCCCGCGTCGAACGAACTGCGCATGCGCCGGCCGGGGAAAAAGCCCAGTGCGCATGCTCCAGCTCACGTCGGAATGCGTCGTTGAAACCGACGTCAAAACGACGTGATCGTCACTACGCAATGCCCCTATTCGCGAACGAGTTAGTAAAACGACGTAAGCGACGACGGGGCGGCGTAAAAGCGATCGGGAATCGGCGTACTAGCCTCATTTGCATATGCAAATGAGAAAACAACGTAAAGGCCACCTGGTGGCCGGAGTTGTCATTACAAATACGATCCGCAAGTGTAATGGTTTTACACTTGTCGGATGTTGAAGCGTATCTATGCAAAAGTGATGCTAAGCATCACGCGCATAGATACGAGGCAAAAAAAACGGCGATACGACGGGGTATCTGAGATACTCCGTCGTATCGCCGCTGAGAATCTGGCCCAAAGTCTGTACATGAATATTTCCTTAGACTAGAGGATTGCTGGAGTCCTTTCTAAGCTTTTATTAAAAGTAATAGTGATATTGTGCTGGGATATTAGGTCATCCAATTACTGCAGCCACTTAGTTCAATGCAATTTTGAGCACATTTACGTTTTAGAAGTTGGTGTAATGCCAAGATGTGTAAAGCATAAATAAACAGAGCACCAGTCAGACGAAAATCAATGGCAGACAAACAAAACTTCTTCCAAATAACAATACCGATCTTCCCTCCATTTAATACACACTGATTAGACCTTCATTTTGTGCAGTTTCACTTAATTACCAAAGAAATGCATTTTCATAAGATTACAGATGTTCTTTGTAGGAAACATACAATTAAAAAAACTCTTTTCATTCCATCTTTAACCACCTCAATACAGAGCACTTCGACCCCCTTCCTGCCCAGTCCAGTTTTCAGTGCAGTCACATTTCAAATGACAATTGTGTGGTCATGCTACACTGTAACCATGTGAATTTTTTTTTCTTCACACAAATAGAGCTTTATTTTGATGGTATTTGATTACTGCTGGGTTTAACCACTTGTCCCCCGAGGAGGTCATATGCGGTCATGTGCGGTGATATCTGAATGATGCCTGCAGCTACAGGCATCATTCAGATATCACTGTCTTCAGCCGGCGATTCTCTGCACGATAAGAACGATCAAGGCTGCAGTTCCATCATTCTTATAGGCAGCGGGAGGGGACGTCCCCCCTCCTGCCGCCACCCGGTGCTTTTCCAGGCTCTCCCGTGCCATCGGGGGCCTGGAGAATGAATCAGCCAGCGCTGGCTGGGAAGCATAGAGATGACTGGTGACCAGATGGTTATGACGTCACGCCCAGGTACCCAGAAGTAAACAAAGCCGCAATCGCGGGTGTCAGCATGAGATCAGTGAATTTTTTTTCACGATCTCATGCTTGTAAGCCTGGAGGAGAGATGTGGCATCATGTTGAACCCACATCTCTCTATAAAGAGGACCTGTCACCAGAGGCATATCTAGTGAAAATAACGCCTATGGCAAGCACTGAAACTGCGCCCCTGTCAATACATTTGAAACCCATCTTTCAGATAATCTTAACAAAAAAAAACAGCTAACAAAACTAGTGATATTTATCATTCCTTGTGATACCTTGGGTAGTGACATATCCTCTTTATGGAGAAATCTGGGGTTTATTAGACCCTTGATCCCTCCTCTGCCCTCCAAGGCCAGGTAAATGCAGAACCAATACTGGATGTGATGAAATCTTCATCACTTAAGGCCTCAGTTTTCACAGAGGAGAGAGAGAAACTGATGTTCCTCCTTCTTGTGCGCTATTGATCCGACCAGATGGAATGGGAGAGCCTGGGAGAACAGAGGAGGGCTGTGGCTGAACGCAGCAGGGATAGTGCTGCCATTGTCCATTAGCAAAGGTGCTGAAAAGGAGATCCTGCCTATGCTCGGGAGGAGGGAAGAAGAGACCCTCAGACCCTGGTAAGTGCTTTGCTGCCCAGCCACTCAACAGCCCCCCTTCAAATGGCGCCCATGGCATTTTCCATGGCTGCCATACCCTAGATACGCCACTGCCTGTCACACATTCCTATTACAAGGGATGTTAACATCCTAAAGGTTTACAGACCTAAATTTTGCTTTAATGTCAAAAACTCAGTATAATCGCGTTTTGCTTTGTTTGAACCATTTGGAAGTGGACTTACTGTTGTGTTTCAGATCATTGTCCTGCTGCATAACTCAGGTGCACTTGAGCTTGAGGTCACAAACTGATGGCTGGACATTTTCCTTTAGAATTTTCTGGTAGAGCTCAGAATTCATGGTTTCATCAATTATGGTATGTTGTCCAGGTCCTGAAGCTGCAAAGCAGACCCAGACCATCATGATACCACCACTATGTCTGACTGTTGGCATGATGTTCTTGTTATGAAATGCTGTAATAGTTTTATGCCAGATTTTTGTATCATCAGTCCACAGAATATTTACCTAAAAGTTTTGGGGATAATCAAGATGTTTTTTGGTAAATGTGAGATGAGCTTTTGTGTTATTTTTGGTCAGCATTGGCTTTGGCCTTGGAACTCTGCTATGGATGCTATTTTTGCCCATTCTCGTTCTTATTGTTGAATCATTAACACTGATCTTACCTGAGGCCAGTGAGGCCTGCAGTTATTTAGATGTTGTTCTGGGTTCTTTTATGACCTCCTGGATGAATGGTTGTCATGCTCTTGAAGTAATTTTTGTGGGCCAGCTACTCCTGGGAAGGTTCACCACTGTTCACAGTTATCTCCATTTGTTATCTCCTTTCATTGGAGTTCCAAAGCCTTATGCCGCGTACACACGGTCGTTTTTTTGTGATAAAATAAAACGACGTTTAAAAAAACGTCATTTAAAATGATCGTGTGTGGGCAAAACAATGTTTAAAAGACGTTTTTAAACCCGCGCATGCTCAGAAGCAAGTTATGAGACGGGAGCTTCAATGGAACAGAGTGCCGTTGAACGTGGTGTACGTAACCGCGCTTTGCAAGAGCATTTTAGAAAACGATTTTAAAATGAAGTTTGAAAAACTTTGTTTTGTTTCGTGAGATAAAACGATGTTTTTTTACATCACAAAAAGTGACCGTGTGTACGCGGCATTAGAAATGGCTTTGAAACCCTTCCTAGACTTGTTTCTAATCTGCTGGCATAATATGTGGCTTTTGTGATCTGTCAGCGTGCTTTACTTTGTCAGACAGCTTCTGTTTATGTGATTTCTTGATTCAACAGGTCTGTGTGTGGCAAGTGAAATTTAACTCAGATTTTCAAAAAATTATAGTTAATCACAGTTCATTCATGATTCAGCATGGGAGGGGGGAAATTACTTTTCACAAACTGTATTTATCTACTGCAAACAGGACACTTTGGGGCAGATTCACAGAGAAATGGATTATCGTAGCGTATCAGAAATACACTACGCCGCCGTTTTTTACCTTGCTCTACGTGGAATTCAGGTAGATTTTCTACGGTAAACGACGGCGGCGTAGTGTATTTCTCCCGTCGCAATCCATCTGCGCGAGTAGGGGGCGTGAAACATTTAAATTAGGCGCGTTCCCGCGGCGATCGCTCTGCGCATGCTCCGTTCGCAAATTTCCCGCCGTGCAATGCGCGAAATCACGTCGTGACGTCATTCGTTGTTTATGTAGCGTACTTTACGGGCGATCCACGTCCCGACGAGTTACGTAAACAAAATACAATTTTAAATAAATTCGAAGCGGGAACGACGGCCATACTTAACATGGGCTACGTAAAGTTAGAGCAGCAAAAAGCTGCTCTAACATTACGTATAAAAAAATAGACGAAAACGAGTGCGACGCCCGCTCGTATGTTCGTGAATCCCCGTAAAAACACATTTGCATATCCCGACGCACCAAAACGACGCAAACTCCTCCCAGCGGCCGCAAATAGATGGCAGCGTAGATCCGAAGGCTTACGAAGACGTAAGCCTCTCGGATCGAAGCCCGAAGCCGGCGTATCATGGTTTGAGGATTCAAACTAGTGATACGCCGCGCGAAATTTGAAATTACTCCTGTCTAACACCAGTTAGACAGGCGTAACTGTTTTGTGAATCTGCCCCCATGTTTTTTTTTTTTGTCAAATATTTTTATTAGTTTTTCAAAACATACAATCACATATTGATGTAACAATTTGAATACACGTTTTTTACATAAAGCTGTATTGTACAATGGGAAATTATTCATGCCCTAAAAAGGGGAGAGGTATAAACAAGACATTGTCGTACACCTTAAACAAAGTGAAATATGACAAGGATACATTAAATATTCACTTAAAAGATAAGAACAGTAAAGAGTATAAAATTCTAGTAAATAAAGACCAATACAATTAGTCACTAAAGCTGTAAGATTGCTGGAATCAAGAAGATAATATATTAAAAAAAAAAAAAAAGATAAATAAAAATAAAGAAATAAATGGATATATAAATAAGTAAACAAGGTGGATTGGTTCAAAATAACATTAGCCGTCCATTAAAACTCTAAATTCCCTAGACTTCGTAAAGTGCGACCAGCATGCCCATCTGCTATGGAATTTCTCGGAGGAATCATGCGATTGGTGGATTAAATCCTCCATGTTTGCTATGTGTTGGACCTTTCGCTGCCAATCAGAGACAGAGGGGGGAGAAGGTTGAAGCCATTTAGCTGGAATGCAAAGCTTTGCAGCATTGATGAGGTGCAATATTATTGAATCTTTGTAAACAGATTTAGGTAAGGATGAGTGATGCAACAAGTATTGTTGGGCAGTAAGATCTGGTGTAAATGTAGTAATCTCAGTTATTAGTTTGTGGATCGATTCCCAGAAGGGTCTGATGTCACTACATTCCCACCAAATATGGAGTAATGTTCCGGGGGCAGATTTGCAGCGCCAGCATAGAGAGGATACATTCGGGTTAAACTTATTAACAATATGAGGGGTCCTGTACCATCTTGAATACAATTTGTATCCGTTTTCCTGGGTCAGTACGTTCAAAGAACCTTTATGCAACCTTCGAAAGATAGTCTCCCATTGATCTGTTGAAATGGATATATTAAGATCCTCCTCCCATTTTAGATTTGTGGCGTCTGTTTTTAAATCAAAACCTGAATATAATAAAGTGTGTAGCGTGGAGATTAAGTGTTTTTGGGGAACTGTTTTAAGACATAAATGTTCAAAAGGAGTCTTTGGTCTCTGCCAATCATAGCATGAATTGGGTTTGTTCACGAACCTTGTAACAGTCTCAAAGTCACGCTGGGAGACATTAGTACTGGGGTTGTTAGCAGTAAAGGAATTATAAGTAATAGTGGAGCCTCGTTTGAAAAGTGAATTGACTCTCGGTACTTTCGTTAGATGTGGAACAGGAGGGACAGTGGTAGACAAATACAGAGGTATGTCTGGATTGTGGAATAAGGGGGACATGGGGCCATATACAGATGAAATATCGAATTTTTTACAGAGGGAACCAAATATTTTTAATGTGTTTCCAGTAACTGGGTGAGATTTGACCTTTTGTGGGATTTTACGGGGATGAATCCAAGGTAGATTTTTCAAGGGGATATGACATGTGTACAATGAGCCCTCCAGAGCAATCCAATCTTTAACGTTAGCATGAAGATGCCAATCAACAATACGGGTCAAGTGGCAAGCCCAGTAATATTTTTGCAGATCTGGTAGTCCTATTCCACCCATAAGTTTGGGGATAATGAGTTTATCCCATTTGATCCTAGGCTGCCTCATATTCCAAATACATTTCAGACAGAGTTGTTTAAAGTTCCTGAAGAACGAGCAGGGAATCTTGATTGGGATCGTTTGTAGCAGATACAACAACCTTGGGAGGACGTTCATTTTGAGTATATCTGATCTCCCAAACCAAGAGAAAAAACCTGAACCCCATTTAAGCAGGTCGTTTTTGATAGTATTACACAGGGGTATAACATTTTTGTCATACAAATTTTTCACGTCAGATGTTAATTTAATTCCTAGGTATGTTAAACAGTCCTCCTCCCACCTGAAAGGGAAATTTTGCCTGCAGAGGGAGACCGTAGATACAGGTAACGAGACATTTAAGGCTCTTGATTTTGCGAAGTTAATTTTCATGTTAGAAATTACTTGAAACAGGGAGAGGTCCTGTAGCAAATTAGGAATCGTAGTGATAGGGTTGGAGAGGAATAAAAGGATGTCATCAGCAAATGCTGCTAATTTATAGGTCTTTTCTTTAACAGTAACACCCACAATATCCGTGTTCGCTCTCAATTTACACAAAAACGGTTCTAAGATGAGCACAAAAATTATTGGTGACAGTGGGCATCCCTGTCTCGTGCCGTTCGATACAGAGAAAGCCTCCGACAGCCCGCCATTAACTTTAACTCTGGCCGTAGGTGATGTGTACAAGAATTGAATGAATTGAAGCAGACGTTCTTGTATGCCCAGAGTTTTCAAAGCTTCATACATGTAATCCCATGCTATCCTGTCGAAGGCCTTCTCTGCATCGAGGGACAACAAGAATCCCTGTGACTTAGTGTTCTGAAGCCAAGATTAAATAAGAATTGCTTTTGTAGTATTGTCCCTTGCCTCCCTGCCGGGTATAAATCCCACTTGATCCAAGGAAATAAGGCTAGGTAATAGGGGTAATAGGCGATAGGCTATAATTTTTGCGTACAATTTAATATCCACATTCAATAGCGATATTGGTCTATAGTTGGAGACCAATGTCACATCCTTATCTGGCTTAGGGATCACAGTTATATGAGCCTCTAAAAGATTTTTGTCAATAGTAGGAGGAGCAGGAACAGAATTGAAAGCTTTTAAGAAGTGTGGGATAATCACCTCCTGGAAAGTTTTATAGTAATTAACCGAGAATCCGTCCGGTCCTGGGCATTTACCCGTTTTAAGCTGTTTAAGGGCCAATAGGGTCTCAGATAGATCAATAGGTTTCTCCAGATCTCTAGCTTCCTCTGTATCGATAGGTTTAGGACTGTATGATTTTAGAAAATCAGAAATCAAGTTTTTTCTGTCAGGTAAGTTTTTTGAAGGTGCACTAGTGGGCAAACCGTACAATGTCGAATAAAATTTTTGGAATTGGTTCGCTATATCAGAGGAATTAGTATAGGACTTCCCAGCAGAGTCCGAAATAGAATATATGTTATTATGTTTCCTCAAAGTATTCGAATTAAGAGAGTTAGCTAGAAGTTTACTGCTTTTATTGCCAAATTCATAAAAGATTTTTCGTGATAGATTTAGGTTGCGTTTTATTTTATTTTCCAGCAATAAAAGAAGCTCTTCCCTAGCCTTTGAAAGTTCTAAAAGAGTATCTTTAGCTAAAGATTGCTTGTGTTGTTTTTCCAAGCAGTTGATTCGGTCAGTAAGATTTTTTATGCAAGCCTGTCTCATTTTATTTCTCCTAGCAGCCAGAGAGATCAATTCTCCTCTGATCACACACTTGTGGGCCAACCATATGTTCAGAGGATGAACCTCCTCCGAATCATTCTCAGCAAAATAATGAGCAATCCCAGAACTCAGCAATTTCACATTGTTAGTGTCATTAAGCAGAGAGTTATCAAGTCTCCAGATTTTGGGGATAATAGGTTTTTCTTTGAAGGTTAAAGACATAGTTATTGGGTTGTGGTCAGAGACAACCATGGGTTCCACTGTAGCAGTCAATAGGGAGTCTAGGTCATTTTGAGAAATCAGAAGATAGTCAAGTCTTGAATATGTATTATGGGGAGCTGAATAGAACGTGAAATCTTTAGAGTTAGGGTACAAAGTGCGCCATGCATCATGAAGTGACAATTTATGTAAAGAATTTTTAATCACTTTCAAGGATTTATACGAAATCTTTGATGATCCAGCGGAAGTGTCCACTAGAGGGTTAAGGGCCAGATTTAAATCCCCCCCGACAATGAGCATGCCGGTCGCAAAAGATTCAAGTGTTTCTAACGTTTGCACAAAGAATGGGGCATGTAACCTGTTGGGTGCATACATATTGGCAATTGTGACAGGTTTGTTGTAAAGAGAACCCTTGAGAAATAAAAATCTGCCCTCACTATCAATTTTGGTATCTTGCAATTTAAAGGGGCAAAATTTAGAAATCAAAATTGAAACCCCTCTTGTTTTAGATTCCGGGTAGGTAGCGTTAAAAATGTGAGGGAACCTTTTATCCTTAAATGTCGGGATATTGTTCGTTTTAAAGTGAGTTTCTTGCAGTAAAATAATGTCAGCTTTCGACTTTCTAAGCATCATTAATAATTTTGACCTCTTTTCGGGTACATTAAGGCCTTTTACATTCAGGGAATAAAACTTAACCTTCCGTAGTTGGTCCGATAAGACTTTATCGGGACAAGCCATTTATTTTGTAGGTTGGTGGGAAGAATAGGGAAAAGTTCTTTCTTGGAAAAAAAAAAAAAAAAAGATTCAGGTGACAACTAAAAAAAAACCAACAAGAAACTACCCTTTAGGGAAGTAGAGAAAAATAGAGATATAGAGGACCTCCCCCTCCACAAACCCCGGTGGGGTGAGTATAGAGAGTGCCGCTATGTGGGGGTTGGAATGAGACTGAGCCCAGACAGACAGCAAGACTGTCAAACTGCCCGCCACTAAAGACCTGTGTCAAGACATATGTGCTTCGGTTGATGCGCCATCAATATAATGTCAAGTATAATATATTCTGTCTCCTTCTTAAAAAAAAAAAAAAACCCCATCAAAAGAAAGCACGGATATGTATACTCCAACATAAACATTTATAAACGGGGCATAGTAGTAAGTATTCTTGTAACAACCATTTTAAACCACTGGGATATTTTCAGATACATTGTAGAGATCACACTATTCTATGTTTACCTTAGGAAATGGAAACATCACCATTAGCAGAATAGCAAGTCAAAAGCTATAACCATCAGGCAGGAAAAACAACCGAGGATATCAGAGTAGTATATGTATACCATTGTGTATCAAGCTGCATATACATTAAACATCAGAGAGCAAGGCAGACACAAATGCCCAGGACATTAAAATGCAGCGAAGCAAGGTATACATTAGATTAATATAGAAAACACAAACGTCAAAGGCAGTTACTCCTAAGGCTTCACATGAGGAAATATGCAGGGAAAGCAATAAGTAAATCTTCAATTTTCCCGTCTAGATTTTCTGTAGCGTGTTGAGCTGGGCGAGTGGGGATCGAAGGGCTGATCCTTTGAAGAGATGGATATCTGTTCTGCAGACAGGGAACGACGTCGTCTAAATCTGGTTGGGATCGCGTCCATCGCATCTTCTCGTGCTTTGTCCTTTCTGCTAGATCTGAATCTGAAGTCCGCGTACCATTCGGGTACATCCATGTAAGGGATATCCATCGCCCTGCAGAAGGGGTGTAGATCTTCGGGCACCCTCAGTAGGGCTGAATGACCCTGGTTAGTGGCTAATAAACCGAATGGGAATTTCCAACGATAGATAATGTTTTTGTTTCGCAGCACCTCAAGCAAGGGTCTCAGGTCTCTTCTGTGTTGGAGCGTTATATGCGATAAATCTTGATAGATTTGAACCGGTGAACCCTCATACATGCATTTTGAGCGGAGTCTGGCATTTCTTAAAATTTCCTCCTTTAGTTGGAAATCGCATATGCAACAGATCACATCCCTTGGCGGGTCAGTAGCTTTGCCTTTGGGTCTGAGGGCTCTGTGGATGCGCTCCATCTTAACTGCAGACATGGGGGGGCGGCCCAGAAGATTGTTAAAGATACCAATAACTACAGGCGTAAGCTTGTCGTTTTCCACTGTTTCTGGCAGACCCCGGACCCTCAAATTATGTCGTCTGCTTCTGTTCTCCAATTCCTCCACCTGACGGTGGAGGTCCCTCAGGTGGAGTGTATGAGTGTCCACTTTGTTATTAACATGGCGCAATGCAGCTGTTTGTTGCGCAGTTGTTTTTTCCACTTCCACTACCCGCGCAGTAACTGCGCGAACCTCGACGCTCAGTTCAGCTATGGCGGCTGCCAATGTCGTTTTTATATCTGCTGCGACAGAATGTAGGTCACCTAGACTGGGGCTTTGTGTCATCTGAAGAAATGTCCCGACATTTTGACCCTCAGTTAGGGGTAATACGACCCCGGGTTTAGCTTGTGCAGGTAGTGCTTCCATCGAGCCCTCCATCATTACAGTCAGTGTGTTTCCTGAGCGGAACTTCAAGGGGCCGATGTGAGGTAAATTTTTTCCCGGTTTTTGTCCAAAGTCTCTCAAATCGTGCTCGGGTATAATCAAATCCCTGTTATAGTCTTTTTGTCCAGAAATAAAGCTTACCGGTGCCCTTTTCAGCTAATTTAGGTCCGTAGTAGCGGGAGCTATCAAATCAGGCAGCCATCCACGGTCCCGGCTAGACCACGCCCCCCTAAACAGGACACTTTGTTATACAGAGAAAAGTCATAGGCCCAGATTTACAGCCATCGGCGCATCTTTATGCCGCCGTAGCGTATCTTCTTTAAGCTACGCCGGCGCAACGTTGAGAGGCAAGTATGAAATTCACAAAGAAAATGCGCCCAACGTTGCGCTGGCGTAGCGTATATCCGTCGGCGTAAGCCGACGTAAGTCAAAGTAGGTGGAAGTGGGAGTGATGCATGGTAATGAAGCGTGACCCCATGCAAATGATGGGCTGAGCATCATCCAAGTACTTAAAACGAACGGCGCATGCATCGTAACTTGGACGTATCCCTGTGCGCATGAGTACAACCACGTCGAAATAACTGCCTAAGATACGTCGAATCACTGCCTAGGACGTTAACGTAACCTACGCCCAGCCCTATTCACGTAGTA
The DNA here is from genome assembly GCA_029574335.1 of Rana kukunoris. Lineage (NCBI taxonomy): Eukaryota > Metazoa > Chordata > Amphibia > Anura > Ranidae > Rana > Rana kukunoris. The sequence continues at coordinate 139,705 of JAJQKJ010001520.1, read as the reverse complement.
CTACGGAAACAACGTAAAATACGACGGCTGTTCCCTGGTCCATACCTTTGCATGTGTTGCGCCTCCTATATGAGGAATAACTTTACGCCGGATGTAAGCCTTGCGCTAATCTTTTCCACCGGGCGCATCTACGTTCGTGAATAGACGTATCTCCCTCATTTGCATATTTGAAATGGGGAGTCCAGCGTAACTATGCGCCCAACATACGCCGGCGTAGGCAAGTTACGTTGGGTGGACTGAAGCTGGATTTTAGGCGTATCTTAGTTAGGTGAGTACGGTGCATAAATACAACGGCGCTTCTTGACACTTACGCGGCGTATATCGAGATACGTCGGCGTAAGTGCTATGTGAATCTGGGCCATAGAGTTTAACCATAGATGCAGCTTAAAACTTTTAAAACTTTTTTTTTTTTTGCATATATTCCATTTCCCTTTGTCTTGGGGGGTGATTTATATCACCCCTCACACCTATTTCCCTTGAGTGTTTTTTGTGTGTGTGTGTGTTTTTTTTTTCTTTATCCCCTCACCCCCCCCCCTTTTTTTTTTCTCCCCTTTGTTATTCTTTTGTATTCTTCTGGTAGTACGAAGAGCTTAGAGAGGGAGCCTCTCTTTTTATTAATTTCCCCCCTTTTTTTTTTTTTTAATGGCAGCAACTTACTCCTCTATAGCATCTCTGAAACTTTGTACCTACAATGTTAAAGGTTTAAATAATGAATCAAAAAGAGGCCAGATTCTATATAGTTTGCACAAAGCCAAGGTAGATATTATACTCCTCCAGGAGACCCATTTCCGTACAGGTGGTGTTCCCGCGTGTCCACGTAAACATTACTCTCAACGGTTCCATAGTTCTACACCGGGTTCAAAAGCAAGAGGAGTGTCAATAGCACTTCATAAACATATGCCAATACAATATCTGAATCATATAGCTGACCCAAATGGTAGATACATTTTTCTTAAAATTCGGTTATGGAATAAGATTATCACCATTGCAAACATTTATATTCCGAACTGTGACCAAACGACAACAATCTCACATTATCTTAATCTTTTAGCAGATTTTGCAGAAGGAATTATTATTGTGGGAGGAGACCTTAACTTAGCCTTAGATCCCATATTAGATAGCTCCACTCAACGATCGAACATCTCATACTCTCGCCTGAGGGCTCTCAAAAAAAAAAACATTTTTCATTGGCCCATAAAACATATAATAGACTGGACTATTTCTTAACTGGACAAAAGGTATTAGAATGGGATCCTTCAATGGAAATAGGCTCATTTACCTGGTCTGACCATTCACCAGTATTTCTAACAATAAATCCACCACAGACTCACGGAACAAATTGGTCTTGGCGTCTAAACGATACACTTATGTTAGATCCAATATGTCATAAGGCAGTTATAGAAGCAATTAGTAACTTTATCTCTGACCATGCCCAAGATGAAACAGCACTCCCCTTAAAATGGGAAGCTCTAAAAGCAGTATTACGGGGTCTGTTTATTCAATATGGCTCACGACTTAAAAAGAAAAAATCCATAATTATCCAAAATACTCTATCAAAGCTTCACTCTTTAGAAACTTTACAGAAAACCAGTCATTGTGCAGAAATATTAGCTAATATTTCATCCACAAGGGCCTCTCTTTTGAAGCTATTTGAAACATCCCATAAATCATACGAACAGAGAAGAGCACTGGAAAGATATAGATCAGGGGATAAATGTGGGAGACTATTATCACAAACATTGCCGTCCATGCCCCGTCCATCCCAGACCTTTATACCCAGTATAAAAAAGCCATCTGGAGAAATTACGTCAGACCCACAATCTATTCAACATGTTTTTAGAGATTATTTCTCAGGTCTCTATAACTTGGCTCCATCACCATCTTCGGAAGATGTAGTTGTAGCCAATCGACAAATTGAAGATTATGTACAGGAAACAGCTATCCCAGTATTAGATGATGACAAAAGAACATTGTTAGATCGTACTTTTCAACTTGAGGAATTATTGGATGTGATTGCCGATATTCCATCAGGAAAGAGTCCAGGCCCAGATGGATTCACTCCAAAATTTTACAAAACCTATAAGGAATATCTATCTCCATTTTTGCTCCAAGTATTAAAATCTATTTCCCCTAGGAATCAATTCTCAACTCAGACATTAGAAGCTCATATTACTCTGATTCCGAAACCGGAAAAGGACCTAACTTTATGTTCCAGTTTTCGCCCGATCTCGTTAATTGGGATAGACTTAAAAATCTTTGCTAAATTAATTGCATTACGTCTCCAACCTCTTCTTCCAAACCTGGTACACTTAGACTTGTACAAGGTAGAGAAGCACGGGACAATACTATAAAAACCTTTTTATCAATGAATTATGCTCAAACAGCAAAAATACCAGTATGTCTCCTTTCAGTTGATGCAGAGAAGGCCTTTGACCTAATTGGATGGCCCTTCTTAAAACAAGCATTAATGCAAATAGGTCTGGGCCCAAATTTACTGCACAAGATTCTGGCATTATATACTAAACCTGAGGCTAGGATAAAGATCAATGGATCGTTATCAACAAGTTTCACCATACAAAATGGTACCCGACAAGGATGCCCACTATCACCTTTACTTTACGTCCTGGTAATGGAGCATCTAGCAATAGCAATTAGACAGAACCCTTTAATTGGGGGCATACAGATAAACCAAACGGAAATAAAATTAGCCTTGTTTGCTGACAATCTATTGCTATATGTCACTAATCCACAGGTTTCCATACCGGCTATTTTATCAGAATTTAAACGTTTTGGTACCCTTAGTAACTTTAAAGTAAATATATCAAAATCAGTTATTCTCAATGTGTCACTCAGTTCACAACAAGTGGCGGTATTGAAAAATAGTTTTCCACTCAAAATCTGTTCTTCGGTACTAAAATATTTAGGTATTTTCATCCCCTCTGACCTGAACCATGTATATCTAACAAATTATATTCCTCTTATGCAACGAACCTTACAGGATTTAAAAAATATGATCACAATAAATATTCGTGTTTTGGGAGGATTAATATTCTAAAAATGGATATAATACCGTGGTTTTTGTATCTCTTCCAAACCATGCCTGTCTCTATCCCTAGATCTTATTTTTCTACTTTACAGTCGGCCTTTACAAAATTTATTTGGGGCCATAAAAACATAGATTAAAAAAATAAATTACTATCACTACCCATAGTGAACGGAGGAGCGGGTGCACCTGATCTTTACCATTATTATGTAGCGGCAGTATTAACAAGGATAGTGAACTGGTTCCACTCCTCCAATACTAAACAATGGGTACTAATAGAGCAATGGCTAAATCAATTTGATCTTACCGCTCTTCCTTGGTTAGATTTTGAGAATAGTGATATCTATCGAGATTTATCTTCTACTATGCCCTCCCTAACATCCCACCTATTAAAAATTTGGACCAAAACAATTCTACAATTAGAACTTTCCTCATTAGTGGGACCTATGACACCTTTATTTGGTAACCCACGATTTCCGCCGGCTTTAAAACGTAAAGATTTCCTCATTTGGAACAAAGAATCACATCGTAGAGTGTGCCAGATTACTTGCCAGGCAGCATTCCCACCTATACTAAACCTAATCTTTACATCAAAGCCCTCACTTACACAATGGTTGGAATATCGGCAACTATTATCTTTCTTGTCCTCTCTTCCCTCAAATAAATTTTTGTATAGAGACACAACTCAGTTTGAACTTCTATTGCTACAAGACTCAAAACCAAAACATGTCTTATCTTCAATCTATAAGATATTAGCTATAAAAAAACACCCTGAACTCCCTGAATACATAAGGAAATGGGCGAATTAGTTAAATGTTCAAATTGAAGATGCAGAGTGGAAGAAAGCATTTAATTTAACACATTGTATGTCACTAACAATTAAAGCACAAGAGACAAATTACAAACTTCTTTCCAGGTGGTATTGGAGCCCAATGTCATTAACGCGTATATACCCAGATAAATCAGACATATGTTGGCGATGCCATATATTTAAAGGTTCATTGCTACACGTGGGAATGTCCCCCAATCTTAAATTTCTGGGGAAAAAATTATGCAGCTATACACTTTAGTTACTGGGGAACCAATATTAAATACACCACAAATCACTTTGCTCTCAATACTACCAGGGTCATATAAGAATATTAAAAGGGGTCTTTTGAGACACTGGTTGACAGCAGCAAGATTAGTTATACCACGGCACTGGCGCTCAATACAAACTCCATCAGTTAAGGAATGGGCCAGTGAAATGGATGGTATAGAAAAGATGGAATCACTTTTAGCACTTGAATTGGATACATATGAGGAGCACCTTCGGACTTGGGTCCCCTGGAGAGTATATAGAGAAACAACAAGAATTTAGAAATTACTTGTAGGAACAGAACAAATTAGTGGTGGGTGGTGGGGGTTGTTGCTGCCAATCCTTAACCTTGCCCTACATTTTATTTATTTTTATTTTTTATTTGTTTTTTTTGTATTTGGGGATGTTGTCTTGTCTTGTCTAGTCCAGTTTTGTTTGTCTTGACCAGTCTTGTCATGTCTAGTCTTGTCTTGCCCAGTCCTGTTTTGTATAGTCTTTTTGAACAATATATGGAAACAAAAATATATCAGACATTGATTAGATGAAATAACTATATTACTTATCTGAACACATCAATGTCTGTATAATATTCTATAATGTATTGTCATAATATAATAAAATCAGAATGAACTAAAATAAATATAAAAAAATAAATAAATAAATAAAAAACTTTTAAATGCTGCCATCTCCTGGCTGATGTGGTTGTTGAACAATAATACATTAACAATGTATTCCAATAGTATGCACTTTGTGTTAAAGATTGTCAATTCATTTGAAGGGCTGCCAGCTCTCCTCAAAGGACCAATTAATGGACATACAGCAATTTTTGCAACACATGTGAGTTGTAATGCATGAAATTGGCAGCTACTGCACTGTGCACCATAACAGGTGTGCAATTTAAAAAGCACATTTTATCATACAATGCATACGTGTGAATAAGCCCTACATATTTGTTCTTGTGTGTAGTCACTCTTCAGCATGCCACAATAAATATATTTACCTCCCATGATACAACAGATGCCTTCTTATTATTGCTGTCCATCAGGATGCATTGGAAGTTTTGTACGATGACATAAGATTTTTTAGGATGTCAGGTTGTGGATTGCATATTAACTATTTTCCCACTAAAAGGGCAATAGGTAAATGCTAAATTAGCTATACTAATTGGTTTCCTGAGCTCCTGCTTTTTAATTAGTTCTTTCAGGATGAAAGCAGTTCTCTGTAAAAGTCATATGTTTGCTAAACTGTGCTGAATGTCACTCCGCTCTCAGCACTCCACATATGATTGGGATTCAAGGACTAGATAGATGCATGAGTATGAAAGAAAGGGATATACTAACAATTTCTGAACAGTAATAGACGAGGTCAGCACTCAAGGGTGTTGACATAGTTCAGGTGTATATAGCCACTTTTTAAATAATTTTTCTATAGAGTAAGAAAGTGTTAGCAACCTTGTTAGGTTTTTATTGCTATCTACATTCCCGTTGGGAAAATTCACTGGGCCAGATCCACAAAGAACTGGCGCTGGCGTAGCCTATCTAAGTTACACTACGCCGATGTAAGTTACAGCGGCGTATCCTTATCCACAAACACTTTCCGCTGTAACTTACGGCGGTGTAGTGTAATTGTTGCTGCGTAAGGTCGCGCAATTCAAATTATAAAGCTGTGGGCGTGATTTAATTTAAATCAGCTTGACCCCACGTAAAGGATGCATGCGCCGTCCGTTGAGATATCCCAGTGCGCATGCGCGAAATCACGATGAAAATAGTCAATGAAAACGACGTGAACGTTACTTACGCAATTCCCTATTCGCGAAAGTTTTACGCAAACGACGTGAATGACGGAAAAATCGACGCTGGCCCGGCGTCCATACTTAACATTACGTACGCCTCTATACAGCAGGGGTAACCTTACGCCGGACCTACGCTTACGCAAACGACGTAAAAACACTGCGCCGGCGGTACGTACGTACGTACGTGGATTGGCGTATCTAGCTCATTTGCATATTCAACACGGAAAATAAACGGAAGCGCCCCTAGCGTCCAGCGTAAATATTAAACTTAAATAGGACGGCGTAAGACGGCGTATCTTTTTTTTTTTTTTAAAGATATTTTTATTGAAAAAAAACTAACAGTACAACACATACAAAAACAAAACTTAAACAACACAGAACATACATCGGCAACAGTTTGCTCCTTAACCTCCCTGGCGGTATCCCCGAGCATGACTCGGGGTGTTTTTTTTCTGCTGAGATCGGTATCCCCGAGTCACGCTCGGGGTAGCCATGCAGAGCCTGCAGCGCGTGCTGGCTTACCTTGTTCCTGAATCCAGCGATGCATCCACGCTGTGTGAGCGAGCGGGTGCTCGCTCGATTCACACAGCGTCCCCGTGTGCCGCCGATCTCCATTCCCTGCGATGTTACGTCGCACGGGAGCGGAGAACGGCTCCAAATTCAAAAAAGTAAACAAACACTATACATACAGTACAATGTAATCTTATAGATTACAGTACTGTATGTAAAAAATACACACCCCCCTTGTCCCTAGTGGTCTGTCCTGTGCCCTACATGTCCTTTTATATAATAAAAAGTGTTCTTTCTGCCTGCAAACTGTAGATTGCCCATAGCAACCAAAAGTGTCCCTTTATGTCAAAAATGGTTTTAGATCAGCTAGAAAACAGCGATAATAAATTATAAACACTTGCAGAATTGAGCGATAGCGATTTGTGGGGAAATTCGTCATAAAAAAAAAAAATAATGACAGCGACAATTCTGCAACTGAGCAAATTTCAGTGTTTTTGAGTTGATTACATTATTGAATATTTTTTATTATAATTACATTATAATTTGTTATAATTATTTATAGTTTTTTATTATATAAAAAATTATGATTTTGTTTTTCAAACTTTATCATACCCGGGATGTCTTGTTTGGACAGATTTAAGCAAGTTATTCCTAAGAATTGCAGGCCTACAGTATAAAACGCCAAATTTCCATGCAAATAATTGTACCGCTTTTGGTACGTAATTCCAGACAGAATCATACCGCCAGGGAGGTTAATCACTCCATACCATTATCAACAGCATAGTTATAAAGAAGTCAAAAGTCAGAGTAGCAAGGTACATGCAACAAAGTTTACCACTTTGTGGGACTGCATATTAAGGTCACTCTAGCAGAGGGAGACTGCACCACCAACACCCCTTTTTACGGCTGTATAGGAGATAGGGTCAGGGGGCTAGCCAGCCAAAAGTAGTGGATAAAATCAGCTACATGCCCACATCCGCGGAAGCAATCCGCCGAGGCCGAGGCCAGTATGCCCATTCTGTGCATCCTGGCCGGGGGCAAGTGTGAGTGGTGAAAATTTTTCAGTTGAATCACCCTGTCTCTGGAGGCTATAACAGAGGTCTTAAAAGTATCACAGAACTCAGTCCAGTCACCTTCCGTCATAGTAATATCTATCTTCCCACTTGCTCTGCGCTGCCTTAAATCTAGGATTAGAGTTCACCGTTAGGGCTAGGTAATAGTTAGAGATGAGATTTGTTCGGTCTGGGGAACGCAAAAGCTTTTCAAGGTCAGAAATCGCAAGCGGGTTGTTCAAGGAGCCAAACTGGGCTCGCGCGGCATGTCTTAACTGGTAAAAAAAGAATAAATAATTGGGGGGAAGATTAAAGTCATCTCTCAACTGGGGGAAGGACTTAAAGCCTTCTGAGGTATAAAGGTGGCATAGGTACTTAATCCCCTTGGATATCCATCTCTGAGGGTCAGGTAAAGAGTTAAATTCTGGAAGTGACGTATTGAACCATAGCGGATTATTTGGAGAGGTCACCCAGGAACCCGGGGCATACTTACAAGTCACTGTTTTAAACAGGGACAGTGAAGTTTGCAACACAGTCAGTCCCGGTCCTGGGGGGGTACGCCCGCGGTAGACAATGTTGTGTAATGTCTCAAACGATGTGACCATAGCCCCTTCAGTGGTAGTGCACGCATTATTGGAGTCGGGGTGTAACCAGTCATGAATATTCACCAGTTGGGAAGCTTGGTAGTAGAGGTAGAAGTCAGGAAAAGCCAGTCCTGCCAAATGGGAAGGTAGTCTAAGTGTTTCCAGTGCCACTCTAGGGGCCTTACCATTCCACAGGAATGTTATACAGATTGAGTTGATGCTCTTAAACAATGTTAGCATTGGACATACAGTAATTTAGGTAGGTATATCATTTTTAAAACATTGGCCCTTCCCATCAGATCCAGAGGTAAGTCTTTCCACTGCTTAGTCTGAGACTGCAGCTGTAGTAGCACAGGGCTCAGATTATTGGCAATGTACAGGGACAGAGGTAACTGGACCACAACTCCCAGATATATAAACGAGGTGGCCACCATTAATTGAGTCTGAATGGATTTGGGGAGTAGGTGATTGATCTATGGGATAGATAATGGATTTTTCCCAATTCACTCTGAATCCCGAGAAGTCCCCGAAGTCAGACACCATTTTCAACACATTAGCTAGTAAGTCCTGGGCATCTGCCAAATACACCAGCGTATCGTCAGCATATAGTGAGATTCGCTCCTCTACACCATTGATGGGCAATCCCCTAAGAAGTGGGGAAATGCGTATCCTGATAGCGAGGGGTTCCATGGCCAAGGCGAAAAGCAGGAGTGACAGCGGACAGCTAAGGATCAAATCGGTGCCTTTTGGAGCCAAATCGGGTACAGGATGCCTTCAGGATGGCTGTGAGAAGCAGGAGCTAAGGTCCCATGCTGCCTCTCTCATGGAGTCCCGGCCACGCCCCCAAGACGGCGTATCTACGCAAAAAAACGGCGTATCTTGTTTTGTGGATACAAAACAAAGATACGCCAGCACAGATTTGAAATTACGGCGGCGTATCTGGAGATACGGAGAATAATATTTTTTTTATTATTTGTAGCCTGTCGTTTACTTTTTTTATTTTTGTATTATTTTCTTATTATTTTTAATATTATTTTTCTTATTCTTTACTTTTTAATAATTTTTTTTAATTTTATTTAATTAGTATTATTTTTTTTAAATCACTTAACTTTATTGCTATCACACAGGAGAGAACAATTCCCTGTGTGATAGCAATTGGAGATGACAGGTTCTCTTTATTGACCCTGTCACCTCCAAAACAGGAGTCCTAGCACTGTGCTAGAACTCCTGTCACAGCTGAGATGGGAAGAGCACAGGTCACCCCTCTCACTGTGTACATCAGGGGAGGGACAGGAGACAGACGCGTGGCCGGGGGGAGGACGGAGTCCCGAAGACAGAGCCAGCAGAGAGAGGTATGTGGGGGGGGGGCAGCACACATTTTACAAGTGATTTCGGCTTGTTAATGAGAGAGCGGATTCCCCCACACTACATTTAGTCCTGCTAGAAAGCAACTTACCCCCCTTAACTGTATGTTCCAGCCTCGGGGGACTCCATGGCGCTGCCGCCCCTCTGTGCCTTGCCGCCCCCCGAGGCCTGGCCTTGGTGGCCTTGTGGGAAATCCGGGCCTGCAGATATGGAGGAGCCCCTCCTAATTAAAGTTTTGCCTGAACCTTCTTTTCAACGTTGCCCAGGTACCGACTGAGAGAGGAATCAATCCCTTAGTGTCCAGTACCTTGATCCCCGATGGTTTGTCTCAATACTGTTGGACCGCCAGCCTCTCATTGGCGCTCCTCAACTGGACTCCCCACCGAACAGCCACACTTGCTTAGGATCTTCAAAAGTGAGAACCCAGTCGATCACTGGGTTCCCGTCCTGCTTGGATGTTTCGGACCAGCTTGGCTCCGGAACCAGGAACACTGCATAGCACCCACGACCCGGCCAGGTAGGTCATAACGCTAGGGGCGTGGTGATGTGGCCACCCTAAAGGTGGGTGCCACACACTCCTCGAAGAAGGATGGAAGACGACCTCTAAAAATGGCGCCTGCCTCATAAGTATCCTCTCCCAGCATGCCCAGCGAGGCCCAAGCCTTCCGATTGGACGCTTGGAGAGAACACCCAAACCTCAGCTTCCACTGCTGCCACCTGTCGTCCTGGGGTGGAACAACACCCCAGGCATGACAGAATGAGCCCACAGCACAGCCAAGCTGAAACAGAGACCCTATAAAACAAATCTCAACTAAAATCAGAATCAACTTACACTCTGATTATCCCTTAAATTTACTAGCACCCATACTTTGAAGTACATGGGTGCTACATATGTTAAAAAGAATAGGTTTTATTAGAATAATGCAATAAATTAAATAATAAGTCTCCTGGACATTTAGGCAGGGCCGATCCTACCCGGAGTGCAGTGGGTGCCCCGCACCCAGCGCTGTCATGCGCGAGGCGCCGAGCGAGCCGCCGAGGAGGTTCTTTTTTTTTTTTTTTTATCCGAGCCGTAGAGGAGGTTGTTTTTTTTTTTTTTGTTATTCCCGAGCGGCCGAGCGGCCGAGCCGCCGAAGCAATCCGAGACCCGAGCGGGATGTGACGACGTGACGTCACACGGCTGCTCGGCTCCACCCACCGTGACCTCTGCCACAGCCATCTTCAGTTCAGACAGCGTGCGGGAGCGAGCGCCGAGCGGAGCTGCCGCCTGATTCAGCTGAGATTGAGCGCCTCTGCCTGCCATGTCCTGGGTGGGTCTGTACTAATGGGGGGGGTTGTCCTGGGGGAGTCTGTACTAATGGGGGGTTATCCTAGGGGAGTATGTATTAATGGGGGGTTTGTCCTGGGGGGGTCTGTACTAATGGGGGGTTGTCCTGGGGGAGTCTGTACTAATGGGGGGTTGTCCTAGGGGAGTATGTACTAATGGGGGGTTTGTCCTGGGGGGGGTCTGTACTAATGGGGGGTTGTCTTGGGTGGGTCTGTACTAATGGGGGGTTGTCCTGGGTGGGTCTGTACTAATGGGGGGTTGTCCTGGGGGAGTCTGTACTAATGGGGGGTTGTCCTAGGGGAGTATGTACTAATGGGGGGTTTGTCCTGGGGGGGTCTGTACTAATGGGGGGTTGTCCTGGGGGGGTCTGTACTAATGGGGGGTTGTCCTAGGGGAGTATGTACTAATGGGGGGTTATCCTGGGGGAGTCTGTACTAATGGGGGGTTGTCCTAGGGGAGTATGTACTAATGGGGGGTTTGTCCTGGGGGGGTCTGTACTAATGGGGGGTTGTCCTGGGTGGGTCTGTACTAAAGGGGGGTTGTCCTGGGGGGGTCTGTACTAATGGGGGGTTGTCCTGGGGGGTCTGTACTAATGGGGGGTTTGTCCTGGGGGTATCTGTACTAATGGGGGGTTTGTCCTGGGGGTGTCTGTACTCATGGGGGGTGGTTTGTCCTGGGGGGTCTGTACTGAGGGTGGGGGTTTATTCTTAGTTAGGAGTCTGCACTGACGGAGGGGGTCTATACTTAGTGGAGGGGGTCTGTAGGGGCGACTATAGGTGGAGGAAGGGGGGCAACACCATGTTTTACCTCAACTGGTGACAACAACCCTAGTGACGCCACTGCAGCTGCGGGCTCTTCATTCCTCCTCCCACTCTCTCCTCCTTCTCTTCACGCGCAATGCTGTACTAGCAATGCTTGCCAGGGAAGAAATAGAATAGAAAAAGGAGCAGAGAAGAGGATTGTGGGACTTGTAGTTCGAGGACTGGCAGCCCCACTGTAAAAAAGAAACTGCAGCCCACACGGCTTCAGCTGAATGGGGGAGAGAGAGAGAGCCAGGACCCCAGGAAAGCTTTTAGGGAAGTGCACCCAGGACTTCAGAGGACAGTGCTGAGAGAACACCATCAGAGAAAGAACCCCGCTGCCGTGCGCCACCAGAGGGAAAGCCACACAGCCTAGTGCCATCCCTGGCGGAGAAAGGATTGGAGTCATTGCCAGAATACAGATCTGGGCTCTACCCAGTGGAGTATCCATGAGCAATTCAGATTGAGCTGACTCCTGATCAGAGGAACTGGTGTTGTTGGTCAGGTGAGAGCCGATCGGCCATTATCTACTTATGTCAATAGGATCTGCAGTCTCTGACTGTCTCCTGTATTATTTCTCCAGTCCCTGACCGTCTCCTGTAGTATGTCTGCAGTCTCTGACCATCTCTTGTAGTATGTCTGCAGTCCCTGACCGTCTCCTGTAGTTTGTCTGCAGTCTCTGACCATCTCCTGTATTATATCTCCAGTCACCGACTGTCTCCTGTAATAGGTCTACACTCTCTGACCAGCTCCTGTACTATAATTGCAGTCTCTGACCATCTCTTGTATCATGTCTACAGTCTCTGACCATCTCCTGTACTATGTTTTGGGGCACTTTCTAACAGTATCAGAGAGGTTCCCCTCCAGGTCTCATTAGTGTACGCTCTTCCAGTATTTTCTTTATTGTTAAAAGATCATGGGAGGATCCCTAGGCAACAAAGACTTCTTAGAGGAGCATCTCTGTGTTTGAGTCATTGCCACAGAAACATTTGTAAAGGGGAGGAGTTGGTAAGATGACCACACCCCTTTGTGGGGGCGCCAGAAATATTTCTGCACCCAGGCGCCTGTGACCCTAGGATCGGCCCTGCATTTAGGTACAACATAGCATCACAGAAAATGCCATATGCCCTGTAGTCTTAAAATATTTTAAATAAACACACTTTTCTGTCACATTCCTCCTTTTTTTTTTTTTTTTGCAGAGATTTGACACTGTTTCCAATAACTGCAGTCATATAATTCATGAATGATGAGTTGGCTTGCAAAAGCTGTTGGCAAGATTAAAAAGATGTAAGATACGTGCAAGCCTAGGGCTAATTAATTAAACTAAACCTCGATAATAGATCACAAAATGTCCCCAAATCAGGTACAAAAGACCAATCTAATAGAAACCAAGAACATCTCATAGAAAATACACAAGTCCATTGAAATTCTTTCCAATTGTTAAACATGCTTTTCAAAGCATTGACATTTTATTGTTTTAATACATTGTTAGTTATTGCAGAAATATAGCATTTGTATTAGCTTTCTGGGACAAATTATCTTACAGGCAAATTTAGTATGATTCATTTTAATATATTATTTTTAATTTGGCAAAATGTGCAATCAATTGTTTTATTTCTGCGTATTTATGTAGGTAGTTGTGATAACATAAATAATGTACACAAACAGATGAGGCAAAAAGTCAAGGCTACACAAAGAGTACTTATGTGAAAGCAATGTATGCAACATTACAATGTAATAAAACGTGATGATGTGTAGATTAATATACAGTATAGCATACAATGAGAGTATTACATTTGTTTGTTCTTTTAATTTATAAGGATATGCAGTAGCTGTGATGCATGAAAACAACAAAAATTACATTAACCACTTAAGACCCAGACCAAAATGCAGGTAAAGGACCAGGCCCCTTTTTGCGATTCGGCACTGCATCTCTTTAACTGACAATTGCGCGGTCATGATACGTGGCTCCCAAACAAAAGTGGCGTCCTTTTTTCCCCCACAAATAGAGCTTTCTTTTGGTGGTATTTGATCACCTCTGGTTTTTATTTTTTGCTCTATAAACAAAAATAGAGTGCCAATTTTGAAAAAAAATGCAATACTTTTAAATTTTTTAATTTTTGCTATAATAAATATCCCCCAAAAATATATATAAAAACATTTTTTTTCCCTCAGTTTAGGCTGATACGTATTCTTCTACCTATTTTTGGTAAAAAAAAAATCGCAATAAGCGTTTATCGGTTGGTTTGTGCAAAATTTATAGCGTTTACAAAATAGGGTATAGTTTTATTGCATTTTTATTAATTTTTTTTTTTTTACTACTAATGGCGGCGATCAGCTCTCCCTGTTCTTCAGCTCCAGGGACCGTTCGCGAGACTCCTGCGGCGATCGGGACCGCAGGTCCCGCGGTCACAGTCACAGATCTTTGGACGGGCTTCCCACAGCTGGGCATTAACCAGCCATGCCATTCTGCTGGAATTAATCGGCATTAGGCGGTCCTTAAGTGGTTAAAGTGTATATCTAGGCAACATTTTTTTTTTGTTTAATTTTAGAATTTTCAGGTTTTTATTTTTGTCTGTGTCCATATTGGGGCGATTTATCCTTTCATTGTACTGGTGAGCATTGTCATTATAAAATAAGGTAACAAGAAACCCCAATTTTTTTAGTTGTCCCCAGAAAACAATAAAGGTGAAATCTGCCAGTAAGGCTACTGTCTGACAGGGAACTTCCTGTTCACCTTAACAGATTTCTTCTAGCTTCCTGCTGCATCTTTGGGAGAAGAAGTGAAATTCAGACAGAAAAAATAAACTGGCAGGGGATTTAACCTTACCCTTCTCTATCTAAAAATGTGAACCATGAAATACCAAGACATGAAAGTGCACAAGGGTACAGTAATAGATTATCTCCAAAAAGCAAAGGCCTCAACACCTTAACTCCCCCAGGGTGCAAGACTCCTGGCAGGGGCAATGTACTCTAGTCCACCCAGGCCAAAAGCCAGCCAGGCCCACTCCTACTGTAAGTGGTCCGCTATAGCCAGCCCTCTAAGAACTTAATTAGGGCTCTCGCAAAAAGAGACCCCCCCCCCCCACCATGGTAACAACTTAAAGACCTGAAGGCCACAGGGAACCTGCGCCTTTGCCCTGTTTAAGAATTACATGTATGCATGGGCGTCCACTGAATTTTTTTTAGGGTGGGGGGGGCGTTTCGGCAGCGGCAATACACAGTCAAATTTAACCCTTTCTTCAAACGATAGAGGGGGTCAAAAGTGCCCCGCTAGCGGCCGAATAGCGCTGCTAAAACTATGGTAAAGCACCGCTTTTTAGAGGCGCATTACCAATAGCGCGGCCATCTGGCAGTGTGAAATAGCTCTTGAGATAATTCAGCTTCACTCCATGCCCATATACAGTAAATATAGCGTAGAGAATGTACAGACCCCCTTCAGCACAGATGGACCTCCCCTTCAGCACAGAGCCCCCTTCAGCACAGATGGACCCCCCCTTCAGCACAGACCCCCCCATTCCACACAGACCCCTCCATTCAGCACAGAACCCCCTTCAGCACAGATGGACCTCCTTTAACCACACCCCCTTCAGCACAGATGGACCCCCCTTTAGCACAGATGGACCCCCCATTCAGCGCAAACCCCCCCTTTCAGCACAGATGGACCCCCCTCCCCCCATCCCATTCAGTACCTCAGATCAGCCATCAGCGTAGCACAGGCACAGCAGGTTCCCTCCCCCTGTGTACACATAAACACTGGAGGGGAAGACGGCTTCACTCTGCTCGCAGTGCCTGTGTGACATCTGGCTCAGGACCACCCAGCCCGTGGCCGCGAGAGAAGGGGAAGGTTGGTCAGGTGCAGTGGTGTCACCCTGCACCAGACCAACCCTTGCCCCCCTCCCTGCAATGCCATGGCCAGCACCTCGCCTCTCTCTCCCTGTTCTAACCTGCCTTTTACCGCGGCACTCTTCACGCTTCAAAACCTTTTAGATTTTCCAGGGGGGGTCAATTGTCCCCCCCTTGCCCTATGGAGCAGACGCCCATGCATGTATGTGCATGCACTGACAGTGTCTGGAAAGCTAATTGGGGACTACATCTGCAATAACTAGTTCAGATCACCTAGATGCTTTAGTTAATTTAAACAGGATTAAATGTTTTGAAGTGCTGCCCATTGCTCTGAACCATGCACAATTCTGGTTTTAACTACTTGCTTACTGGGCACTGACCAGGCCAATTTTCAGCTGTCATCACACTTTGAATGACAATTGCATGGTCACGCAACACTATACTCATATGACAGACATTTTTTATAAATGTTTTCACTCAAATAGACCTTTTTTTTTTTTGGTGGTATTTAATACCACAGTCTTTTTTTTTTCTAAACAAGTTAAAAAATAAGGAACATTTTGAAAAAAAAAAAAAAATGTTTCCTTTGTTTCTGTTAGGAAGTTTTTCAGGGAAAGTATTTTTTTCCCTTCACTGATGTGTGCTGATGAGGCTGCACTGATGGGCTGTCACTTACCTGGTAGGTGAGCCTAATGTGTAGAGGAAGGCCTCTCGTACAGCTCTGGCTCGGGAAGCACTGATAGTGAGACAGTAGTCACAGGAACACGGTGATGTATGAGTGCCTGTAATCAGTCCAGTAGTCTACAGGACAGTTGTAAGCAGATGGAGTAGGCAGCAAGCAGGCTGGTGGTAGAAGAGCTGGCACGGAGCTTGGCAGACTGAAGTGGACAACTGGAAGCAGGAATCAGATGAGGACTTGCTGGACTGTAGATGGTAGTAGGCTGGATGAACAGATACAGGGTCAGACAGGCCAGGTTGGTAACAGTCGGGAAGATCAGGCATAGTCAATAGACAGCAGGATAGTCGGGTCACAAGCCAAGTCAGGAACAGGGAATTAATCAGGCAAAAGTGTTGTGCGTTCGCTGTTCACTCAGCATTGTGTTAGCAAAGCAAAGGAATTGGATTTGCTAACACTGAACCGTCTCTCAGCCATTCAGGTGCTCTGGTCTTTTTGTCACCTGATTGGCTGAAACGCCAGGTGCTGTGATTGGACGCCTGATAGAGAGGACGGAAGAAGCCATCTAGGATGTGCAGGACACCGCCACCGCCACTGACCCGCGAAACAGGTAAGTGACAGGCGATGCACACTGGCAGAATTTGATGGGGCACCGTAGCGGAAATTGATGGGCACACTGGCAGCATTTGATTGGGCACAGTAGCGGCAATTGATGGGCAAACTGGCAGCATTTGATGGGGCACAGTAGCGGGAATTGATGGGCACACTGGCAGCATTTGATGGGGCATAGTAGTGGCAATTGATGGGCACACTGGCAGCATTTGATGGGCACAGTAGTGGCAATTGATGGACACACTGACAGCAATTGATGGGCACAGTGTCAGTAATTGATGGGCACAGTGGCAGCAATTGATGGGCACACTGGCAGCAATTGATGGATACAGTAACTGCATTTGATGGCGACAATTTATGGGTACAGTGGCTGCGTCTGATGGCACAGTGGCTGTGTTTGATGGCACAGTGGCAGCATTTGATGGCACAGTGGTGGCAATTGATGGGCACAGTGGCTGCGTTTGATGGGCACAGTGGCTGCATTTCATGGGCACAATGGCTGCATCTGATGGGGACAGTGGCGGCAATTTATGGGTACAGTGGCTGCGTTTTGATGGCACAGTGGCTGCGTTTGATGGCACAGTGGCTACATTTGATGGCACAGTGGCTGCGTTTGATGGTCACAGTGGCTGCATTTGATGGGCACAGTGGTGGCAATTTGTAGGTACAGTGGCTGCGGTTGATGGCACAATGGCGGCATTTAATGGCCACAGTGGCGGCAATTTATGGGTACAGTGGCTGTGTTTGATGGCAAAGTGGAAGCATTTGATGGCACAGTTGCTGTGTTTGATTGGCACAGTGGCTGCATTTGGTGGGCACAATGGCTGCATTTGATGGGGACAGTGGCGGCAATTTATGGGTACAATGGCTGCGTTTTGATGGCACAGTGGCTGCGTTTGATGGGCACAGTGGCTGCATTTGATGGGCACAGTGGTGGCAATTTGTGGGTACAGTGGCTGCAGTTGATGGCACAGTGGCTACGTTTGATGGGCACAGTGGCGGCAATTGATGGGCACAGTGGCTGCATTTGATGGGCACAGTGGCTACATTTGATGGGCACAGTGGCTGCAATTGATGTTTTTTTATTTTCAGTTTGTTTGCGCCCCCCAAACATTTTGAGCACCAGCTACCACTGCTCTCTCCCCATTGGCTCAGACACAGAGGTTAGAAGGGAGCAGGGGGATGGGCCGAACCTAGCTCTGTGTATCACATGGACACACAGAGCAAAATAGAGAGCAAGGCCACACAAGTACCCACATAGAAAGTGGCTTGCTATAGGGACACTCTGCAGGGAGGGAGGCACTAGGGGTACCGGCAGGGGACTCCAGAAGAAGAGGATCAGGCTGCAAAACGATTCCACAGAGCAAGTATGACATATTTGTTATATTTTTTTTAAACTAAAAAAAAAAAATCTTTAGAATCACTTTAAGGCAGTTTTACTAAAGGAGATAAGAATATTCATTCAGATCGATGTTGTTAAATGTATTTATACAATGTTCTTTTTCTAACAATATATTTGTACTTTGATATATTGCCTACTCAATAAAACTTTATGGAAAATTAAAAAGAATATTCATTCAATAAATTGAGTGGCGATTCACTTCAATTATCTAATCATGGAGGAAGCAAAATCCTGTTTATTTATTTATTTCATGGACACATGACTGGTTATTTTAAGTGAAAACAATTTGTTAAGTGATAATTCTGACTTCTTTGAGAATGGTATCTAAAAACTGAAATGATCAGCAAGGGTTTATAAAATGGAAGTTAATCTGGGATTTGTAGTTCTTCCAACTATTATGCCGCGTACACACGATCACTTTTTGTGATGAAAAAAAAAACGACGTTTTTCAAACTTCATTTTCCAAAACGACGTTGCATACACACCATCGTTTTTCCAAAATGCTCTAGCAAAGCGCGGTAACGTAAGACACGTTCGACGGCACTCTGTTCCATTGAAGCTCCGTCTCATAACTTGCTTCTGAGCATGCGCGGGTTTAAAAACGTTGTTTTCAACATCGTTTTGCCCACACACCATCACTTTTTATCACACACAAAACGACACAAAAAATTCAAGCATGTTCGAATTTTTTTTGGGTCGTTTTTTTGAAGACATAAAACGACGTTTTGCCCACACAAAGTGATTTTAAATGACGTTTTTGAAAACTTCGTTTTTTTTCATCACAAAAAGTGATTGTGTGTACGCGGCATTAGGGAACTTTCTAGTTTTCCAAAGCAGAATTTTATATTTCTCTGGTTTTCCTGCCTACTGCAAATGAAGGAAACAGAATTTCAATTTTTTTTAACTTTGACCTCAGCCCAGGAGCCAACACAATTACCTGGTTTTAATGGACTTGCATTTCTTGATCAGATGTGCAGCACCACCTGCTGGTTTTGCTTGGTGCTGCATTTTTGAGAGCGTTCTTCAAAAAGACAGTAGACTTTAGTCATACAAGTAAATCTGAACAGCAGCAAGTCAATCGACCATAGCTATTACATGAATGTGTTCCAAGCAGTCAACATATTGAAAAATATGTATCTCCTATAAAGCTTCACTGATAAAAATAACATCTTTCTATTTTAATTTATCCAGCACTAGCCAAGCATATAATTTAGTGCTAACTTAAGGGGTGCTTTAACATTTGGTTCTGTATAGATAGGGTGTTTTTGGCTGGAACTAATTTGATTCATATTATGGAAAATGAACTTCAGGCGCACAGGTTGCAAATACAGTTACAGATAATTGTTGTCTGAGCTAAAGGCTACAGGAAATGGTAAAGTTAATTTTAACAACATTAAATTCTGCTGCCTCTATAGCAAATGGGATTATTAAAGAATGTGTTGGGATACATTTTAATGGCAGGAAAACTTAGCAAACAATTTTGCAACAGCAATGATAAACTAGGAAATGTTATGCTTTCCCTGAGCCTGTGCGCAATCACTACATCTGTCAGATATCTTTGCATGCTACCTTGCATTTGAATGTGTACATATTTTAAGAAGAAAATATAAAAGAAATAAGAATTGAACAGAATGTAGTTTGCTAGTGTGAGAATAAATGACATGCAATGCCAGATAGAGAAAGCTCAGGCAGAAAAAAAAATAAAAATAAATGCAGTTATATGTTTATTAAAATGTATATGAAATTGCCATTTACATGCAACTGGTCTAATAAATAATGCAAGGAAGAAACATGCATAATGAGATTATACATATAATAAATACAAAGTCATATGCATATTATCTTTTATCACATAGAATAATGAATAGTATCTATATCATGATATTTTCAGTTTTTATTTGCACAACATTTTCACATCCCCAGAAAGGATAGTGGGGGTTCAAAGCAGGGCAACAAAATGAAAAACACCAACATGCTTTGTTATTATATGTATCATTTCATTATTACCATGTGTACCCTGTTGGTAAAAATAAGAATTCCAATTTTGGAATAAAAAAAAAAAAAAGTTGGAATGCCCGTGTGCTGAACGAGCAGAAAAAACTGTGAAACGCGTAGCCATATTGAAGATCCATGGTTAATTATGCATTATGTATAATTTCATTATGTGTGTTTCTTACATGTATTTGTTTTAAATCAGTTTATTACCATGTGTACCCTGATGGTAGAAATAAGAATTCAAATTTTTGAAGTAAAAAAAGTAGGAATACCTATGATGCGGAATGAGCAGAAAAACTGTGAAACGCGTCGCCATATTGAATATCAATGTTTAATTATGCATTATGTATAATTTCATTATGTATGCTTCTTACATGTATTTTTTTTTAAATCAGTTTATTACTATGTGTACCCTGTTGGTAGAAATAAGAATTAGAATTTTGGAAGTAAAAAGAGTAGGAATACCTGTGTGCTGAACGAGCAGAAAAAACTGTAAAAGGCGTAGTCATATTGAAGATCCATGTTTAATTATGCATTATGTATAATTTCATTATGTATGTTTCCTCCATATATATTTTTTTCAAATCAGTTTATTACCATGTGTAAAAAACAACAAGGGAAGAGGCGCCTCTTCCCTTGTTTTTTTTGTTTTTTATAGAATTGGAACATGGTTTCTGTTCCCCTCTGATGGCAGCCCTAAGGCCGTGTACACACGACCAAATAAATCTGTTCAAATCGGTCTGACAGACCGATTTGTTTGGATTTGTCTGCTGGGCTGTTTTGTTTGATCGCTGTACACACGATCAAACCAAAATCCCCGCCGGCAGACAGCGCGGTGACGTGGCGATGACGTTGACGCCGCCACGTCACCGCACCAGGAAGTAAAACACTTCCGCGCATGCGTCGAATCCATTCGACGCATGTGCGGGCAGATATGTCTGCTGGTTAGCGTACTAACCAGCAGACATGTCGGACGGACGGGTTCCCAGCCGACAGATTTTAAAGCATGCTTCAAAATCTGTCTGCTGGCAAAATCTGTCTATCCACCCGTACACACGATCGAATCTGTCTGCTGAAACGGTCTGTCAGACCGTTTCCAGCAGATAGATTTGATCGTGTGTACGCGGCCTGAGAGTGTGTACCCCCATCAAACTTTACAGACTTTTTTTACCCCTCTTGTCAGACCTTGTAATTTATTGGTTGCTGACACTGCCCATCTTGTGTGTACCTATGGTGCTGATTTGATTCCGGATGCATTGGCTTTACTGCGCATTTTTTACTTGTTTATTACCATATGTACCCTGTTGGTAGAAATAAGAATTTTGGAAGTAAAAAAAAGTAGGAATACCTGTGTGCTGAACAAGCAGAAAAAAGCAGTGAAACGCGTAGTCATATTGAATATCCATGGTTAATTATGCATTATGTAGATGTGCATTAATCCGCATAGGTTACAACTAAGTATTTTAAGAGTAACTCTTATACCAGTATGTAGATACTGTGGGCTTTTTTTGTGTTTTATGTCCATACACTCGGAACGCTGTACCCGGAAAGTGGAGTAGATCTTGTTTGAAGGGCTGGTTGTTTGGCTTGACCTGGGTGTATGCCTTCCTTATCTTTTATGTGCATTTGGCCACTCATAGCCTGAAGGGTAACATGCCCTGGTAAGCTGCAGAGTGTTTTAAGCTAGGTACAAAAAGTGAAAAAAATGACTGGCCGATTTTAGGGCCATGTGTACAGCCTCTCACCTGACAGAAGTTGGTTTCACGACTGACTTCTGTTGAACGAGCATGCTGGAAAACCAGCAGCTGTTTGGAAAACCGACCGGCTCTTGCAACCAATGGCTGCAAATGGGAAAGTGACCGCTCCAAATAGATATGCTTGGCTGATATATCTCCTCCTGAAGACCACAGGTGCTGGCGATGCTTATAGCAGATGTAGCATTACCCCCAGTGGAGCTGCTGGATTTTTGGGCGGCGTGTTACCTCGTGGCTCCTCCGAAATTCCTAGGGATGAATGATGCGTATTGCATGTAGTAGAAGTAAAGGAATGTCCAGACAGGTGCTCTTTGCTGGGCTCTTTATTACCCAGCCGGGTAAAAACAGTAAAACTTGTGGTGAGTAAAGTAAAGCTGAAGAAGATAGGAGAATAGCAGATTCAGGCTTAATGTTAGAAAACAGTCCTGCTCCCAAATGTAACACTTCTTATCACCACTCCTGCCTCCCTCTCACTGACCTGGCAGCCGGAGTATCACTCGGGCAATTATAGGATAAAGTCTCTGCCACAGACCCTCCTTGGTGAACTTGAACTTGGGAAAAAGTCTCTGCCACAGACCCCTCTCAATGAGCCTCAGAAAGACACCTCTACCACAGGTCCTCTCTGGGTTGAATTCTTGGAGATATGCCTCCTTAAATGAGTTACGTCTGGATCTCCTTCAACTTGTCGCTGTTCAGATGCTCCAGGCCAGCAGGGCCTAAGAACCAGGAACACCCCACGGCACGCACGCTCTGGCCAGGTAGGCCACAACGGGGGGGGGGGGGGGGCGCCGCGATGTGGCTACCCTATAGGTGGGTGCCATACTGGACGAAGAAGACCCAGAACCAATGGCCTCTGTCCCATAAATACCGCTCCCCAGCATGCACAGCGAGGACAAACCCTCGTGATTGGCTGCTGAGAAAGGGCACCCAAACCTTGACTCCACCCATGCCACCTGCAGCACCGGGGCTGGAAGAACACCCCAGTACAACAGAATGGCCTTACAGGCACAGCCAAGCTGAGACAGAGACCGCATTTTGCTACTAACAATCTGGATCAGAGTTTAACTACACTCTGATCTACCCTTAAATTTAACTAGCACCAGTACTGTAAAGTACATAGGCGCTACACAGAAAACTAAAAGAATGTTTGGACTCCAGGAAAAGGTTCCTCAATCTGCAGCAAATGGAAAATAAGGACACACAGCTGACATTTCGCACCAATCCTCACTGCTTACTCATAGCTGACACTTTAAAAAATACATTTAAAATCAATACTCAATCATGTCGGTCACAGGATCAAAAAGCAGCAAATGGTAAATTGTATCTCATTAGGTCTAATTAGATTAGAAATAACAATCACATGCATGCATGATCAGAGAACGGGGAGTAAGGCCGCGTACACACGACCAAATAAATCCGATCAAATCAGTCTGTCAGACCGATTTGATCGGATTTGTCTGCTGGGATATATTGGTTTGATCGTGTACACACGATCAAACCAAAATCCCCGCCGGCAGACAGCGCGGTGACGTAGCGGTGACGTTGACGCCACCACGTCACCGCACCAGGAAGTAAAACACTTCCGCGCATGCGTCGAATCCATTCGACGCATGTGCGGGCAGATATGTCTTTAAAATCTGTCTGCTGGAAAAATCTGTCTGTCCGCCCGTACACACGATCGAATTTGTCTGCTGAAACGGTCCGTGGGACAGTTTTCAGCAGATAAATTCGATCGTGTGCACGCGGCCTAACACACCTTTATGGCACAAAACGCATTTAATTGTGATAAAAATGTGTGTGTAGATATTCTGAAGTGTATAAATATCGCAAAACCCCTAAACAAGAGGCAATATTCCAGGCAGAATGTCAATTTAGTGGACTTTCAAAAATATAAAAAAAAGTGAAACTGAAAAAGTAACACTACAGACATGACTGAAGTATATACGTGAAAAAGGTGCTTAAATAAACAAACAACGTTATGTGTATATATATATATATATATATATATATATATATATATATATATATATTTATGGTCGTGGCCCTCTGACTGAGAGTGATGTGGATCACATAAACACGCGGCAAGACTTACAACATAAATAGACCTGAAGTGTGCCTTGGTGGTCTGGTCAGTATGCCAAGAAAAGGGGGCATACTCAAAGTAAGTAATGGGTAGTTAATTGAAGAAGGATATGCTGAGAAGTGCCCTGAAAAGGGGAAGGGCGGGAGGGTGTCGAATGCGATTGAATGCGCAGACTCACGGACATGAGGTGAGCTGGGAAGAGTCGGCCCAGTGACGTGTAGTACTGCACACTGAACCGACAAAGAGCATGTGTGAGTGGGCTGCTTAAATACCCTCCGGGCTCCTCCCATAAACTCAGGCCACCATACTGGCCTTCTTATTTATGGTCGTGGCCCTCTGACTGAGAGTGATGTGGATCACATAAACACGCGGCAAGACTTACAACATAAATAGACCTGAAGTGTGCCTTGGTGGTCTGGTCAGTATGCCAAGAAAAGGGGGCAAAAGACTCAGATAGGGAAATAGCTTATATTGATTTCTTGTATTTATTGAGCCAGCTTGGTAAAGGCTTGTGCCATTCCTTCCTGAGGATTTGGGATGTATGTGGCAAAACAAGGAGACTTCCCATCAGCCTGGTATCTTGATTACGTGGTCTGGTACTCCCTGTTGGGAGGCAGTTGAGGCTGCTCTAATTCGGAAAGAATGTCCTGAGAACAGACTGGGATTTGAAGCCCAAGTTGTTGAGGATTCTGACATGCTTGACAAACTGGCTCCCACTCAGGGAGCTGGTTTAGAAAGGGTAGCAACGAGCTACAATCAGATTGGCTGGGTAGATGGAGCAGTAGTCGGTCAAGCACCGTCACTGGGCGTCAGGCATTGTTAGTCTGAAACAGGTTGATGTCAACCCCCGGGGCTGGTTTGTTGCGTTTGCAGACTGAGAGTGTAGGGGTTCGAAAGCGAGTCGGGTGGCGTCGGAGCAGTGTCTGACTGCCGGAGCCACTGACTGTAAATTCACTAGGTCGTAGGGAACCGTAGAAGGCCTGGTAGATGGCTGCTAGGATGACTATGCTGGGCAAGGCCCTAAATGGGGAACGAGTAAGGATTTCAGACATGTCCCTAAAGAGGGCACTCTTGAAAGATAGGCGCTTGCCACTGACTACAGGTTGGTGCTTTTGTATGCTCTGTAGGAGGGACTTGACTGCATGGGCTCGAGAATACTGACAGTTTACTGGGGTCCTGCAGGGACAGGAAATGCTGGCCGCCATCTAGATATGGCGTGATAGTATTGTGAGAAAGGGTCAGCTGCGTGTGGCAATACGATATGAAGACTAGGACGTGTCTAACGTTGCCTATTGCTGCTCTGAGGCAAGTGGCCAAAAATTAGCAGTTAGTGTTCCAAGCAGTGTGATAGGCCTTCAGTGTGTTGCGTGCCAAGGAGTGGTTAATAAGCTGGGTTGAGTTGGTGAGATGCTACTTCAGTCCATCGTCAGCAATGACCAGGGTGGGACAGGGATGGTTATTGGGTCAGCTCCAGGCTCTTGCTGGAAAAACAAATAAGGTTAGAATGGGACAGAGCATCAGCTGCGATTTTGCATTTGCCTGGAATATGACTACAGAAGATATTAAACTGGTGACGGAGTGACAGCTGCGCGAGCCTGCGCAAGAAGGACGTGATGGGGAGAGGCTTGATCTACCTTAATTGTCGGCTGTGGCCTGATTGTCTGTGGTGAAGAACACTGTCTGTCCAGTTCAAGTGTGACCCCAAACCTGGGCAGCTGCCACAATGGGGTGCAGCACGAGGTGTGATGAAGACTGGGTGAAGCAGAAATTTAAGAGAATTTCTGGGGGCCAAGGTTTGGAGAACCAGTGGCGAACGAAAAATGCACGCAAAAGCCTGTGGTGGCTCGGCTGACACTGCCGGGATGAAGATTGAAATGCTGTTCTATCAGGTGGGGAAGTTGTCCCACATAGCTAAGTCTGCTACTGATGCTTGGTCTAGTTTGAGAACTTGGACTGGATCTTGCATTGGTGTGAAAAAATCAAGACAATACACAGGTGCTCAACAAGACGATATACGTGCACTCACTGACCAACGTGCACTCGCTGACCAACGTGCCCTCGCTGACCAACGTGCACCCGCTGACCAACGTGCACCCGCTGACCAACAAGCACTCGCTGACCAACGTGCACCCGCTGACCAACGTGCACCCGCTGACCAACGTGCACCCGCTGACCAACGTGCACTCGCTGACCAACGTGCACTCGCTGACCAACATGCACTCGCTGACCAATGTGCACTCGCAGACCAACGTGCACTCGCTGGTGCTGGATGGAAACCTGAACTAAGTGCAGGGAAAAAGACAGGGAAAAGAAGAGTGGCCCGCGTGCCACTAAAGATGAATGGCCAACTGGGTGCCACTGTGTGTTTGTTTGGCTGATTGTCACTGAGGTGTGTTTGCAAGTTTAGTTTGTATTCGGGTTTGCACGTAGGTGCGTGCTGCAAAGTGTTTTATACTGCTGCAAACAATATTGTGTGGTTGCAAGGGTCTCAGTCTGGTTTGCTGAGATGATATTGCGTGGTTGCAAAGGTCTCGATGATTATGAGGTTTGTTTTGAGCTGGCCTTGTGTGGTTGCACGGGTCTCAACAAGTGAGGGGTTGCTGAGACGATGTTGCGTTTGCAATGGTCTCAAGTGAGTGTCAGGCTGCTGAGATGACTATGTATGGCTGCAAAGGTCTGAACGGGTGTCAAGTTGCTGAGATGATATTGCGTTTGCAATGGTGTCAAATGAGTGTCAGTTTGCTAAGACGACTTTGTATGGCTGCAAAGGTCTGAACGGGCATTGGGTTGCTGAGACGAGATTGTGTGGTTGCAAAGGTCTAGACGAGTGTGAGGTAGCTGAGATGATATTACATTTTGCAAGGGTCTCAAATGAGTGTCAAGTTGCTGAGACAATATTCCCCCCCCATTTTTTTTTTTTTTTATAAAAACGACTGTAAATGAAACGCTGGTAAACATGAGTTACCACATCTGGCTGTGTTTACAAGCTGTTACAGGCATCGGCGTTTCGAATGCCTTTGAACATCCGTCTGAACCCATTTTTTTTATTATTTTTTCCGAAAAGGTTTCTGAACTCAACTGCCTAGAAATTACTATAAATGATCCTGTGTACATGTACTGATAATATAACATAGAGGAGTGATTGGGGATCCTGTGTAGACGTACTGGTAAGATAACATAGAGGAGAGATCAGGGGCGGCTGAAAAACACCCATTTTTCTGGCTGCAAGGGTCTCAATAAATGCCATGTTGCTGGGGCGAGACTGCGTGGTCACAAAGGTCTTTGATGAGTGGGAGGTTGCTCGAGGCGGTATTGCGTGGTTGCAAGGCTCTCGAGTGTGGGGCTGCTGAGACGGTATTGCGTTTGCAAGGGTCTCAACAATGGTGTGAGGCTGCCGAGACAATATTGTGTGGTTGCAAGGGCCTTGATGAATGTGGGGCTGCTGAGACGGTATTGCGTTTGCAAGGGTCTCAACAATGGTGTGAGGCTGCCGAGACGGTATTGCATGGTTGCAAGGGCCTTGATGAATGTGGGGCTGCTGAGATGGTATTGCATTTTCAAGGATCTCAACAAGGGTGTCAAGCTGCTGAGATGGTTTTGCGTGGTTGCAAGGGCCTTGATGAATGTAGGGCTGCTCAGACGATTTTGCGTGGTTGCAATGGTCTCAACAGGTGTCAGGTTGCTAGGCCGAGATTGCGTGGTGGCAACGTTTTTTTTTTTATATATATATATTTTTTCTTTGCGTCAAGGGTGTCAGGCTGCTGAGATGATTTTGTGTGGTTTCAAGGGTCTCGATGAGTGTGGGTCTGCTGAGACGGTATTGCGTTTGCAAGGGTCTCAACAAGGATGTCAGGCTGCTGAGACGATTTTGCGTGGTTGCAATGGTCTAAACAGGTGTCAGGTTGCTGGGCCGAGATTGTGTGGTGGCAAAGTTTTTTATTTATTTTTTGCACTTTAATATTTAATTTTGCTTTTTTTTTTTTTGCGTTTTTATATATCTTTTTTTTTTGCCTTTTGTAAGGGTCATGTGTTGCAAGGGTCTTAAGGGTGTCAGGCTGCTGAGACGATATACGAGTGGTTGCAAGGATGTCAATGAGTGTGAGGGCTGCTGAGACGATATTGCGTTTGCAAGGGTCTCAACAAGGGTGTCAGGCTGCTGAGACGATTTTGCGTGGTTGCAACGGTCTCAACAGGTGTCAGGTTGCCGAGGGGCTGAGATTGTGTGGTGGCAACGATTTTTTTTTTTTTTTTGCGTTTTTTTTTGGGGTTTTTTTTTTTTGTGTTTTTATATTTATTAATTTTTTATTTTATTTTGCGTTTTGTAAAGGTCATGTGTTGCAAGGGTCTTAACAAGGGTGTCAGGCTGCTGATATGATTTTGCGTGGTTGCACGGATCTCAATCAGTGTGGGGCTGCTGAGACGATATTGCGTTTGCAAGGGTCTCAACAAGGGTGTCAGGCTGCTGAGATGATTTTGCGTGGTTGCAACGGTCTCAACAGGTGTCAGGTTGCCGAGGGGCTGAGATTGCGTGGTGGCAAAGGTTTTTTTTTTTTTTTTGCGTTTTTTTTTTTACGTTTTTATATTTATTTATTTTTTTATTTTGCGTTTTGTAAAGGTCATGTGTTGCAAGGGTCTTAACAAGGGTGTCAGGCTGCTGAGATGATTTGCATGGTTGCAAGGTCTCAATCAATAAGAATTGGGTTACTGAGAAAGGATAGAAACACCTGGTTTGTTTGTACCTTAAGCAAGCAGTATAAGGTAGAAGGACAACTCCTGTTTGAATCGTGGTTCCGTAGGGACCACTAATGAACGATATGGGAGACAACGAATGGTAGCAAATTGATAGGACATAAAGAATGTAATAACATTCTTACTTGCGACAGTGGGCCATGCAAGTGAGTTTGCGGCGGACTGTGGCTGGAGTGAAACATGTCGGGAAGGTGTAGCGTGATGCCGTGCATGGGGCAAAACAATGAGGTTTGGTGTAGAAAATAGAACACGAGAAGTACGTATCAATGCTTTGTAAGCTCCACTGCGGGAACCAAACATATGGTATGGGTGACACCATGAGTGGCCACAAATTTGACATGACAAACAAGCTAACGAATCCTACCTGGGACAGTGAACGTGCGACTGGGTTTGCTTTGGACTGGAGTGGATGTGCAACAAATCCGAAGAGTGTGGTGTGGCGCCATGCATGACGCACAGGCAATAACTTTGGTAAATAAATGAGAGAGAAGAACCGTGAACAAACAATTCGTAAGTTCCGCTGCGGGAACTAAAAACACACGGCATGGGGAACAATGAATGACAACGGTAGAAAGCATGCAATGTATCTGATACAAAACGGTTGTAAAAATGCATGAAACAAATTCGATACGAATCGGTAGTAAGGAGTATTGAACGAATCTGATATGATTTGGTTGTAGAGTGTATGCTACCCCTTGCTTTGAAACCAAACACCTACCAACCACCCATCCCCCCAGGCTAATCAAGTGCAGACAAGGCACCATGTGAGTCCAATTACCACCTCAATCTGCCAAAGAACCCATACAAACACATGCTAATCTCCAAATGGATTTACAAATGAATCGTATGTTTGGCAGAAGGAAGTTACAAATGTACTACGCCTGAGCCAAATGATATTGGAACATGAGCAACAATAACTCAGAGGCAGATTTTTTTTTTTCCAAAAGAGATGCAGGATAGGAAGCATAACGAATTGCAAGATTGCACAAGATACGAAAAGGTTTGAATCCTACCTGCGACAGTAAGCGGGAACCGCCGGCGAAGACCATGAAGGGAGAAGCCACAAAGCGATTGCGATGTCGAATGCGATTGAATGCGCAGACTCACGGACATGAGGTGAGCTGGGAAGAGTCGGCCCAGTGACGTGTAGTACTGCACACTGAACCGACAAAGAGCATGTGTGAGTGGGCTGCTTAAATACCCTCCGGGCTCCTCCCATAAACTCAGGCCACCATACTGGCCTTCTTATATATATATATATAAAAGTAAAAATATAATAAAAATGAGACAGGAAGACTTCCTTTGTTTCTCTTATGGTTACAAACCATGTATAAAAGATATCAACTATGAAATGGATATATATTATATAATTGTTTCGTTGTTACACAGTGTGCGTAAGCAGTGTGAAAATATTGAAGGAACTGTGAAAATACATTATCTTGGTCAGCGGAGGCCCGGAGAACGAATCGGCCGCCGCCGAATCAAGAGCATAGAGATTTCTGGTGACCAGATGTAACCAGAAGTAAACAAAGCCGCAATTGCGGCTGAAAGCATGAGATTGGTGATTTTTTTCCCCCCGATCTAATGCTTTCCAGCCTGGAGGACAGATGTGGAGTCTTATTGACCCCGCATATCTCCATAAAGAGGACCTGTCACATACTATTCCTATTAAAAGAGATGTTTACATTCCTTGTAATAGGAATAAAAGTGATAAAAAAAAGGAAAAAAAAGTGTAAAAACAAAAAAAATTAGGCAAAAATAAAAATTTAAAATGCCCCTGTTCCCAGTAGCTCGCGCTCAGAAGCGAACGCGCATGTGAGGTATTGCTGCGTGCATTAGAGTGAGAGCTATAATTCTAGCACTAGACCTCCTCTGTAACTCTAAACAGGTAACCTGTAAAAAAAATTGTTTGGTTGGCGCCAAACAGCCACCCCCATGGCACCTCAAAGCCCCCACCGCTGGCTGTCGGTTGGTCGGTCCACTTACCCCATCTAGGCGACGGGTTTCGGACAACGGTGGACATCAAGGAGCAGCAGGGATTGGGGCATTCACGGACATCAGGCTGTTGCGGGCATCGGGTAGCGGCTTCTGTGTCTTCTCCTCCTCCTAGTTTCCGTTAATGCGTCTCCCTCCCTCATTCCAGGTGTCCGATAGGATCGCCTGTCATTTCAGCCAATCGGGTGATGGGTGTCAGACCAGCTTCCCGATTGGCCGGGAGGAGGATCAGTGTTGCAACAGCAAATATTCATTTTCTGTTGTAACACCTTGGTGGGCTCGTAGCACAATGCTCTGCGCCACAAGCGCACCTTATTCTATTTTGAAGCCTATTAGCTCTAATCAGGTGCTTCAAAAAAACACCCCCGCTGCTGTAATTCAGGCACCCGGCATCCTAAAAGGGGGCGGTGCATAAATAGGGGGTGGCAGCAGTGATGGATAAAGCATCACATCACCATATCACTAGAAGGTGGAGGGGGTGGCAGCCGTGGATAGAGGGAGCGGCGCTCGGGCGGCCCTAATGGATGGGCCGCCACTGCTTGACAGTGTCAGTGTGTTTAAGGTAGAATTAAAAAAAAAAAAAAAAGCAAAATGTGCACTGTTGTTTCTGGGCTGTACTATGGGTACATACAACAACTAATGCTGCATACACACGATCACTTTATGTGATGAAAAAAAATGACGTTTTTAAAAACGTCAATTTCATTGACCGTGTGTAGGGGAAAACGTAATTTTATGTCTTGTAAAAAACGACAAAAAAAAAATTGAAGCATGCTTCAATTTTATGTGTCGTTTTTCAAAACGTCGTTTTTTGTTTCACAAAAAGTCACCGTGTGTAGCAAAAAACGTCGTTTAAAACAACGTTTTTCAACCCGCGCATGCCCAGAAGCTAGTTATGAAGCGAGCTTCAATGGAAAAGAGTGGTGAACGTAACCTCGCTTTTTGTGAAAAAACGATGGTGTGTAGGCAACATCGTCTTTGAAAAGTGACGTTTCAAAAACGTTGTTTTTTTTTTCATCACATAAAGTGATCGTGTGTACGCGGCATTACACACACATGTGGTGTCGTTGCAATCGTCAGGATTGGGAGAATTTGTTTTAGGGTGTTTTTTTGGTAGTAGGTTATGGTAGTAGTAAGAAATATAAAGCTAAAATTAAAAACATTTTTTTTTTTTTACTATTTTGGGCCAGTTTTCCTTTGATAATAAAAAAAATGAAAGCCCCCTTTGACCAGAAAAAAACAAGGTATAATTAATCCACCTGGATGCACAGAGCAGTTGTGATGATATGTACAATTTTACTAACACAGGTCAAAGTTGCAAAATTGGGCTTTTGGCATTAAGATTTGTTTTACTTTAAGGCGCAAAGGGGTTAAGGAAAGTAGTTCCCTAATAATTATCAGATGTATTATTAAAAGCTCTTTTATATAAAATATTGTGAATTGCAGACTTCACTATCTACTAAATATATCAAACAACTCAGTGTAGTTTATAAATTGTACAATGAAGACGATGGATTTATTTCCCAATGCACAGTCCTTTGTTCATTCTCTGCAATCTAAGCTATGCTGTAATCTTTCTCCTCTTAACGTATTTACTTTGGTACATTATTTGATCTGCATCACTTCAAAGTATCAGCACTCAGAAAATATATTTCATTTACATTAATAAAAGAAAAGGAAAATATTTCCACCTTTTGTTTGGAAGAAAATGTGCAGGAAGGTTTATTTTATTTCACAGCCTCTAAAGGCCCGTACACGCGGTCGGACATCCAACAAAACTTCCCTTGGATTTTTGTCCTAATTGATTTGTCCGATCACACCCATAGCATACACACACTCGGACTTTTCCGGCAACCAACATGAACGTAGTGACGTTTGAACGTAATGCCGTGCGTTTAAAAGAGTAAGTGAAATTCTCCGACGTCACCTGTTGCGTTCCTTCAGCTACTATATAGTTAGTTGATGTTTCGTGTGAGTGCTTTCCACATTTCCAGTTTCGTGCGTTTCAGAACGTTTGTGTCTGTTCGCCAAATTCCGAGATGTTGCGCGATCCTGCGAGAGAGCGTGCTGTTTACGGTCTAGGAGTTCTGGCTATTGCTCAAGCTCGGTCCAGGTCCAGGAGTAGGAGGAGGACTGTTTGGACCAAAAATTGGTTGCTTCGCCGTGAAGAATTTTCTCATATGCCATTGCTCAGGGAGCTGCAGGAAAACAATCCTAATGATTTCAGGAACTATCTTAGAAAAGCAGATTCCTGCTTCCAGCGTCTTTTACATTTGCTGTCTCCGTATATAACCAAGAAGGACACATGTATGAGGCCTGCTATTCCTGCAGTTATTTTAGTTGATATCACATTATATCCATTTCCACAATGTTCAGTCCCATTCTTGTTAGAATATGTTCAAATAATTTTTATTTGGTGGCATGCTGACTACTTTTCCTTGCCCTAAATAGATATTTGCCTTCACTTACCTCCCTAGCAAGCTACCCTGGGACCCCAATTTGTTATTTGCCTTCCCTTAACAACCCTTATAAACTAGGGCATCTTAAAATGTTTATCCTTAACTGGCAGCAGAGTGGCAGAGTAAATTTTTTGGGGTGCACAAACTGTTTATTAACCTTCCCCTTCCCAAATAGTGAATCATCTGATCCAAATATTTGTGTACTCTAGCTAAACATATCTTCATTATACCCCTTTTCTGCTTGTCATATTTGTCCCATTTTTTTTAAATTATATTATTATTTTTATTTTATTTTTTTGTATATGGTATGTTATTCTGTTGCCTCTGGTGTGCCAAGCCCAAAAATCAGAATGGCTTGCAACAAACATGAACCTTCATTTGTTCACCATATTGGTCACATTGAAAAGGAGAGATTTTTTTACCACTCCCCAAACTTTAAACATTCAACCTCATCTCCCTAACATTTTTGGAATGTGCCACCAGAGGGAGTCATGAAGCATATAAATGAGAATCATATCAAATTTTTAGTCCACAAACTGCTTGAATTGGTTCCTTGTTATGTTGCCCCTATAATGTATGTGTAAAAATAGGTTGCAATTTATTATGCTGAAGAAGTAACTAATTGTTCTTTGTTTGACTCCACAGTTTCCTTCCAACCCTCAGGAATGGCAGGATGTTGCGGCCCAGTTTGCCAATCTGTGGAATTTTCCCAATTGTGGGGGTGCCATTGATGGCAAACATGTCAGGATTGTTCCTCCGCCGGCCTCTGGCTCTTATTTTTATAATTACAAGGGCTTTAACGGCATAGTTCTTCTTGCTATAGTTTCTGCAAACTATGAGTTTATTTATGTTGATGTTGGTATGAATGGGCGTCATTCTGATGGAGGTGTGATGTCTCATACCGAATTCTATCAGCGTCTTACTAATGGCACCTTAAGTTTGCCACCTGCGCAGGACAACGTGGAGGGCCTCAACTTTGTATTTGTGGCAGATGAGGCCTTTGCTCTTGGGGAACATCTGTTGAAGCCCTTTCCGATGAGGAACCTCACCCCTGAGCAACGGATCTATAATTACAGACTGTCACATGCCAGAAGGGTGGTTGAAAACGCCTTTGGCATTATGTCAAGTCGTTTTCGGCTATTTCTTACTGCCATTCACTTGGCTGAATACAAGCTTAACCACGTGGTGTTGTGCTGCTGCATCCTCCATAATTTTCTACGGAGGAATGCTACCAACTACATTGGGTCTGGCAATACTGATGACCCCTCAGGTGGACGGGCAGCTGAAGACGCAGTAATGCCAGCCCTGCAACTTACCCGACCTGCTGTCTCCTCCCAGAATGCACGTCTTGTGCGTGAGCAGTATATGGACTACTTTGTTGGTAGAGGGGCAGTGCCTTGGCAGCAAAATGTCCTGTAGAGTTTGTTCTATCTAGTTTATTTTCCTCTTAAAAATAAAAATTTTGAGCTACTGTTATCTGTGGTTGGGTTTTAATTTTTTTATGTCCTTAGAATTTTGGTGGGAATTGTCAAAACTTTAGGGAAACAAGCAGACGTGCAAATACACCTTTCTAAACTTCAATACATCTATGTTGAGTATTATTATGTTTTAGGGCTCTGCTACACCCCTTTTCGAATAATACACTGTCAATGTTCTTACCCTAAATTCAAAATATACTGGTAGTACTGATCTTATAAATAAGAAGCCACACCTTTTTTTGCAAAAACATTATTTTTTTAACAAGCAGAATCCAATGTGCCATTTTTTCCTTTTACAAAAGTGCAAAACAGTGGTAGGTCATGAAGAACGCAATCATTTGTTTGTTATTATTTTGGCGAGAAACATGCATCTTTTCCAACACAGCAATATACCTTGCCAAGTGGTTACAGCAGAAATTAAAAAATTTTTGGCAGAATTCTCGGCCCAAAATATTATTATACACACACAATGTATGACCAGATGCAGTTTTGTTTATTCTGTGGCGCTTTTTTTGTGGGTCAAAAATGCATGCACAGTGCTCTCCATGCGCTACGGGGGTTCTGGTTGGTTGTAGCTCACAACATGCAGTCATCCTTAGCACCTGAAACGGAACTACCATGTTGTGAGCTAGAGCCGACCAGAACCTTCATGGAGTGCATGTCAAACACTGTGCCTGCATCCTTGTCGCATACAAAAATGCACCCCAAAATAAACGGAACTGCGTTTGATGCAAAATGCCCCTTAGCACAGTCTTTCTCCATTCTCCTTCTCCTGGTGCATTCCCAGATGTTTCACTTTTGCCATAGGTACATATTTTTTTTTTGGATGTGCATATGTCAAAATTGGTCAGGTATAGCCCTTCAAAATTGTAATACTGTTTCTTGAAAGCACCAGAAGAAGAGGAGTAGATAAAAACTCAGCTGAGACACTTAAATCACACCAAAACATTTTTTTTAAATAAAATTACAGTATTGAAATAGCCTCAAAAGTCACATTTGCTAACATCTGCGTATTGCAAAGTGAATTAGTGCCATTTCTAAACAAATAACAAAACTCAGCCTGTGCTAACAAGTCTAGTTGCATCAAGTTCACAGAAAATTTAAATAACAGGAGGTATAAATGTAAACTATAAACCTACGTCACAAAAACAGCTAAAATTTAGCTAACAGGTCGTAATAATCCCTGATTCGTCTCTGAACACCAGTGGCAGCCTCCTTTAGATTTTCAAGCTCGGTCATTGCCTGCAGCATATCAGCACTGATCCGACCAATAGTGCATCCTGGTAGTTGGTGGCCTTGGAAGAAGAAAATAAATTAGAATGTGTTTGATGGTCAAGTGACTGAGGCAAAAAACATAGGGACACATTATTAATCAGGGCTACTTTATGAAAATACTTACCTAAACATAGACACTCAATTGGTGCTTGCAAAATGCTTGATCTTCTAAATACAGCTACACTACTAGGTAATGTACACACTACAGATATACTCCGAAAATCTTGGACCGGGTGCATATGCATGTGTCTTCACGTGCAGCTACCTAAACAACACTGCCACCTCTCCCTTCTACATGCTCAAATGTTGAATGCACTACATAATTTTCTAGTGTGTTGTGGGCGTGTTTGTAGTGGACATATAATCAGTAACCATGTATTGATTGTGGAAAGCACATGTTAAAAAAACTTACTGGGGCAAACAACAGTCTCCAAAGGGTCATCTTGGATTTCTTGCACTCCTTCACCCTCAGCATATCTGGTGTCTGGGGATGTGCTGTCCACTGGTGGCTCTTTGCTGGGTCCGGCACTATCGTCATTATCCTGCAAAGGTTGGTGCTGACCACACTCCTGATCCTCACGTGCATTCTGGGAGGAGCCACATTCAAAAAATCAGACAGATGACACGCATCACTCTTGTTTGCAATGGCAAGATGGGATATATGATGTGAAATCTAGCAGGCGTGACTCTCTGTGACTCTGATCCCCAGGGCCTCTCCTCTACCCATGTCTATCATTCAAATGCATCATTAATGGTCAGTGATGAGCCACACATCTAACATAAAGTTGATTTTACCCCTTAAGATATGGCCTGAGCCCATGGTCTTTGTCCTACCTAGAAACACCCCTGTCGCTGTGAAAATGCTAATTATCTAATTTTGTCCTTACGTTTTGGGGGTGATTTTGGGCATGTTGTCTCCCCTGTTGGAGCCCGGCCAATGGAAGCCTCCTTTTGTCCCCTGTGGTGTTTTTCTCTTTGCCTTTTTTCTGTGGAAAACATTAAAATACAGTATATTATTTATTACAGAAAAGTAGCCAAGACAGAAAGAACAACTTTCACATTATAATGAACTACATTAAAACTTGCATTATCTTCTTCTGGAGCCCTCACAATAACAAATCACCATTAAATGTAATCCATCTCTAATGTACAGACACATATTGACATAATTACATGTACTTACTTTTTTTGATAATGGTGCGGTGAATGGAGTCCAAATGATCTTGCTCTCTGTGCTTCAAATCTGACCATCGTTTTCTGATTTGGTCTTTCGTTCGTTTTACCCCATAATCTTCTTCCAATACTGCAAGGACCTTCTCCAGAACCCAGTCTTTATGGCTGTTGGGTCTATCATAGTTCTCCATTTTGCAATCGTATTTTTCAAAGATGCGCACCATCTCCACCATCTCCCCCTTGCTCATGGGGGTGGCCTTGTGCTTAATATAAACTCCTCCACTGCGGGGCCTGTTCGTATTCGTTGACTGCGCCATCATCTTCTCCCTCACACATGTACCTCACAGAATGGCGCAGGAATAAAAAATAATGTGGTCACGCCCCAGCGTCATGACGCACGTAGAGCGGAGCTTCACGCATGCGTAGGCTATATAAATCAAAAACAAGCGGTCGAGGTCCCGCACGCATGAACGAATCCATTGTTGCGACTCCACGTTAAGGCAAAGGAATACACTGAACGAAGGTAGGTGAATACATTGTGACACTAGTGGTTACTGCATGATTTAGCTTAGAGAACCAAACACACATTGTATAAGCATGTTAGGAACTCAAAGCAAGCACTTATTGGTTGTATTGTAACCTTTATTGCAGAGATCTGATCAAAAACATGCCAAAACCTAAGGGTGGAAAACTAAATTCACGTCAATTCGTCAGTGCTTTTATCGAACTCTACAGATCGCAGACCTGTCTGTGGCAGTCGAAACATAAAGATTATTCAGATAAAAATAAAAGACAGGCAGCAATAGATACATTGGTGGCAGAAGCAAAGTCTATGTACCCCAGGGCCAATGCAACACAAATTAAAGCTAAAATTGGGAGCCTGAGGAGCACGTTTCTCAGAGAGCTAAAGAAGGTCGAGGGATCGAAAAGATCGGGAGCTGCAGCAGATGACGTGTATGTACCCAAACTGTGGTACTTCAACAGCCTGATGTTTTTAAAGGACCAAACTGAGCCAAGAAAACATCTATCCACACTACCCTCCCTATCAGCAGAGGCCACAGATACTGAGGCAGAACCAACAGAGGAGGAGGAGGAGGAGGAGGAGGAGATCAGCTTTACCCAGGTCTAGTATTTTTCAACAACTGGCCATTCAAATATACTATGATGTTAATGTGTTGTTATGATGGCAACAAAACTGAAATGATGCTCCTTTTTCACACACAGGACCTTGGCAGCCAAGAAGAGGCTGGGCCCAGCAGCCTGTCAACACAATGCCAAATCCCTACACTAAACCCTCCTCGAAAAAGGGCCAAGAAGAGGCAGCAGCTAGATGACGCCACTGCTGAATTTCTAAGTAGGGCCACATCGGTCATCACCTCAGCACCCGATAGTGCAGAAGGGTTTGGCTGTTTCATTGCCAACAAGCTCCGAGAAATAGAGGCAGATCAAAGGGAGCTGTGTGAGGGGATGATGGTACAGCTCCTTAGCAAGGCCAGGAAACGGGAGCTAACCCCTAATTCCCATGTCTGTGATTTAGATCACACACTTCCAGCTAATCAACAACAGGCCTACCAACCACAGCCAGCCTACCAAACCCAGACAAGTTACCAAGCCCACCCAGCCTACCCACACCACCCAGCCTACCCACAACAGCCAATCTACCCACAACAGCCAACCTACCCACACCAGCCAACCTTCCCACCCCAGCAAGCCCAACCACCCCAGCAGCATGGGGGTCAGTGGCCAACTCAGAGCCCAGATTTTAGGCGCTACTAATTTGGCCACCAACATAATGGTTCGGTACATATTTTGATGGGTTATTATTTTTGTTTAACATTTTTAACCATTTAGATCCATTTTAGGGATAATTTTATGTTTAGCTTCAAAAATGGAACGACAAATGTGCGAAAACATGTATCTTTATTTTTTTTTTGATTTT
Organism: Rana kukunoris; assembly: GCA_029574335.1. NCBI lineage: Eukaryota > Metazoa > Chordata > Amphibia > Anura > Ranidae > Rana > Rana kukunoris. The sequence goes on along the minus strand of JAJQKJ010001520.1, from coordinate 100,718 downwards.
GTATTATTGTGATGGGAGTGACAAAGAAAAAAAATGGCCTCAGCTGATGGGGAGAGAAGTGTGGATAGTGTTGTTCTTGGTTCAGTTTGGTCGGCAAAAAATATCAGCCTGTTGAAGTACCACAGCCTGGGGACAGACATGTCTTCTGCTGCTGCTCCCCATCTTTTGGAGTCCATGATCTTCTGGTGCTCCCTATATTGTAATTCTCAGGTCCCCAAGTTTGGATATTTACCAAAAAATTGTTATGTATGCCCTGGGGTACAGAGGCTTTGCAAAGTCCACCATTTGTTCTATTGCTGCCTTCCTTATGTTTTGGATTTGTCCTATTTTAGGAGATTTTTTTTTAAATAAATGGATGATGTGAAGGTGTCTTGAATTATTTGTGTAAAGTCAAATGTCAGTTTGTGAGTAGGCAGGTCCTTTGCTCAAATTAAAGGGAGATAAATAGAGTAGTTGGTACTTTAACCATCAAAAATAATATGGGATAATGGGGTTTTTAGAAGTTGACACAAAAAATAATCTTGAAATTTGCTTGATTCATCTAAACAAAATACACTAATCAAAAGTAAATTAATTTGTTTTTAATCCATCCGTATCACCAGCAAAGCAGGTTTTAAGATTATTGTCATTACAAAGAAAAGGATAATATGCGCTGTTTTTCGAGATTTCTAAACTAGCCGCGCCACGAATGTTCTTTTTCTAATACAAACGCTAGTTTTACTAGACAGAAGGCTTCCGGCTGCTCTTTACTTCGGAGCATGCGCATTTTAACTTTGGACAATAGTCCGATGGTTTGCTGTACACACGATCGGATTTTTGTTGCCTGAAAGTTGGTCCGTTCGCAGACCAAACTTTTTGTCCGATGAAAGCCAAAAAAGTTGGTCCGATGGAACGTACACACGGTCGGACAAATGCGAAAAGTGTCGGATTTTGATGTTGGTTGGGCAAAAGTCCGACCGTGTGTACAGGGCTTTAAAGAGTTTTTGAAAGAAGCCAAATGTATATGAATGGTACAGCAGATCCCCGGGGGTAAAAGCTGCTCAGCGGTAAATTCTCATTGTGTATTTATGTCCAGATTTGCCAGGCAGCACTACAACCCAATTTATGAAACAACAAGGGGTCAAATCCTGGGAAAAAAGTGTGGGAACTCACCCAAGATTCCCTACCACCTCAAAAAATAATCGGTATTTGTGTACCCCTTCTTTAACCACTTCCCATCGAGCCATAGTAAAATGACGTCGGTGGGGACCCTTCGTCCTTCAGACTGGACGTCATATGACGTCCTTGCATTCTCTGGCCGCTAGGGGGCGTGCGCGACCCAGACGCATTCCTCGGGTCCCGGTGCGCGTGCCCACAATCACGGCAGAAGCATGGATCTGTGTGTGTAAACACACAGATCCATGTCCTGTCAGCAGTGAGGAGACTGATGTGTGTTCCCAGTACAGAGGAACACACATCGATCTCCTCCCCTTGTGAGTCCCCCTCCCCCTAACAGTTAGAACACACTTTAGGTAACATATTTAACCCCTTCAGCGCCCCCTAGTGTTAACCCCTTCCCTGCCAGTCACATTTACACAGTAATCAGTGCAGTTTTATAGCACAAATCGCTGTGTAAATGTGAATGGCCCCAAAAATGTGTCAAAAGTGTCCCATGTCACGGTCACAATAAAAAAAATCGCAGATCGCCGCCATTACTAGTATAAAATAAAAAAATGCCATAATTCTATTTTCTACTTTGTAGACGCTAGAACTTTTGTGCAAACTGATCAAATAAGCTTATTGCGATTTTTTTACCAAAAATATGTAGAAGAATACGTATCGGTCTAAACTGAGGAAAAAAAAAGTAAAAAAAAAATTATGATATTTATTAAATCAAAAAGTAAAAAATATTGTGTTTTTTTCAAAATTGACACATTCTTTTGTTTATAGCGCAAAAAATAAATACCGCAGAGGTGATCAGATACCACCAAAAGAAAGCTCTATATGTGGGGAAAAAAGGGTGTAAATTTTGTTAGGGAGCCACGTCGCATGACCACACAATTGTCATTCAAAATGCGACAGTGCTGAAAACTAAAAATAGGTCTGTGCAGGAAGGGGGCGAAAATGCCCTGTATGGAAGTGGTTAACCACTTGAGGCCCGCGATATAGCCGAATGACGGCTACAGGGCGGACCTGAAATTCCAACAGGACATCTCCAGAGCGCGCAGCGGGGAAATTCTAAGCTAGCCGTGTCCCTTGGACACAGCCAATCACAGATCGTGGCGAACGGCCAATCAGAGTGGCCGTTTGCTATGCGATCTGTGCGGCCAATGAGAGATGATCTCAAATGTAAACATATGAGATCATCTCTCATTGCCGGCTCACACAGCGTCCTGTCACTGTCAGGGAGAGAGGACACCGATCTGTGTCCCTTGTACATAGGGACACAGATCGGTCACCTCCCCCAGTCACCCACCTCCACCTACAGTTAGAACACTATGCAGGATACACATTTAACCCCTTCCTCACCCCCTAGTGTTAACCCCTTCAATGCCAGTCACATTTATACAGTAATTAGTGCTTATTTATAGCACTAATCGCAGTATAAATGTGAATGGTGCCAAAAATGTGTCAAAAGTGTCTGATGTGTCTGCCATAATGTCGCAGTCCCAATAAAAATCGCAGATCGCCGCCATTATTAGTAATAATAAAAATAAATTCTGTCCCATATTTTGTAGGCGCTATAACTTTTGCGCAAACCATTCGCTTATTGCGATTTTTTTTAACAAAAATGTAGAATACGTATCGGCCTAGACTGAGAATTTTTATTTATTTTTTTAAATTGGGCTATTTATTATAGCAACAAGCTCTTTTTTGTTTATAGCGCAAAAAATAAAAACCGCAGAGGTGATCAAATACCAACAAAAGAAAGCTCTACTGTGGGGAAAAAAGGACGTCAATTTTGTTTGGGAGCCACATCGCACGACCGCGCAATTGTCAGTTAAAGCGACGCAGTGCCACAAGCTGAAATTTCACCTGGGCAGGAGTGGGTATATGTGCCCAGTAAGCAAGTGGGTAACAAATAAAGTGCAACATTTAATGTAAAGTGCCAGTTCAAAAGGACATCACTAAAATTCACATGCATTAAGCAAATAAATATAGAACAGATGTAGCAACAAGATAATTTAACCTGTATGCTATACTAACAAAATAAAACCACCATAATGTCTGATAAAAGAAAAAAAACTGTCTCACTGTGCCCATCATTGCAACCTTACTGTGCCCATTAATGCAGCCCCACTGTGCCCATCAACACAACCTCACTGCACCCATCATTGCAGCCTCACTGTGCCCAACATTGCAGCCTCACTGTGCCCATCAATGCAGACTCACTGTGCCCATCAATGCAGCCTCACTGTGCCTATAATTGCAGCCTCACTGTGCCCATCTTTGCAGACTCACTGTGCCCATCAATGCAGCCTCACTGTGACCCTCAATGCAGCCTCACTGTGCCCATCAATGCAGCCTCACTGTGCCCATCATTGCAGCCTCACTGTGCCCATCAATGCAGCCTAACTGTGTATATCATTACAGAGTCACTTTGCCCATCAACACAGCCTCACTGTGTCCACCAATGCAGCCTCACTGTGCCTATCTATGCAGCCTCACTGTGCCCATCATTGTAGAGTAACTGTGCCTATGAACGCAACGCCACTATGCACACTCTCTGTGCCCATCATTGCACACTCACTATGCCCATCATTGCAGACTCACTGTGCCCATTATTGCAGACGCACTGTGCCCAACAATGCAGCCTTACTGTGCCCATCAATGCAGCCTCATTGTGCCCATCAATGCGTCTCCTTGTGCCCATAAATGCAGCCTCGCTGTGCCCATCAAATGCAGACTCACCTGTGCCCATCAAATGCAGACTCACTTGTGCCAATCATTGCAGGCTCACTTGTGCCCATCATTGCAGACTCATTTGTGCCCATCAATGCAGCCTCAGTTTGCCCATCATTGCAGGCTCACGTGTGCCCATCATTGCAGACTCAATTGAGTCTGGAATTACTGCACTTCTCTCTTCTTCTGCTAGGTGGCCGGGTACCTGGCGACATTATATAAGATAAGGGCAAAGCAAGGACAGATTAGGAGTATATGGGGCATCTCATATACCTGCCACTCTAATGACCATGAACCCGGAACGGCCCTGACTATTCAGACATCCATGATGTCAAGTACCCTCTCTCCTGATTTCTTTCTTTTCTTTTCTATCTTTTTTTTCTCTCCTACGCTTCACGTCTCTTTCTCTTTCTCCTCTAAGGGCTGGATACCCGTCCCCCTCCTCCACCCTGTCTTTTTCTCTCTACCTCCCTCCAAACCGTGGATTGATTCAGGGTAACATCTCACCAGCGGCGCTTAGACACCCACTCTCCAGTGAGTATTTGGCGCCTAACTAAGCTCAAAAATCAATCAAATCAATCAATCAATCAATAGGCAGATGTTTTCTTAAATCCCTTGGCCTGCTGGGAGAACCTATATATTTGGGTGGACTCAGGTGATCAGGGTTCTGTGCCACCTGGACGGCTGTCTGGGTAAATGTGTTTTGTATTGCCCGGGCTGCTAGGCCAGAGTTCGGGCCTATCCTGGGCACATCTGGCTGCTAGGCTGTCTGAGGGCCTATCCAGAAGCAAGAAAGCAGCATAGGGTTGGGTTGCAACTTGCAGTCAAACCAAAAGTGACAGTTCTGCCAGCCAGAGAACCTGTTGTGGTTGGAGGTAGAGGGGAAGCATTCGCCACTAAGGAACCAACCACCTTACTACCAGGGACCACCGTGAGTAGCTAAAGCAAGTACCGGAGCAGTATTCTCACCAACTGGGGATGGTGAAGAATTGGGGAACTTCTGCGGGTGCCTGGCCAGGAACCCTGCCAGCGGAGGTGACGCTTGCAGAGCAGTCTTGTGTGTCAAGCCAGGGCCAGAACTGGCCAGTGGGGGGAAGCTTGATAAGTATCTGGAGTGCCAAGCTAGGGACCCAGCAGAGAATTGGAGGTGGCGCTTGAGGAAGATACTAAAGTGCAGATTGTAAGAGCTCAAGGGATTCGGTGGCAGTAATTTAGCAAGTCTAGCGAGAGAGACTGGGAGATCAGTGGGTTGAGAACCTACAAGAATTGTAGGCTTTCTAGTGGAAGTAATTCAGGTGAGTGTAAAGGTACTTCCACAAGTACTGAAACATACTGCCCTTACAACGACCTTATCTTTCACCATCATGTATCCTATGCTTACCTGTCCCTCTTGGGTGCCCATGACAGCCATGGAGGCAGTGCCGGCCCAAGACATGGTGCTGCCTGGGACCAAGAATGAAATGCTGCCCCCCCCCCAAAAAAAATATAATAAATACGACCACCAAAAGGCCCCCCCACATTCATTGTTTTATATCATGATATAAAATCTAATTTATCAGAGAAGCAGATTTACCATATGCAAAGTTACAGTGAGTAAACCCATATTTGTTTATTTTAATGAGGCAGAAGGCCTGCAATAATTGTGCAAACTGAAGGGATGTAAAAATGTTGGGTCTATCCCAATGGGTCGAGAAAATAATTTTATTTTTAGGGATTTTATTAATGTAATAACAGGGCACAGCGGCGACAATTGGCACAGTGTAGACAATTAAAGGGCACAGTGGCAACAATTGGCACAGTGGCGACAATTGATGGCACAGTGGCTGCGTTTGATGGCATGGCACAGTGGCTGCGTTTGATGGCATGGCACAGTGGCTACGTTTGATGGCATGGCACAGTGGTGACAATTGATGGTACCATGTCTGCGTTTAATGGCATGGCACAGTGGTGACAATTGATGGGCCCAGTGGTTGCATATGATGAGCACAGTCAGTGAGGCTGCAATCATTTTTTTTTTCGTTTGCGCCGCCTCCCCCCAAAACATTTTGAGCACCAGTCGCCGGCCACTGGACAAACAAATGAATACTAGTTTGCAGATAGATAAGACAGGCAGTGCACAGCTGGAGGGTATTAGTGTTGAGAAGGGGGAAGATCAACAAAAGAGCTAAAAGTGATGACCTTCATATTACTTCTGGTTTTAGAGTGTTCATTCCCCGTCTGCTGTAGCTGTGGAAGATGCTAATCAAGCATGATCTGTTATTGAGTAGCTGTACTCAATAGATGTAGGGGAGACATCAGGGGTGTCTTAGACCCCTGATGTCTCCTTAAAGAGATCTTGCCGTCTGCACTATGCTACCATGTGAAAGCTTACCAGCCTGCTTATACTTTATAGGGGGAAAGGGGGAAGGGGGAAAGAAAAAATAGTAAAAAAAGGTGAATATATTAAAATAAAAGGCATCTTAAAATATTTTAAGAACCCCACCCTCATGTAAATACACACACTGGATTAAGAGCTCGCCAATTTCCGGAAAGCCGGGCGCATGCGCAGTGACGCGATGGCGCAGATCAGACCCATTTTTAAAGATAAAGCAGTACCGCCGCCGGCCGCCGTGTCGCTCAGTGAGTGCCTCTTCCTATGCCCCCCCCCATCCGCATGCCTCTGACCTCCTGTCCACCCCCCCCCCTCCGCAGCCTCTGACCTCCTGTCCACCCCCCCCTCTGCAGGCTCTAACCTCCTGTCCACCCCCCCTCCGCAGCCTCTGACCTCCTGTCCACCCCCCCCCCCCCTCTGCAGCCTCTGACCTCTTGTCCACCCCCCCCTCTGCAGCCTCTGACCTCCTGTCTACCCCCCCTCCGCAGCCTCTGACCTCCTGTCCACCCCCCCTCCGCAGCCTCTGACCTCCTGTCCACCCCCCCTCTGCAGGCAGGCTCTAACCTCCTGTCCTCCCCCCCCCTCTGCAGCCTCTGACCTCCTGTCCACCCCCCCTCCGCAGCCTCTGACCTCCTGTCCACCCCCCCCTCTGCCACCTCTGACCTCCTGTCCACCCCCCCCTTCGCAGCCTCTGACCTCCTGTCCACCCCCCCTCAGCAGGCTCTAACCTTCTGTCCACCCCCCCCCTCTGCAGCCTCTGACCTCTTCTGTCCACCCCCTCTGCAGCCTCTGACCTCCCCTGTACCATCCCCAGCCTCTGACCTCCTGTCCACCCCCCACGCAGCCTCTGACCTCCTGTCCACCCCCCACGCAGCCTCTGACCTCCTGTCCACCCCACACGCAGCCTCTGACCCCCTGACCACCCCCCACACAGCCTCTGAGCTCCTGTCCACCCAGCCTCTGACCTTCTGTCCACCCCCCATGCACCCCCCCCCACGCAGCCTCTGACCTGTTCACCCAGCTTCTGACCTTCTGTCCACTCCCCATGCAGCCTTTGACCTTCTGTCCACCCCCATGCAGCCTCTGACCTCCTGACCACCCCCCACGCAGCCTCTGACTCCCTGACCACTCCCCACGCAGCCTCTGACCCCCTGACCACCCCCCACGCAGCCTCTGACCTCTTCTGGCCACCCCCTCTGCATCCTCTGACCTCTTCTGTCCACCCCCTCTGCAGCCTCTGACCTCGTCTGTCCACCCCCTCTGCAGCCTTTGACCTCTTCAGTCCACCCCTCTGCAGCCTCTGACCTCTTCTGTCCACCCCCTCTACAGCCTCTGACCTCCCCTGTACTATCCCCAGCCTCTGACCTTACCTGTACCATCCCCAGCCTCTGACCTCCTGTCCACCCCCCATGCAGCCTCTGACCTCCTGTCTACCCCCCATGCAGCCTCTGACCTCCTGTCTACCCCCCATGCAGCCTCTGACCTCCTGTCTACCCCCCATGCAGCCTTTGACCTCCTGTCTACCCCCCATGCAGCCTCTGACCTCCTGTCTACCCCCCATGCAGCCTCTGACCTGCTGTCCACCCCCAATGCAGCCTCCGACCTGCTGTCCACCCCCAATGCAGCCTCTGACCTGCTGTCTACCCCAAATGCAGCCTCTGACCTCCTGTCCACCCCCCTTCAGCCTCTGACCTCCTGTCCACGCAACCTCTGACCCCCTGCCCACTCCCCTGTGCAGCCTCTGACCTCCTGTCCACCCCCCCACGCAGCCTCTGACCTCTCCTGTCCACCCCCCAGGCAGCCTCTGACCTCTCCTGTCCACCCCCCCACGCAGCCTCTGACCTCTCCTGTCCACCCCCCCCATGCAGACTCTGACCTCTCCTGTCCACCCCCTCTGCAGCCTCTGACCTCTCCTGTCCACCCCCTCTGCAGCCTCTGACCTCTCCTGTCCACCCCCTCTGCAGCCTCTGACCTCTCTTGTCCACCCCCTCTGCAGCCTCTGACCTCTCCTGTCCACCCCCTCTGCAGCCTCTGACCTCTCCTGTTCACCCCCTCTGCAGCCTCTGACCTCCCCTGTACCATGCTCAGCCTCTGACCTCCCCTGTACCATCCGCAGCCTCTGACCATTTCTTGTCGTACATCAAGTCTGCAGTCTGGAGAGGAGTCAAGAATGGGAGCCCCGCACAGTGCACCTAAGAGGAGGTCAGTGATGGCGCCGCCAGGCCAGTCTAAGGGGGGGGGGAGGGTCACTGATGTAAGGGGGCATTGATATAAAGGTTTTCCCCTCATATTAGTAAACCCCCTTACTTTAGTGTTTTCTTTCTGCAAAAGGTGGTCTCCTGTCAGCAGAGTCAACTCCACATTCCCAGAGTTCCCCTTTACATCATAAAGAAAATGATGACGTTATGATGTTGGGCTGGTATAATATTGCAGTGGGGCTGGTATGAAATTATTTCCAGGGCTGGATTTTATCCCCAGTCTGGCCCTGAAAACAACCCACCACCATAATCCCCCCTTCACCAAATGATTTGGACCAGTGCACAAAGCAAGGTCCATAAAGACATGGATTTGCGAGTCCTGACCTCAACACGATAGAACACCTTTGGGATGAATTAGAGCAGAAACTGCGAGCCAGGCCTTCTTGTCCAACAACAGTGCCTGACCTCACAAATGCACATCTGGAAGAATGATTAAACATTCCCATAGATACATAGAGCTTTCTTTTGGTGGTATTTGATCACCTCTGCGGTTTTTATTTTTTGCGCTATAAACAAAAATAGAGCGACAATTTTTAAAATAATTCAATATTTTTAACTTTTTGCTATAATAAATATCCCCCAAAAATATATAAAAAAATAATAATTTTCCTCAGTTTAGGCCGATACGTATTCTTCTACATATTTTTGGTAAAAATAAAATCGCAATAAGCGTTTATTGATTGGTTTGCCCAAAAGTTATAGCGTCTGCAAAATAGGGGATTGTTTTATGGCATTTTTATTAATCATTTTTTTTTACTAATTATGGCGGCGATCAGCGATTTTTATCGTGATTGCGACATTATGGCAGACACATCGGACACTTTTCTGGTACAATATTTTTATTAAAATATATGTAAAAAAGAGTAAAAACAAATAACAAGTTCCCACGCCGGGGACATGGACACAAAACACAAGCACACACAAAAGCACATAACAGAATATAAGCTATTAAAGGAACTAATTATAAATTACCACCACCGTCTCCCCGGCTGGGGCCGGGGGACAGTGTGTTATGCATGGGCCAGAAGACCCAGGTGCCAAGGCAGGTAAAAGGGGGGGCAGAATTATCCACAAAAAGGGGGAGAAAGGAAAAAAAAATGATATGATAAAGTAAACCAACAAAAATAATGAAAGAAGAAAAAGAAGAATGAGAGAGAGAAAAGAAAAAAACCCCAACAACAAAACAAAGAAAACAACCAAAAAAAATTAAATAATAAAAAACAAAACGCACAACAGAGGAAGAAAGAGGGGAGGAATAGAGCAGCGAGCAAAAGCTCAGAAACAAAGAAAGAGAAAGGAAGAAAGAGCCCTCAGGCTGAAAGTAAGGACAAATTAAACTTAGAGCCCCAAAATAGACGGGTGCAGACTAGGGAGTGTGTAGGACCACCACGGGGCCCATACCTTAAGAAATTTAGCATGAGAGTCGTGGAGTACGCCAGACATCTTTTCATGGATCATAAGAGTCGTCAGGGCATTCTTGACATCTGGGAATGACACAGAAGGTTTTTTCCAGGCCCTCGCTATTGTCCGCTTGGCAGCGATAAATAAGTACTGTATGTGGCTAATTTCTGCTGATGAGGCCCGGGATTGGGCAATGGAGTAATGCATATTTGGCGTCCTTACGGAAAGGGGACAAGAAATAGGGAGGATAATAGGCCAAAGACCCTTGACCAAAATCCAACTAGGCGGGGGCAGGACTACCATGTGTCAGTACACAAAGGGTTCGACACATCGGACACTGTTGACACTATTTTGGGGCCATTGTCATTTTTACAGCAAAAAGTGCTATAAAAATGCATTGATTACTGTGAAAATGACACTGGCAGTGAAGGGATTAACCTGAAGGGGGCGCTGAAGGGGTTAAGTGTTTCCTAGGGAGTGATTACTACTGTGTGGGGGTGTGGCTTGGCGTGTGACATCACTGATCGTCGTTCCCTATGACAGACTAGGAAGAACGGTGAAAGGTTTGTTTACACTTACCTCTCCCCGTTCTTCATCTCTGTGACTCGATCACGGGACACCGGCAGGGATTGGGTCCCGCGGGCACGGTTATGGAGCACAGGACCAGGTCGCGAGCGTGCCACCGCCGGCATGCTCCCGACCCACGGCTGGGCTCTTAAAGGTGACGTACAGGTATGAGCTTGTGCCCAGCCGTGCCCTTCTGCCCAGGGTATATCGGTGTGAAGGGGCCCTTAAGCGGTTAAGCTAGTGCATTGTTGCTTCACTTACCCTTTCCTTCGATTTCCCTTCTAAATGTTTTTTTTTCTTTGTCTGAATTTCTCAGTTCCTGTTCCTCCTCAGTAAGCTTGCCCCCATCATCCGAGCCGTTCTGGCTGGGGGTTAGTCAGCATGCTCACCCCCTCCCTTGGCACTACATCCCTGGGGGAGACGCTGTGAACACACAAAAAATTGCCTTCAGTTCTGCTTCATTTGATAGGTGCATTAACCTGCTGAGCAGTATTCCCGAGTGTGGCTCGGGGGGAAATTTTTCATATCAAAAGCGGTAATCCTGAGCCACACTTGTCCCCTGGATCATTGCAATGTCTCCCCGCTGTGATCTCGCTCGATTTACAGTGCCAAGCTCCGTTCCCTGCGAGTGGTGCGACGCATGGGATGGAGTTTGGCGCCAAATTCAAAAATAAAAAAACACAGTATAGATGCAGTATACTGTATCTTACAGATTACAGTACTGTATCAAATAATTACACATCCCCCTGTCCCTAGTGGTCTGTCCAGTGCCCTGCATGTAGTTTTATATTATAAGTACTTTTCTTTCTGCCTGAAACCTCCAGATTGTCCAAAAAGTGTCCCTTTACGTCAAAAGTGCTTTTAGACCAGCTAGAAAACAGCGATAATAAATTAGAATCACTTGTACAATTTAGCAATAACAATTTGTGGGGAAATTCATCATCAAACACTGAAAGTAATGACAGCGACAATTCTACAACTGAGCAAATTTCAGTGTTTTTGATTTAATTACTTTATTGAATAATTTTTATTATTATTATATTATTATTTGTTATAATTATTTATAGGTATTTATTATATTATAATTAATGATTTTGTGTTTAAAACTTTATCATACCCGGGATGTATTCTAGACTCTTGTTTGGACAGATTTAAGTGAGTTATTCCTAAGTATTACAGGCCTACAGTATAAAACGCCAAATTTCCATGAAAAATAATTGTACTGCTTTCAGCATCAACAATCTGACATAATCATACCGCCAGGAAGGTTAAAACCTGCAGTCGACCTCCTTCTAACCTGTATTTAACCTGCTTCAAGTGGATTTTGAACTTCCATAGGCTTGTATACGAATGCAAACCTGTCTGAAGCAAACACAAACCTGTCAACACATGCCCTCCCGTGTATGAAAAAAGGGGAAAAATGCTTAAAAGCCACTAAAGACACATGCAAGAACTCACACATGCTCACTAATGATAGCAAAGTAATCCTAAATATTGTAATTGATGCTTTAATTTTTATCATCATTTGTGAAAAATGGTCAATGGGCAGGTTCAGCTGGTTATCCTTGGGCAGTATACCAAATATTTACTCATGTTTGTTACGAAAGCTGTACAGTCCTACCACCAATGACTATCCCCTCCAAAGTCCCCAAAGTAATTTTTTATGTGTCAGTAGTGAATTATCTCCTTCCCACTGAGCAGCTGTAGGCACCATCCCGGTAACGGTTTTTAGAGCAGGCAGACGGCTCTTCAGGGATAACAGATGCAGCTAAAAGCCGCTCGGTTGTTATACCGGAGGAGCGGGAAGGGGTGACGTCCCTCCCTCCCGCCACCTTCTGTCGCTCTTACCAGGCCTCCCGTCCCACTGGGAGAACCGATCCATGATCAGGCACTTACGCCAGCTAGAGAGAGACTGGAAGGAAGCCGGAAACGGCTTTGTTCCAGTTTTCTCTCTGTAAACATGGAAGCAACGTTACATCACTTCTGATTTTCCGGCTGCCAAAGAAAATGTTTTTTTTTAAAAAGTGAGAACATTCAAAATCGTCTTTTTTGCCGATCTGAATACTTTGAAATGCAAAGGAGGGATTTGGGGTCTTTCAGAGCCCCTGATCCCTACATAAGAGTACTTGTCACCACCTATTACTGTCACAAGGGATGTTTACGTTCCTTGTGACAGTAATAAAAGTGATCATTTTATTTATTTTTTTAAGTAAAAAAAAAATAAAAAAATATATATATATATATATATATATATATATATATATATAATATATATATTTTTTAAAGCCCCCCCATCCCTGTGAGCTTGCGCAGCAAAGAAAAACGTACATGCAAGTCACGCCCACATATGTAAACGGTGTTCAAATCACACATGTGAGGTATTGCCGCAATCGTCAGAGCCAGAGCAATAATTCTAGACCTCCTCTGTAACTCTAACCTGGTAACCGTGATTTTCTTTTAAAGTGCCGCCTCTGGATATTTTTAGGTGCTGTAGTTTGTCGCCATTCTGCAAGTGTGGGCAATTTCAAAGCATGACATGTTGGGTATCTATTTACTCGGAATAACATAATCTTTCACATTATACAAAAAAAAAAAAATGGCAAACTTTACTGTTTAGTTTTCTTTTAATTCATGAACTTTATTTTTCCCTAAAAAATTGCATTTGAAAGACGACTGAACAATTACAGTGTGACATACAATATTGTAACACCATTTTATTCTCTAGATTCTCTACTAAAAATATATATATAATGTTTGGGGGTTCTAAGTAATTTTCTAGCAAAAAATACAGATTTTATCTTGCAAGCAACAAATGGCAGAAATAGGCTTAGGCCGCGTACACACGTACAAGAACCTCGTCAGGCTAAACCCATCGTTCCGCCCGACGAGGTTCTCGGCCGGCCGTCGAGTTCTTCGACCAGGCTGTCGAAAAAGACATCGAGCCATTAGTCCCGATGGCCCGTCGAGGAAATAGAGAACCTGCTCTCTATTTTGGCTCGACAAGCTTCCCGACGGGACGCTCGACGAAAGTGTACACACGATCGAGCTTCTCGGCAGAATATGGATCCCAGCGAGCTTCTCGCTGGATTCTGCCGAGCTGTCGTGTGTACGGGGCCTGAGTTGTAAAAGGTATTACATGGTTAGTCAGGCTGAAAAAAGACACAAGTCCATCCAGTTCAACCATAAAAAAATAAATACAAATAATAACAATAATATCATACAATATACCCAATTTTATACCCACAGTTGATCCAGAAAAGGGTTATAATAACTTTTCTAATAAGAAAATGGGAATGATAAACATTCTTCAAAACCAGACCAACTATTGAAAGAAATTATTGCACACTCACTGGGGCATAAATATAAAAAAAAAAGTATACTGAAAAGATTTCCTGGTATCTAAAAAAAAATAAAAAATCAGCCTTCAACTGCAATTTTTCAACTTAATTCCAACTGTACTGCACAGTACATTATAAGCAATTCCATCAGTTTTCTTTCTTGCAGAACTTTGTAATTATCTAGGCTTATTTCCATCCAAATGATTGCTATTTTCTATTTTTAAAATTGAATGTTGACATCAGATTCACAAAGCTTAACCATGTTTTTTGCGATTTATTATGACTTTTTGTATTAAAAGACTCCAGAATCCTGTACTATCCTGTGCATATCTTTTTCCACTGTAAACAGTTTGACACATTCAGCATAGTTAAAAGCATAGTTATACAGAACAGTATATACAATATATATATATATATATATATATATATACACACACAATGGGGCAGATTCTCAAAGAATCCCCGGCGGCGTAGCGTAAGCCATTTACACTACGTCGCCGCAACGTACTAGAGCAAGTGCTTTATTCTCAAAGCACTTGCTCCGTAACTTGCGGCGGCGTAGTGTAAATGGCCCGGCGTATCCCCACGTAAATCGAAGGGGGCGGCTTGTATTTAAAAATCCCAGTGCGCATGCTCCGAGTTATGATGCTGTTTTCGACGTGAACGTAATCAACGTAAATCCCCATTCTCGGACGAGTTACGCAAACGACGTAAAAAAATTCAAATTTCCCTTGGTCACGGCGTCCATACTTAACATAGGATGCGCCACCTTCAGGCTGCTTTATCTTTACGCCGCGCAAACCTTACGGAAACGACATAAACTACGATGGGGCGGCGTAAAAACTTTCGGAATCGGCGTATTAGGCTCATTTGCATAGGAAAATTAGAAAACAACGTAAAGGCCACCTACCGGCCGGCGATGTCATTACATCTACGATCCGACAGTGTAATTGTATTACACTTGTCGGATCTTTAGTGTATCTATGCGTAAGTGATTCTATGAATCAGACGCATAGATACCCATTGAAAAAAACTGCGATACGACGGGGTATCTGAGATACCCCGTCGTATCGCTGCTGAGAATCTGGCCCAGTATCTCACAAAAGTGTATCCCTCACATTTTTTGAAAACATTTTATTCTACCTTAGATGTGACAACACTGAAGAAATTACACTTTGCTACAATGTAAAGTAGTGAGTGTACAGCTTGTATAACAGTGCAAATTTGCTGTCACCTCAAAATAACTTAACACACAGCCATTAATGTCTAAACCGCTGACAACAAAAGTGAGTACACCCCTAAGTGAAAATGTCCAATTTGGGCCCAAAGTGTCAATATTTTGTGTGGCCACCATTATTTTCCAGCACTGCCTTAAACCCTATTGAAAAGTTCACTGGAGCTTCACAGGTTGCCACTGAAGTCCTCTTCCACTCCTCCATGATGACATCATGGAGTCGGTGGATGTTAGAGACCTTGCGCTCCTCCACCTTCTGTTTCAGGATGCCCCACAGAGGTCTGGAGACTTGCTGGGCCAGTCCATTAACTTTACCCTCAGCTTCTTTAGCAAGGCTGTGATTTTGGAGGTGTGTTTGGGGTCGTTATCATGTTGGAATTCTGCACTGCAGCCCAGTCTCAAAGGCGAGGGGATCATGCTCTGCTTTAGTAAGTCACAGTACATATTGACATTCATGGTTCCCTCAATGAGCTGTAGCTCCCCAGTGCCGGCAGCCCTCATGCAGCCTCACTCTATGACACTCCCATACCAATGCTTGACTGTAGGCAAGACATGCTTGTCTTTGTACTCCTCACCTGGTTGCCGCCACAGACGCTTGACACATCTGAACCAAATAAGTTTATCTTGGTCTCATCAGACCACAGGACATGGTTCCAGTAATCCATGTCCTTAGTCTGCTTGTCTTCAGCAAACTGTTTGCAGACTTTCTCTTGCATCATCTTTAAAATATTTAAATTTGCTGCCCCCTCAAAATAACTCAACACACAACCATTCATGTCTAAACCGTTGGCAACAAAAGTGAGTACACCCCTAAGCGAAAATATCCAAATTTGGCTCAATTAACCATTTTCCTTCCCTGTGTCATGTGACTCATTGGTGTTACAAGGTCTCAGGTGTGAATGGGGAGCAGGTGTGTTAAATTTGGTGTTATCACTCTCACTCTCTCATACTGGTCACTGGGAGCTCAACATGGCACCTTATGGCAAGGAGTTCTCTGAGGATCTGAAAATAAGAATTGTTGCTCTATATAAAGATGGCCTAGGCTATAAGAAGATTGCTAAGACCCTGAAACTGTGCTGATGCAGCATGGTGGCCAAGACCATACAGCGGTTTAACAGGACAGGTTCCACTCAGAACAAGCCTCGCCATTGGTCAACCAAAGAAGTAGAGTGCACATGCTCAGCATCATATACAGAGGTTGTCTTTGGGAAATAGACGTATGAGTGCTGTCAGCATTGCTGCAGAGGTTGAAGGGGTGGGGGGTCAGCCTGTCAGTGCTCAGACCATACTCCGCACACTGCATCAAATTGGTCTGCATGGCTGTCGTCCCAGAAGAAAGCCTCTTCTAAAGATTATGCACAAGAAAGCCTGCAAACAGTTTGCAGAAAACGATCAGATTAAGTAAATGGATTACTGGAACCATGTCCTGTGGTCTAATGAAACCAAGATAAACTTATTTGGTTCACATGGTGTCAAGCGTGTGTGGCGGAAAACAGGCGAGGAGTACAAAGACACGTGTGTCTTGCCTAGAGTCAGCAAGGTAATGGACTGGCCAAGCATGTCTCCAGACATAAACCCTATTGAGCATCTGTGGGGCATCCTTAAATGGAAGGTGGAGGAGAACAAGGTCTCTAACATCCACTAGCTTAGTTACAGTACCTAACCGCGATATTGTACATAATCGCGGTCAAGCAGCGCAACATTAGCCTCCCCGAAATTCCCGTCGTGGGAGCCAGCGCCAAGCTCTTTCGCTCCTCCCGCTTGCCGCCCGCAATACATTCCTATGGATTCGCTGCATCTTGTGGGGGCGGTGAGCGCGAGAAGCACAACCTCACAGCGGCGATATGCAGCGCGATCCCATCGCGCTGGATATACAAAATCGGCGACACCTACTGTATGTCATCATGGAGGAGTGAAAGAGGACTCCAGTGACAACCTGTGAAGCTCTGGTGAACTTCATGCCCAGGAGGGTTAAGGCAGTGCTGGAAAATAGTGATGGCCACACAAAATATTGACACTTTGGGCCCAATTTGGAAATTTTCACTTAGGTATGTACTCGCTTTTGACATTAATGGGTTGCGTTATTTTGAGGGGACAACACATTTACACTGTTATACAAGCTGTACACTCACTACTTTACATTGTAGCAAAGTGTAATTTATTCAGTGCTGTCACATGAAAAGGTATAATAAAATATTTTCAAAAATTTGAGGGGTGTACTCAATTTTATGAGATACTGTGTGTATATATATATATATATATATATATATATATATATATATATATATATATATATATATATATGCCTAGTAATAAAACTGTCCAGCAATGCATGATGTATCATAGAGAATGCCAAACAATGCTGGCAGGCAATTTCAAATAGTAATGTGTAACACTTAATAATAATAGGTTATATTTTCCTGCAGAAAGCTGTTTTTCAGGAGAAAGATATGCCTTAAGGGGGTTGTAAAGTTACATTTTTTTCCCTAAATAGCTTCCTTTACCTTAGTGCAGTCCTCCTTCACTTACCTCATCCTTCCATTTTGCTTTTAAATGTCCTTATTTCTTCTGAGAAATTCTCACTTCCTGTTCTGTCTGTAACTCCACACAGTAATGCAAGGCTTTCTCCCTGGCTCGCCCCCTCCTTTGGACTACAGGAGAGTCAGGACGCCCACTAACACACAGCTCCTTTCTCTATCTGCTCCTGTAGTCCAAGGGAGGGGGCGAGCATGGCACTCCAAAATGTAAAGTAGTGAGTGTACAGCTTGTATAACAGTGTAAATTGGTTGTCCCCTCAAAATAATGCAACCTATTAATGTCTAAGCCTCGCATTACTGTGTGTAGTTACAGACAGAACAGGAAGTGAGGATTTCTCAGAAGAAATAAGGACATTTAAAAGCAAAATCGAAGGATGAGGTAAGTGAAAGAGGACTGCACTAAGGTAAAGGAAGCTATTTAGGAAAAAATAATTGTACCTTTACAACCCCTTTAACCACTTCAGCCCCAGAAGGTTTTACCTCCTTCCTGCCCAGGCGAAATGTTAGCTTCCGGCACTGCGTCGCTTTAACTGACAAAAATAAAATAAAAATCTCAGTTTAGACTGATACGTATTCCTTTACATATTTTTGGTAAAAAAAAAAGAAAAAAAAATGCAATAAGCGTATGATTTATTTTTATTTTTTATTTTTTTACTAGTAATGGCGGAGATCTGCGATTTTTCTTATTGAGACTGCGACATTATGGCAGACACACCGCACACTTTTGACACATTTTTGGGACCATTCACATTTATACAGTGAACAGTGCTATAAATATGCACTGATGACTGTATAAATGTGACTGGCAGGGAAGGGGTTAACCACTGGGGGGGGAGGGGTTAAATGTGTAGCCTAGTGAGTGTTCTAACTGTAGGGGGAGGGGGGTGACCGGGGGAGGTGACCGATCGATGTCCCTATGTACAAGGGACACAGCATCGGTCTCCTCTCCCTGACAGGACGTGGAGCTCTGTATTTACACACAGAGCTCTACGTCCCTGCTCAGTTACTGGGCAATCGCAGGTGCCCAGCGGCGATCGTTGACGCCGGGCATGCGCATCGTGATCCCAGCAAAGCGGCAGGTGCACGCGTGCTCCGCCGGCAGCGGGCGCCCCCTAGCGGCTTTAAAAGATGAGGACGTCATATGACGTCCTGTCAGAACAACTGAGCTACCTTGCCGCCGTTGACGGCGGCTGGTAGTAAGCGGTTAATGATTTCCTCTACTCTGTATTGCTAACTGTTAAAGTGCATATAAAGTCATACCCTTACAATTTTTTAACTTATCAATAAGGCGCACATTTTAAGATGCATGCAGCGCACAGTGGGGAAAAGTGGGTGTGGTCAGAAAAAGTGTGTATGACCATTAAAGCGTGGTAAAATCCTTAAAACTGCGTTCCAGGAATGATCTTTTATTGATACTTGCATTGAACCAGCTTTGCCCAGTGTATTTCTGCATATCTCATACCTAAATGTAGGCAGGTAGAGGTCCCCTTAAATGTTGCTCCTCCTACTGATGGAATGCTTTGTGGGTGTCCTTATAAAAAGTGGGTGGAGCTTGGGCTGAGAATTGTGGTCTGTGTTGGGAGTCAGAGAGAAGAAAGGTTTTCTGAAGGTTGTCCTGTACTGAGTTTGGAAGTGAAGCTGGGACACAAGAATACAGGAGAGGGAGGAAGCAGATTTGTCCCTTTGTTTTTCCCTTTTGAAGAACTAGTCAGCTGTAAAGCTTATAGCCAAGGGATACAGAGAAAGATTAAATTATATCTGCTGAGAGCCACTAGAAATCCAATGCCTACAAAAATAAATAGATACTAATGCCATTCTTTGAACAGCTCTTAGTCAAGCCGCGTACACATGATCGGATATCTGATGCACTCTAATCCGATTGATTTTTTTGTCGCATATCTGATAAAGCTGTCTTATATCAGTCTTGCCTTCACACCATCAGTCAAAAATCCGACCGTACCAAAACGTGTTGACGTACAACACTACGACAAGCCGAAAAAAAAGTTCAATGCTTCCGAGCATGCGTCGACTTGATTCTGAGCATGTGTGGATTTTTCTCCTATGGAGTCCCACACAGACGATCTGATTTTTCTGTCGGTTTTTTTATCCATAGGAAAAATGTAAAACATGTTCTATTTTTTAACACCAATGGAAAAAAGACAGATGGGGCCCACACACTATCGGTTTGTCCGATAAACACAGTCCGTGTACATGGCTTCAGAGTCAGCCTTCTGGTAACTGTCCCTGATTTTGAGGGGCTGTCCTTGATTTTGAACAAAGTCCCTCTGTTCCTCTTTCCTCCACATGTGTCCCTCATTTTGGTCTGATCTGTATAGCTATGTATAAAATATACTTTATAACTTTCAAAAAGTGTCTCCCAGTGCTAAACCTTTAATGCAGTTTCTAAATTGCTTTATTTGTACATTTGAGAAGCCAATACAAAGGAAATGTAGTGGTATAATGGGTTTAACTATTTCTTTTGGATAATTCTCCTTTAAAGGGGTTGTAAAGGTAAAAAAAATGTTCCCTAAATAGCTTCCTTTACCCCAGTGCAGTCCTCCTTCACTTACCTCATCCTTCAATTTTGCTTTTAAATGTCCTTATTTCTTCTGAGAAATCCTCACTTCCTGTTCTTCTGTCTGTAACTCCACACAGTAATGCAAGGCTTTCTTCCTGGTGTGGAGAAAGCCTCTTGAGGGGGAGGGGGAAGCAGGAGTGTCAGGACGCCCACTTACACACAGCTCCTTTCTCCTTTCTAGAGAGTGTCCTGACTTGCCTGCTCGCCCCTCCCCCCTCAAGAGGCTTTCTCCACACCAGGGAGAAAGCCTTGCATTACGGTGGTGAGTTACAGACAGAAGAACAGGAAGTGAGCAATTCTCAGAAGAAATAAGGACATTTAAAAGCAAAATTGAAGGATAAGGTAAATAAAAGAAGGACTGCACTAAGGTAAAGGAAGCTATTTAGGGGAGGGGGGGAATCCTTTACAACCCCTTTAAGGGAATGTGGCAAGGGGCGTGTCCTATGTCTACATACTTTTGCTAATAGGTGTCCCTCGTTCCCATCTCAAAAAGTTGGGAGGTTTGCCTAAGTGTTTGGTTAGGCTTCGGGAGCTCTGATCTGAACCACAAGTAAGATACAGTCCTGTGCTAGTATATGCTCTGGCTGTAAAGGAGTTAAGCAGCAGTGACAGGGAGGATGGTTGGGAAGCCCTAAGGCTGCAATCCGTGCACACTACGGTTCATGGGTTGGGCTGAGCTACATGTCATGCCCTGTAACCTGTACTTTTGGGGGTGTCCTGGTTGTAAGTGATGGTAATGTGAAAACTGCCCACATGAGGTTTCACTGAAGAAGCTGACAGCAGTTGGCACTAATACAGTGATAGATGCTAGCTTCTGGGTCATGTCTCAAGTGGCTTCCTCTGCACACTGTTTACAAGGGATCGTTTTCTTGACACTGTTGCCCTTCATAGAATGTATCTTTATAATAAATGCAAAGCATTCTCTGATCTGATGAGATGGAGAGGAAGGGTGGGGACATCACCATCTCCACCTTCTCCAATTAGAGAACACTTTGTTCAATCAATGGCGATTAAATTCGGGACAGACCAACACAATACAGGACTGTTGGGAGGTATGGGTAAGTCAATAAAGGAAAATAAATTCTCTGAATGAAGCCCATTCCGAGCGACTGACTTCCTGTATTCACAATGCATCAGGCTGCCAATCAGCACAGGACCTGGAAGCCATTGGACACCACTGGCGTAGTAGTGT
This sequence comes from Rana kukunoris, assembly GCA_029574335.1. Lineage (NCBI taxonomy): Eukaryota > Metazoa > Chordata > Amphibia > Anura > Ranidae > Rana > Rana kukunoris. The sequence goes on along the minus strand of JAJQKJ010001520.1, from coordinate 79,360 downwards.
CTTCTTCATTCCACGATTTCCATCTTTTAGCGGCATTGACTGGGTATAGTATAGGCATAGTTATATTGATACAAGCTGGACTGATGTAACATTGTAAAAATATACAATGCCTGGAATTATTCTTTAACCATTTCAATACAGGGCCCTCTTACCCCCTTCCTGCCCAGGCCAATTTTCAGTTTTTAGTGATGTCCCACTTTGAATGACAATTGTGTGGTCATGCAACACCGTACCCATATAAAATATTTATATTTTTTTTCACATAAATAGAGCGTTCTTTTGGTGACACTTAATTCCCATAGTGTTTTTTATTTTTTGCTAAACAAACAAAAAAATGATAGGCGGCACTGATAGGTGGCAGAAATGGACACTGCTAGTGGGCACTGATGGACACTGATAGGTGGCAGAGATGGGCACTGCTAGTGGGCACTAATAGGCACTGAGAGGCAGCACTGATGGGTACTGATAGGCAGCACTGATGGGGCAGCACTGATTATCTATGTAAATGTGCCCTGTCACACCAGTTGGTTATCGACTCTCCTTTCCCCATGCTGTGACAGCACATGAAGATACTGCCAGTGCTCATGGCTGGCAAGTCTAGCTGACGAGTCTATATACATTGGGATCAGCTGTGATTGGACACCGCTGATCATATGGTAAAGGCTTGCTGTGATTGGCCCTAGTATCCTGTTCATGAAAGTCGGATGGATGTAGGACCAATGTAGGACTGATGTCGCAGAGCAAAGTAGGATGAAAGTTGTATGACTGTCGTGTCGTATCAATGTGAACCCGACCTTAGTGTCTGTTATTTCTAGGCTGAGTTATGTAGGTCTTCCCTAAGCCTGATGGGGTTTATTGTTTTTGCCTGTTGCTGGGAGAAGGCTCCTGTAAGCATTGCAGAAGGGTAAACTCTCTGGTTTAGGAATCTACATCTGACCCTGCCAATCCCTGAGGAGCTGTGTTCAGGTATGGCTTAGGGAGATGATAAATGTTTGGAAGCACCTTTCAGTAACACTCTTTCCCCTCCAACGCCTGTATACGGATTACTGCTTGGCCATGCCCCAGCCTGAGGCATGTGCTGAAGGCCCAAGAATCTAAACTGAAGCCAGAACAATTTCCTGTAGCTGACAAAGAATCTTGTTGCTGAAGAGTGTTGCAGAGGATCTGGATAGAAGCCGCCATCTTGACATTGTATAAAGGATTCATTGCTCATAAATCAAGGTATTTGTTGCTTCCAAAAAAAACTGACCTATTATCTGTACTGTGACAGCTCTTATAGGGTCATAGGTGTGTCTGGATGTTTCTTCACTTCCCCTTCCAGCAATTATAAATAGGCTAATCTTAAAGGACCTACTACTACTTCAACATGCCTGGCCTCCATTTTTGTGCTATTTTCAGGTACCCTGTATCCCTAAACCCTCTTTCCTGTTTTTGAACTCAGCAATAAATGGTAATAAAGGTTAATATGACTGTCGTCGATTGTATTTTTAACACCACTATACATCAAAGAGCATACATCAACTTAAATGTTAGCCATGTAAGCCATAAGGGCTCATCTATAGATGCTCAGGAGTAAGAGGGTACTACACTCCCCCCAATATACATCCAAACAAAAGCTACCTGTATGTTTCCAAAATAAAATTCTGATTTGTTGTTTAAGACTTGTAGTTTAGTCTAAGTCAAATTGTTTTAGGCCTCGTACACACGAGCAGACAGATTGTTCAAATCTGTCTGTCCGACAGATTTGAACAAATCTGTGTGCTGGGATTTTGGTTTGCTCGCGTGTACACACGAGCAAACCAAAATCCCCGCCACCAGACGGCGCGCTGACGTGTCGGTGACGTGGCGGTGACGTTGACGCCGCCACGTCACCGCACCAGGAAGTAAAACACTTCCGCGCATGCGCCGAATCCATTCGGTGGCGGTGCGGCGGCGGTGCGGGACGACATGTCTGCTGGTAAGTGTACTAACCAGCAGACATGTCGGACGGACGGATTCCCACCCGATAGATTTCAAAGCATGCTTTGAAATCTGTCGGGTGGTCAAATCCGTCGGCTCGGCCGTACACATGATCGAATCTGTCTGCTGAAACGGTCCAGCAGACCGTTTCCAGCGGACAGATTTGATCGTGTGTACGAGGCCTTACAGCAACCATGAAGTGAAGCAGTTCTTTCAAAACAAAAGAATAACAATTTGGACTACAGTATGTACTGTATTTATCGGCGTATAACACTCACAGGCGTATAACACGCACCCTAACTTTAAGGCCGCGTACACACGATCAAATCTATCTGCTGGAACGGTCGGCCCGACCATCCCAGCAGACAGATTCGACCGTGTGTACGGGCGAGCCGACGGATTTGGCCACCCGACAGCTTTCAAAGCATGCTTTGAAATCTGTCGGCTGGGAACCTGTCCGCCCGACATGTCTGCTGGTTAGCGTACTAACCAGCAGACATGTCGGGCGGACAGGTTCCCAGCCGACAGATTTCAAAGCATGTCTTCTCGCACACGCGCCGAATGGTTTCGACGCATGCGCGGAAGTGTTTTACTTCCTGGTGCGGTGACGTGGCGGCGTCAACGTCACCGCCACATCACCGCGCCGTCTGGCGGCGGGGATTTTGGTTTGATCGTGTGTATACAATCAAACCATTATGTCCCCAGCAGACAGATTTGTTCAAATCGGTCGGCCCGACCGATTTGAACAAATCTGTCTGCTCGTGTGTACGCAGCCTAAGAGGTAAGTTTCAGGAAAAAAACTTTCCACTGCCCCCTGCGTATAACACGCAGACACAGTTTACCCTCTATTTTCAGGGTAAAAAAGTGAGTGTAAGGCCGCGTACACAAGATAGGTTAAACCAATGAGAACATTTTCACCGGACTAAACCGATCATGTGTGGGCCCCATCGGTTAGTTATCCATCAGTTAAAAAAAGCCAACTTGTTTTAAATTTAACCGATGGATTCCTAACCGTTAGGTCAAAACCAGATCGTTAGTAGGCACGATCAATGCTGTATCCTGGCCTAGGCCAACAAGGCACAGGCCTAGGGCAGCACTTTGCAGGGGGGCAGCACGGAAAGTGTCCCTGCTGGCTTGTGCTACACTGTTGGTGTAACGCAAGCTGTTTCAAATTTTGACTGTCCTATCATCCTGGACCACAAACCTTCCTCACTGTGCTATATGTTTTCTGCTGTACCCTTGGCATGGTTATATCCTCTTAGTCCTCTCCATAAAATTATCAGAAATTTGTGCTTGAAGTAGAACTATAGGCAACACTTTTTTTTACCATTTTGAATAGAGTAAGGGAGGGTTATAGCCCCTGTCAATTTTAATTTTTTTACCATCCCTGTCCCATTGCAGACATTTCCCTTCACTCTCTGCCCCATAGCTAAACAGGAAGTGATAGGAAATCTATGCAAATTAAGGGAATCCCCACTCGAAAATGTCAGGGTGGGTCTTAAACAGAAAGGGGTGTGGCCTTGACAGGAAGGGGTGGGTCATATTTAAATTAGGGGGTGCACAAGTTTAATAACTACAGTAGTTATCATGTATTAAGGTGTACATGGTAAATAAAATACATTTCATTATAACAACTGATGTAGGAAAGCATCTATAGCACCATTATATGAAAATCATTACACTTTCTTTTAGGGGTGATAATATCTCTTTAACATAGATAGAATTGTCTTTTGGGTTGAAATTTTGTTTTCCATAGCAATGCACCTGTATCATTCTTTCATTGTCTGCCTGGCAGCTGCCAACCAATTCAGAGCAATTTATCAGACAGCAGACATTTTACGCAGACATTTGAAACAAAAGCAGTTATATTTTGCTAGCTGGAAATGTTTTTGGCCTTTCAGCTCAGGTCAGTGCGTCAGAACCTGAGAGTGCAGACATGAATGCTAAACAGGCAATTTATTTTCAGCACGACAACTTTTTTCCTTTATGTGACTGAAATATAAATCTACAGTCAGCAACTCAAAAGTTCTTGCAGACAATGTAAACCAACATATCCAGGTCATAATTTCTACCATACACTCTTCATATTTTTTACCGTTTTATACTGAAATTCAATGGCACATAGAAAACATTATATTTAGTGCATTATTTTTACTTTTATTTTTTTTATTTTATTGTTTGATAAATAGTACAAATCAATTCTACAGTGCATATGTACATCAGGGCCCTGGATGTGTTTCTGTGCACAGGAATTATCAGTCAATAGACTGTTTTCTCATACATGAATTTATAGAGGAGAAATGGAAAGCACACTCAGTGGCTAAAACATATGCAGAAAACAGATAATTGAACAACAAAAAAACAACAGAAGTAACAAACAAGTTCAGAATCCCAAGAGGAGTTGTTCAAGTTTTGTATCAGATTTGATGGATGGCAGGCCAGATAGGCTACCCAAATTGTCTGAGGAGTACTTTTAAGTGAACAAAAGAAAAACGTTCAGGGTAGGAGAACAAAGGGTTGGCAGAAGGATGTCGTAGAGGTGAAAAGTAGAAGGGAATGGGGTATAAAGGGTTGGAGAAGAATCCCACAGACTCGGGTTCCTACCTAGACTCAAGACTAAAAGTAGGATAGATTTCCAGGGTGTAAAGAAGGTAAGGCCTAACCAAGCCATGGTTACCGTATTTTCAAGAATTTGGGTTGGGAGTCGTTAAGGATGCTAGGCATTTTTTCATTAGTTAACATCAGGTTAACGCAGTCTCCTACTCATTGTAAGGAGACAGGGGGCTTCTTCCAGGCCTTGGCTAGCATCTGTTTGGCAGCTGAGATAAGATATATTGCCACTTTTTGTTGATGGGAGAAAAGATCTGGTTTTGGGCAATGAAGAAGAGCTAACTTAGCATCCTTAGTGACTATGAGTTGAAACAAGGTCTGGACCAGAATGAGAGTAGTTTGGGCAAGATCACCAATAACCAAGATGGAGCAAGAATTTGAGTTTAATAAGGCAATCCAGTATGGGGCCCAGTACCATTAGAGAATAGATTTATAGGCAGATTCCAACATGGTTGTGTTATAAGAGCATTTTGATACCTTGGACCAGACTTTGCTCCATTCTTCTTGGTCGATAGAATCATCCAGATCTTGTGACCAGTTAGTTACATAAGACAGGGATTTGTCTTATCTGTTAAGCATGGCGTAAAGAGTGGACATGAGTTTAGGGGGACCCCAGAGTATGTAAACAAATATGCTTAAGTGCTGTTTTTGTATATGGAAAGTCTGACAGTTTATGCTAGGGCAGGATCCAATGCCGAAGTTTGAGGTATCTATCAAATTTGGTAGCGGGAGCCTTGTAGTGAGTTTCTGTAGGGTGGCTCAAGTTGAAAAAGAGTGAGAATTAAAAAAATGATGTATATGTAGGGTCCATCATATAAATTACTGTGCCCTGGAGAAAAAAGTGGGTTGTTGAGAATCAGCACCAAAGGGGAAATTAGTTTGCCAGAAAAACGTATGTATTGTGGTAAGAAGCGTTTTTAATTTGTATGTGTAGAGTTATGTATTTGTAAAAGTAAAATAGTTCTGATCTGATTGTACAACCTTTTTAGTGCTTATGTACACTAGCCGAGCCCACTGAAAAAGCAATCCACAGTGGAGGGCATTTTACAGGCGGTGGGGAGGCATTATGTCACCTTCTCACTGATGTTTTATCCTGTAAAAATCTGCAACCATGTGCATGTGCATGTGGCTGCAGGGAAGTGTCTATTCTGAAGGGATCGTTTTTGCCACAATGAAAAGCTTCCTTGCCTTTGTAGCTTGGGAGGCAGTAAAAACTTGAGTAAACCATGGGTTTTTACCCCCCCCCCCCAACAACAGGTGCAAACCAAACCTTACAATCTCCTTTAGATTTATAGGGAGCTATGTATTGTGAAAGTTAACCCTAAACAACCCATTTAGTTTATGTATAGGCAAGTGTTTTAGCATGGATAAATTACATTTTACATTTTTGTTGGGGTTATATTTGAGATGTGCAAAGAAAGATCACACAAATACTTATAGGTATAACATTTAATTGTTTAACCACTTACAGACCAGAAGATTTTCCCTCTTAATGACCAGGTCATTATTTGCGATATGGCACTGTGTCATTTTAACTGACAATTTACGCGATAATGTACCCAAACACAATTTACGTCCTTTTTTCCCCACGAATAGAGCTTTCTTTTGGTGCTGTTTGATGACCTCTTTGTTTTTTTTATATTTTTTTGCGCTACAAACAAAAAAAAGCGACAATTTTGAAAAAAACTACTATATTTTTTACTTTTTGCTATAATAAATATCCCCCTCCCCAAAAAAGATTAGTTTAGTCCAATATGTATTCTTCTACATATTTTTGGTGAACCCCCCCCCCCCCTGCAAAAAACATATATTGATTGGTTTGCACAAAAGTTATAGCCTCTACAAAGTAGAGGATATATTTATTGCAGGTGACACTGCAGAAGAGAGAGGTCATGGGTTGGGGGGCATTAACATTTTGTCACTGGGCACAGTGATCTTTAGTTAACCTCCTGCCACAATTCTAGCTCCAACGTGGACCCCAATCTTGGTCTAAATTAGTTTAATAACATAATTGTATACAAGATCCCAGTGTCATTGGATACAGTTTGTTAATGCTTTCAGAAACTGAAGGTTTCCTTAGAACGGCATTTGAGCATAAATGGGTTTACCGAAATGGAAGAAGAATTTTTCTAATTCTTTAAAGACTTCACTCAGAATAAAGTAAGAAGCAAAAATTAAATTTTGTGGACCAGAGTTATTAAGTAAATGGTTTTACCTTTACAATGTCATCATGACTTCAAGTCGCTTTTTTCTTTTGAGAAGAATTTTCACTAGAGTTAATGTACAACCTTGAAATAAGGCTTTTTGTAGCTAATTCAATAGTTTCAAAGAATACTAGCACAGCGGGTTACTGTTTTAAAAGTGTGTACACATCTGTAGCCCTTAGTGCAGTTATTAAAGTAGACTTCAAAAACCCAGCAAATAGTAGCAGAGTGGAGTAAAACGTAAAAAGAAGAATATGCCTATTTTCATATTTGTTAGGCTGGCCACATTTGTTTTACTCATTTCATTCAGCCAGATTTTTGGGAAATAGTCTTTTGATGATTTGGCTAAGATTTGGATGTTTATACATGAACATTTATGGATGTTGTTCCATGATATTCAGTAAGAGCAATCTCACACAGATGATACTTGGTACTGTTTTCTTTCAGTTACAGGTAAACCGAATTAACAAATAATGGGGACTAGGGATGAAGTTTGGGTTTGCCACAACCATGGGTTTGTAGTTCCAAAGAATTTATTTTCAGATTTTCCTGGTAACATTTTTTTTTTACTCCGCAATGCATGGTTTTGAATGTCTTCAAAATATGACAACCAAGCTTAGAAGGGCCGGTAAGGGGCATTTTGGTCAAGCCAGCCACCTCACTTCAAAAGGGAAGAGGGCACAGAGCAGCCATACTGTCAGGCCGCATACACACTGCAGACCAGTTTCCGCGGACATGTCCGATCGTGTGTACGGCCTAGGGAACAGGTTTCCAGCGGACAAAAGTTTCTAAGCATGCTTAGAAACTTGTCCGCTGGAAATCTGTCCGTCGGACATATCGCTGGTTAGTACGTCTAACCAGCGGACCGAAATCCCGCGCATGCGTCAAATTGATTTGACGCATGCTTGGGAGCATTGAACTTTCTGGTTAGAGGACGTCTGTGTCTTCTACGTCACCGCGTTCTCTGTCCGCAGGGAAAATATCCCAGGAGACATGTCCGATGAAAACGGAAGGGTATTGGAAGCTGCTGTAAAAATAGGATAGGGAAAGATGACAAACTGTATAGGGGGCGACTACATTAGTCTAGTAAATTGTTCTTAAATTCTGATTGCTAGCTCTTTTTTTTTTTTGTTGCAACATTTTTTATAACTCATTACCAATGCAATGTGTAGCTAATATTTTATCTCATCGGTTATTTTTTTCAGGGAGTAATAATTGTGAGCAAGTGAGAGCTCCATTCATTCACTCATCCACATAGTAAATGCTCATTTGGCTAGGGGAGTAGGAACACGTAAAAATACCCTATTCCTGCAGGATTTCTTCTCTCCTTGCCACTGATGCACAATACTGCTTCATTTTGCTGTCATGCTTGTTACTGCACTTAAAAAATCATCACATCCAATACAGGACCAGGTGCAAGGTTTAGGCTCCATGCACACTGAAGCTGATAAACTGCAGTTTATTGGCGTTTTTTTTTTTTTTTCAAAAAGCCCATAAACTGAACTCTATGTTAGCCTATGCGCCCATGCACACATGGGAGTTTTTTAGTGTTAATAAGCTTTGGAGTTTATTAGCTTTTTTCTGAACGCCCAAATTTGTGTTTAAAGTGACGTTTTTCGACGAAAAAAAAAACGCAAAGCTACACTGAAAAACGCTAATAAATGCTATTGCAAAATCGCTAAACAACGTTGAAAGCCTCCCTGCAAAGCTACTGGCGTTTTTTTATAGCTTTTTTTAGCTTCAGTGTGCATGGAGTCTTATGCCGCGTACACACGATCATTTTTTGTGATGAAAAAAAATGACGTTTTCTGTGAAGTAAAAAACGACGTTTTTGAAACGTCACTTTTCAAAGACGATGTTGCCTACACACCATAGTTTTTTTCACAAAAAGCGAGGTTACGTTCACCACTATTTTCCATTGAAGCTCGCTTCATAACTAGCTTCTGGGCATGCGCGGGTTGAAAAACGTCGTTTTTAAACGACGTTTTTGCTACACACGGTGACTTTTTGTGAAACGACACAAAAAATTCAAGCATGTTGGAATTTTTTTTTGGTCGTTTTTTTTAAGACAAAAAACGACGTTTTGCCCACACACGATCAATTTAAATGACGTTTTAAAAAACAATGTTTTTTTTCATCGCAAAAAACGACCGTGTGTACGCGGCATCACAGTTAAAAGCTACATAAAAAAAATTACTATGACATTTACTATATGTTGCAATATTTTTTCAATGAAAAAGTTTTTGAAGACACCTCAGCCAATTAAGCTCTCAGATATCAGGGAACTCTGTGCTCTCAGAAAGTAATGTCGGGGAGGAGCTGCGTATAACGTCACTTGCTGCTGTATTTTATCGGTTTTAATGTGAGTAGTTTGTGTGTGAACATATTATTAAATTTATACTGTTAAGCAGTGAGCACTTAGATCCTTTATTTTATTAGATATGACCTGCCGCCTGCTTGCATGACCACCTGTTTGCTCAGGGGTCTATGTTGTAAGGTGAGAGTAATTAGTTAGACCAGAGGTGGAGGGATTGTCACCCATTGTGTACTTCTTCAGCACTGGTGAACGACTCTGTGGATCTTGTTGTTCACCGTTTTTCTGGACTGTTACTCTATCACATTACTTTCTGAGAATACCATTCTGAAAATATTTTGGACTGATTGAATTGCGCTGCACTTATATTTTGTTTTAATAATTGCCATTTAAATTACGTGAAAATTATTTAATGTTCAGCTTGCATATGGGGGATTTTAGTTAAATTTTTGCTCTGATCGTACCTTTCTGCTTTTTTTTTATAACTCTGTGCTCTAGCTATGTAGTGTGTTTGACATTCGATCCCTGCCCCCTGCTGCTAGTGCTGAGTGCATTTTTAAAATGATCTACAAAAGAAATTGCCACAGATAAACAGGTATAACTTATGTAGAAGGATTTGTTTCATCTGTGTATGACCTGAGGCTAGTAACTTCACTGGGTATATCTAAGGATTTACAACCACTTTGAAACCGTTTAACTAGCCCCTGAAGGCATAGTTCCACTTTATGCCCTCCTCTCCACTCCTCTACTTGTTTAGGAACTTTTTTGGAGGGGAGCGGGTACCTAGTTTTCTCAGGTACCTGTTCCCATTTCCACTGGAATCACCCTGTCTGCAACCTTCTGGGTCATGTCTCATGCTGTGGGAGCATTCACACAGTGCAGCATGGCTTGCATACGCTAAGTGGGAAGCTGACTGTCAAGCCGCAAGTAGTCACAGCTGGCTTCCTACTCTAAACATACTAGCACTGGGGACTCAAAAAGCGGCAAAGAATCGTCCCGGATGGGGACAGAACTGGATCTCTGGACAGGTAGGTGATATTTTTTTTAAAAGTCAACAGCTACAGGATTTTTAGCTGCTGACGTTTAATATTTTTAAGCCTCACTGCAGAACTCCTTTGTAATCAAAGAACTTATAATCGAAGAACACTGCCTTTTACGTTGACCCATTTTTCTGAAGAATTAAAGAAGTATAGTCAAAGCTTTTTTGTCTGTACTTCTCCCATTGACCACAGGAGTATAGTTCATTCTGCACTCTTCTGACCCATTTTCAGCTGACAACAGGCTAAAGTCCGCTGTCAGCTGATGTCACTCAGCCGGTTCAGGCTCTTAAAAGATCCCGACCATATGGTTGGTATCTGCCCAGAACCCTGAACTGGTGACTAGCTCAGCCGCTCAGCAAGCTGCTGGGAGACTAAGCCAGCCGCTCCTGCCCCCTCTACAGTCCAGAGCTCCTGTAAGCACTGGAGGGGCAGAGCAGAGAGGAGGCGGTGACTGACAGTCACTGCTGTCTGCTCAAAACAGTGGGGAGAAATGAGCAATCAGCAGTGTTTGATCGCCCCATTCGCAGTGCAGAGGCAGTGGGAGACAAATGCAGCATCAGATTGATGCATTCCCCTTAATAAGTATGAGTTTTTTTTTGTATAGTCCATACTTCTCTTTTCTGTTCAATGTTTTTATTGAAGTTTTCACAAAGAAAAGAAATACAATCTTGAATACAAAAACAGATACAATATAAAATGTAAGCAAAATCCTGAGTCATCCTAACAATGAATGGAAACCTCTGTAGCAACCGAATTGCAAACAAGAATTATTATGAAGTGGAGTAATTAAGACGTCTTCAGCCCTAATAATAACCTCCAAACTCCTTTGAATTTTCACACATGGGCTGGATCTAATACCGTGTGTCAAATATGGACAGTTAGAGATAGAGCCTCCATCATTTAAAAAGCAATCAGTCGTCCATATAGAACTATTTATACATAAAGGGCCAGATTCACGTACATCGGCGCATTTTTTGACCGGCGTAGCGCACCTCCTTTACGTTAGACCGACGCAATGTAGCGGCGCAATCACCGTATTCTCGTTTGATTTGCGCAGAAATTAGCGCCGGTGCAACGTAATTTCAAAGGCGCAAGGCGGAGTAATTCAAATTGTGAAGGACGTGGGCGTGTTACATTGAAATGAGCCGTGACCCCATGCAAATGAAGGGCCGGCCGGATCGTGCATACGCGCATGCACCAGACCATGGTCAGCACCTCTGTGCGCATGCTCACAACTCGGGAACAGCGCAATCAGTGAAATTGGAAGTGGCCCCGGGCAACTTAGTGAACTACGCAGACAGCATAAATAGACAGACACAAACGCACTTCCTTTGCAAAAGTACATCCCTTTGTATCCCTTCCTATACAGCAAGGTGCTTTTGTTCTGTTGTTTGTTGCGTTGTGACTTGTCTTTGTGATATTTGTTGACTGTTTGATCTAGTGTTTTGTAGAATATATATGTTTTTTGGTGACTGGTTGTGAGACTTTTTGGTTGATAGATTTTGGTTTGTTTGTTTTGTTGCTTGATTTTTCCTGCTTGTTTTTGTGAGTGATTTTTGTTGATTGTTTGGGAGAGAGTTGTTGTAAGAGAATGACTGAGAGGAAGCGTAATTTGAATTTTTCTTTGGGGGAGAAACAAATAATTGCCCGGGCCATTACCCAATATGGGTGTTTTCTGCACGGCCCGGAGAGTGCCAACACCACCCCGGCCAGGAGGAGGGAGATTTTGCAGCACATTACCGACCAGGTAAATTTAGCGGGGGGGGGGGGAAACCCGGACACACGAGGGGATCGAAAAGAAAATCAATGATCTCCGGCGTTTGGTCCGAAAGAAGCTGGCCAAAATGGCAGCCCATGCCAGGGGCACTGGAGGGGGCCCACCATGCCCTGTTAGGCTGACAGCGGAGGAGCGTGCGGTGGCCCACACCTTTAATAGACAACAGGTGGAGGGCCTGCCTGGCTATGACTCCAGTCATGAAGCCGTGATGCCAGGTAAGGTTTTTTTGCCCTATCAGGTGTGTAGCATGTGTGGGGGGGGGGAATATGTGGCAAGTGTGTGGATCCTCCAACCTGTGAATGTTTTGTGTCATCCACAGATGTGCAGGAGGGTGCTGGGCCATCTGGCCTGAACGCACCATCCCCAGGACAGCAGCCTGATGAGGACCCCCCGACAAGGCCGGAGTCCTCGGAGGAGGAGGTTGAGGAGGAGGAGTTTAAGGAGGAGGAGGATGTCATGTCAGCCAGTGGATTGTTGTTTTTGGAGGAGTCTTCCTCTCTGGCTAGCAGCAGCCAGCCCTCCATAAGGGCTACCCCCCCCCCCACAACAGGGCTCCCCTCCCAAGGAGCTCCCCTTCTCCCCGGCCACAAGCCTCAGCTGGAGGCAGGAAGTTGTCCCAGAAGACCAGGGGGGTGGCCGAGGTTCTGCCCGCCAATCTGAGAAGGGACCAGGCCCTTCAGACCCGCCATCTGAGACAGGTCAGCCAGACTTTGGTGCGGATGGAGGAGAGCCTGTCCTCCATAAAGGATACGCTTGGGGACCTGGACTGCCACTCCTGGGCTCTTACAAACTGCCTAAACGAACTGCAGACTACAACAGCAGACGTTGGGCAGGATGTGAGGGCCCTCACCCAGGCTATCCAGGCCAACACGGCAACACTAAGTGCTGGCCTGACCAGAATTGCCGTGGCCTTGGAGGGCAGGCCGCCAGGTGGGCAGAGACCAGGGGCTGCTCCTCCTTCCCCCGGATTACCCCCCCCCCATGAGTCTCCCCTGAGGAGCCGGCGGCATTAATTTGTTTCCCCCCTTTTTTTTTCAGGTTTTTTTTTTTTTGCTTTTTTTTCTCTGGAACTTTTTTTTTTTTGCTGGACATTTTTTTTGTGAATGATTTTGGAATGTGGGGGTGATATTCCTGCCGGAAAAGGGGTGTCACCCTCAGTTTTGGTGGAGAAGGGTTCCCCAGGACCAGGGAGAAGTGATCCCCAGGTCCGTGTGAATGGTGTATGAATGTACAGTGACATAATTGGAGCCGTGGCTTGGCGTTGCTGCTCACAAGTTCTGCATGGTGGGCTTGTGCTAATCCAATTTGATGAGGATGTGATGTGTCTGTGCTAGGGACCACAGTGGTGTGCATGCATGCATTCTCATTGTGCCATGATTAATGTGTGTGTTTAACGTGCAAAGATGCCTAATGTGAGCTGTCTCCTGGCTGCTCTTCCCTCAGAAGACGGGGTAGCCTCGGTTAGGGGGGGATTGTCTGGTTCAGGGGTCAGGTCATCACGTAGGTCAATCTGCAGGCCCTTTTTTACTGCAAAGTTGTGCAGCAGGCAACAGGCACCGATGATCTGGCACACAAAGTTTGGGGAATACAACAGGGTACCCCCAGACTTATCCAGGCATCGGAAACGTGACTTCAGGAGGCCAAAGTGTTTGGGCGTGGGCTTCATTGTATCTTTCCTCTCCTGGTGTTTGGGGGTTCCGGATAGGAGTCATGAGATGGGGTCCCAGTGCATATGCAGAGTCACCTGTAAGGGAAAAGACAGGAGGATGTTAGTAGTGCATGTGCCCCTTGTGATGTGTGCATCATGGGGGGGACAGTCATGCCTGCCACCCATGTCACTCACCAACCAGCCAGGTGTCCCCATACACGTTCTGTTCGAATTCCATTCGGATGGGGATTCTGATTGTAGATGTAGCTGTCATGGCTGGATCCGGGGTGTTTGGCACGGACGTGCCATATGAGGCCTTGGGCATCGACTATCACCTGTACGTTGATGGAATTCCAATGCTTCCGATTGCGGTATATGTGCTCTGTCTCATGGGGGGGCTGGAGTGCCACATGTGTGCAATCAATGGCCCCCACGGTGTGTGGGAATCTGGCAATTCTGTAGAAATCTGTCATTGCCTTCAGCCGAAGGTCCTCAGTGGTTGGTTTGATGATTTGGTTGGCCACGCGTCTGAGGATTGCAGGGACAACCTGGTGCACACATCTGCTCATGGAGGATTGTGACATCCCAGCCACCACTCCACTTGTTCTTTGAAAAGAGCCACTGGCAAGGAAATGGAGTGTTGCCAGGACCTTGACCAGTGGCTGCACTGCATGTGAGCGGTGTGTTGGGCTGGTGATGTCCTCCTGCAAGGTTGTGGTTAATTCCATGATGGCATTAGGGGTGAATCTGAAGATGCGATACACCTCAGAATCACTCATGCCAATGATGTCTATGCGTGTGCGGTATATCCTCTCCCGTGCCCTCCTCCATGCCCTCCTTCTTCTTTGCTCCTCTAAAGTCAGTAGTATAGCTATGAGCAAGGATGTCCCTGGCATGTTGGCATACAGATTGTTGTGCAGCAAGTGTGACTGCTCAGCTCCTCACTAACAGTGTTGCTTTCTCTGACATGTAGACGGATTGTCTAATTTTATACCACCTTTTATATGGTCTAATTTTAGACAGGACGTGCAGCTGTTGCGCACAGCGCGTAGCCTGCGCTGCAACAACGTTCTTTTGTGGATCCCCGTAACTCCCTCATTTGCATATTTGAATAGCAAATCAATGGTGTGTCTAGCGCAGTTTTGCGCGGACGGATGCGCCTGTCTATCGAAATTACGCCGGTCAAAAAAAGTAGATTTCTTGCGTATCTCGTTTTGGGGATGCGGCGCATCGAAAATTTAGACTTACGCCACGCATCTCCTGTAACGCCGGCATAATCGCTCTGTGAATCTGGCCCAAAGATTTTATAGATGCACCAATTAACTACTGCACATATAAACAAGTAGAGGTAAATAGCTGTATAGTAAGAATACCCCACCACTCAGCTCCCTGAGATCAGAATACATTCCGTAGATATAATTATCATAACAGAGAGAAAAGGGGGGGGGAGAAAAAAAAAGAGAGGATAAGAAAAAAGAAAGTAGAGGAACTAGAAAGGAGAAAGTGACCCCATACTCCAACACCCACCAGCCCGAGACAGCCCTAATCAGGTAAGAATCTTGGATCCCCCATCAGGTGTTTCACCCAGGGGTCCCACACTTTTTCAAACAGTTGCATTTTATCTTGTAATATTGCAGACATGCGTTCGTTAAGAATAAACTTTCCTGGATTATGCTAAAGATGTGCAAATGGTAAAGCGGACGTTTTCCAGGAATTTGCAATAATAATCTTGGCTGAAATAAATATGAAAGATATAAAACGTCTCTGAGATTTTGACGCCGTCTCTACCGTACTACCCAGTAGAGCCTGTCTCTGGGATTTTACTAGATTGACCTGGGTAAGGGAGTAGATGAAATTGTATATTCTAATCCAATAACGCCGTACTGCCACCAAACATGGTACATGGTTCCTTGCTGTCCGCATCCGCTGGGATGTTGCCAGCACATATGTTGCCAGCCTGGCTGGAACCATATACCATCACAAAAGCACTTTATAATTGGCTTCAATAATTGATGTATTTATTAACGACTTTGAGGCCCCTAGAGCTATGGTATGCCATTCATCCAGTTCAATTGTCTCCTGAAGGTCTGCCTCCCATTTTACCATATAAGCCAATTTAACAGCAGAGTTAGTCAAGATAGTATACATTTCAGAGATATGCCTTTGGATTCTATCGAAGCTCTGACACAGGTGCTCCATCGGGGCCATAGCAGCCATGTCAGAACCTCGCGACAAAGTGCCCAAGAAATGCAGGATCTGAGCACATCGGAAAAACTCAGAGGGTGGCATTTGATATTTCTCTATTAAAACCTGTCTTGTCAGTATACCCTTATGGTCGCACAGAACAGCTATTCGTAGTAGCCCTTTATTGGTCCACCAAACAAATGTCCTGGGGGTTAGGCCCGGGGTGAAATTCGAATTTCCAAGAATTGGGGCTAATGGAGTATGTTGGGAATTAAATTTGCATGATTTCTTCAACCTATCCCAAATACCCAGGGACGAGGATAGGGCCGGATATAGAATTGGGGGCCGGTCCCTAGGCGATAACCATAAAATATGCGGTATCAGGCCTTTCCTTACATGCAAATTCCTCCATCCGCATCCATATAGGATAGGGTTTGGCAGAGTGAAACCTGGCTAGTTGAGCCAGCTGTGCTGTGTAATAGTATTTTTGCAAATCAGGGGCACCCAGTCCACCCTTCTTCTTAGGGGTAAATAGTCTGTGCTTATTCACCCTAGGCCTCTTTTCACCCCAGATAAAAGATATAAGCTTATCCTGGAAGGCCAACAATTCAGAACGGACAATCGAAATGGGTAGTGTTCGAAACAAGTACAAAATCTTCGGAAGAACATTCATCTTAACGGAGTGTAGTCTGCCAAACCACGACGGCGGGTGACGTAACCATCTGGCCATGTCAGCCGTCAAACGTTGGAATAATGCTGGGTAATTTTTGGAGTACAAAGTGCGTAATGTCGGGGTGAGACTTATTCCTAAATATGGGAGTGATTCTGTGCGCCAAACGAAATTGAAGGTGCGTTTGAGTGTCAAGAGCGTATTGTCTGATAGCGAGATGTTCATAGCCTGGGACTTATCGTGATTTATGCTAAGACCCGAAATTGCTGTGAATGGTTGGAGTATTGCATGTAGGTTAGTGAGGGTGGTGATCGGCGACGAGATCATCATTAAGATATCGTTCGCGAAAAGGATGTATTTATGTTCATGATTGCAATGCCTCGTATGTCAGAAGAATTGCGTATTATTTTTATAGCGAGCGGTTCTAGAGCCAAAACAAAAAGTAACGGGGACAGGGGGCACCCCTGACGAGTACCTCTATGGATAGAAGAAGGGCAAGATGAGTATCCCTTTACCATTAGGGAGGCGGTAGGGGAATCATAGAGAACTAGTAATATAGACAGAAATTTCGACCCAAAGCCCAGCCTAGTCAAAACATAGAAAAGGTATTCCCACGACAAAGAGTCAAAAGCCTTGTGCATGTCCAAAGACAGCAACATCCCCTGCCTAAGTCCTCCATTATCCCAATCTGAATGTATCACTGAAATGGTGTCTATGACTCTCCTAGTCTGATCTGAAACTTGGCGTCCGGGGACAAACCCTGCCTGATCTGCCTGATCTGGGTGGATATATTGCGCGAGAAACAAATTAAGTCTAGCTGCCAAGACTTTGGTCAAAATTTTGAGGCAGGTGTTTATCAACGAAATAGGGCGATAAGTTGCGCAAAGCCCATGATCTTTTCCCCGGTTTCGGGATAACATGGATAAAGACCCTCCGAATTGCATTAAAAAACGCGCAGAGGTGTGGGGTCAAGATCTCTTGGTATTTATGATAATATTGGCCAGTGAACCTATCCGGGCCTGGAGCTTTAGAGGGATTCAAACCTTTTATAGCCTGTCCATATCCATGAAATCCGAATGGTCCTTAGTCAGCGTGGGTAGGGGAATGTCGCTAAACAAGTCGTCCATTTTATACTTGCTATTCTGCTCTGAGCTACCGAATAGTGCAGAGTAGAATTTAGTGAACTCACCTACAATGGCTTCCGGGTTTTGGGTCAAACAACCATTGTTTAATCTGAGTTTAGGTAGGGCTGGTGTATTGGGACGAGGGGTTAATTTTCTTGCTAATAAAGATGTAGGCTTATCCCCCAACGTATAATACCTATGACCATCGTAGTCGCTTTTCAGCTTGTGTGATGAGGCTTAAGTTCAATGATAACCTGGCCATATCAATTTTGTGTCTTATGTCAATCTGCAGTGATGCCCTATGCTCCGCCATTTGTGTAGTCAATTCCGTCTCCAGTTGTGCAATAGTGTGTTTGCAGGTTCGCTTTAAGGTTGCTGCTATCTGTATGAATTTACCACGGATGGTGGCCGTTTGCGCTGCCCAGTTGATAATAGGGGATGTGGCCGACGGCGAGTTTTCGCGAAAAAACATGCAAAACTCCTTCTCTATCTCTTTCAGTATTATAGGATCATTCAACAAAGACGCATTAAGACGCCATGGAGACGGACATGGTTTCTTCCAAAGGTCCAAAAGGGATAACCGTACCGGAGCATGATCCGACCAAGGAGTATCCAAAATTTTAACCAAGGTCACGTAAGGTATCAGAGAGGAGGCTATAAAAACGTGGTCAATCCGGGAATAGGTTCTGTGTACGTGTGAATAATGGGTGTAGTCGCGCGCGGAGGGGTTATCCTCATGACAGGCGTCGATTAGGTCGTTGCTATGTAACAGTCAAGCAAATTTACTACTGTTTTTAGGTATATGCTTGACAAGGGATTTGTTGGGAGATGATTTATCTAATGTTTGATCTAGAGGCAAGTTGCTGTCCCCGCCCATAATCTCTTGTGCCTTTGGGAGAAGTACCGCCAACATATCGCGAAAAAATTCTAGCTGTCCCGAATTGGGAGTGTAGTAGGAGATTATGGAGGTCAGTTGGTCATTAATTCGTCCCACTGTCATCAGGTATCTACCCTCTGTGTCTTTAACTACAGTGATGGGAGTAAAGGGGACCTTTCGTGAGAAACAAATAGCTACTCTCTGTTTTTTCTCTATAGCAGAAGAAAGGTAGAACTGAGGGTATCGGGCACTGAGAAACCTCAGAGTCGAGGTCCTAGAGAAATGGGTCTCCTGCAACAGCAGTATGTCCGCCTTTTGCTTATAATAGTAGTGGAACGCCTTAGCTCGCTTAGGGGGAGAGTTAAAACCCTGTACATTATGTGTGATTATGGAGTATTTAGTGGAATAGTCAGTCATCATCGCGGCTTGGCAGAGCACACACACCTGGACATTGATGCAGAGCCCCCCAGCTCCAGTGGCAGAAGGACCAGGTCAAACCAGGAATCCGTAAGATCATGAGAGGATCAAAGCACAAGGTCAGGAGCAAAAGAAAGTAAAGAAAAAAGACTAATTAGAAGTTGTAGACAATTAAAAGGCCAAATGCCTAAACTTAAAGGGGTTGTAAAGGTAAAACATTTTTTACCTTAATGCATCCTATGCATTAGATAAAAAACATCTGACAGCACCACCCCCCCCCCCTGAGCCCCCGTTTTACTTACCTCACCCCTCGAAAGTCCGGTGCATGTGCTTGTCATCCTGTTCGGCTCCCAGCCTGGCCGTTGATTGGCTAGGCTGGGCGAATTGATAGCAGTGGAGCAATTGGCTGGCGCTGCTGTCAATCACAGCGGATGACGCGGCGCGCCGGGGGGCGGAGCCGAGTGATAAGTCGGCGGCTATGGCCGGCGCTGTATCACGGGAGCACGCTCGCAAAAGCTTTCCACCATGCTCGCTCGCTCGCATGATGTTAGAAAGCTTTTGCTGAGACAGCCGCTGAGACAGCCGCCGAGGGACCCCAGAAGACAGGATTCGGGGACACTCTGTGCAAAACGAGCTGCACAGTAGAGGTAAGTATAACATGTTTGTTATTTTTAAACAAAAAAATGTTTGCCTTTAGTGTTCCTTTAAGAACAATACGTTTGCAAAACAATGTAAACAACAGCGGGATGAATCCCTTCCCGGGTCATGATCCCGGGGAGTCGATCGTGAGGTTGCTCCCATCCTAAGACAGAGGCAAGGTCACTTGAGTGGCTTACGGGTCCACCTCGACTCTAACCATGCTAGCTTCAAGTCTAAAGGAGGGCAGGCAAACATAACGACATCCTAATAAGTGAGAAAACTCACCAAGGGGTAGCCCACACCACCACGACCCCCGGGCACCCCGGGGGGTCGTCGGTGGGTCGGGCCACCCGGTCACTCTACTATATCAGGTAACAGTACAGCTGACCCAGTAACTATAGGGCAGTAGTCCTAAAACAGGAACTCAAACTAAAACAAATAAAACCAAGAAGATAGTCATGTCGGCTAAGCCGAACCTTGGCAATTTAACAGCAGCCAAAACAGTCAGGTCCCTCCAGCCTCCCCGGTTCGGGTCACGGTGTGTCCCATCCAGAGGCAAACCCCACTTTTAGAAATCAAGAGCGGAGGGGGAAGGAAACCAGAATGGAAAAACAATCCCCTCCAAAAAAAGGGAGGGGGGGACTGTGGCTGCTCAGGTAGGTGGCAATGAATATTTCTGTCTCTGACCAGAGCGTTGGGTGTGCCAGATCGGGGACAAGGGGTGAGATGATGCCCAACTCCAGCAGCAAATCTTCACCATCGTGGAAGGTTGTAAAGGAGCATGGTTTGCCCTTATAGGAAAAAGACACCCTAAACGGAAAAGACCATCGGTACTTTATCTGGCGGTTCAGCAGCTGCTGCAAGAGGGGTTTCAGAGTACGGCGCTTTTGCACCGTGGAGGGGGCCAGATCTGCAAACAATTGGATAGAAGTCCCAAACAGCATTAGATCCTGGCGATTCCTGGAAGCCATCATCATTTTTTCTTTAATCTTATAGTAGTGCGGTTTCATTATTATGTCTCATGGAAGCCCATCCAATCTGTAGGCCGTCAGGGCCCTATGTACCCTATCTATCTCCAGCTGATGGGGTTAAATATCTGGAATCAGATCCGTAATGAGGGCCTGCATAGCTCCTTCTAGATCTGTGTGACTTTCCGGTAGGCCAGGGATCTCCAAACTACGGCCCTCCAGCTGCTGTGGAACTACACTTCCCATGAGGCATTGGAAAACTCTGACATTCGTAGACATGACTAGGCATGATGGGAATTGTAGTTCCTGAACACCTGGAGGGCCGTAGTTTGGAGACTCCTGCGGTAGGCCACCGACCCGCACATTATATCGGCAAGAACGATTCTCCAGGTCTTCAATTTTTGAGTGGGCCTCATTCAATCGCTCTTGAAGTTCAGCAATTACTCTGGTATTCTGGTTAATTCTGGCCACCGATCCTTCCACCTTATTCTCAATGGTGTCCAGTCTGAGCCCAAAACTCTGTATGTCCTGCTTAATGTCTGTGGTTATAATCGAACATGCCCCTCATAGGGAACAGATGGATGTGAGGGTTCTCCCCGAGCAGGGCTAGTTTGGCTGAATATAGTATCAGCTAGTGCCCCTGTCCAATGAGGAGCCAGGGGAGCCAACAAGCTCTAATGGATCCCGGGGCAACCTGGGGGATGATGGCAGAGAGAGGTACTCACCTCAGGGGGTACCCATCCCGATCCCCTGAAGACTGTGAGGAGAAGGGGTCCCGTATGTCCTCCCTGACAGCCGTTTCTGCAGCCTGTGATGAGCGGGTCTGCTTGTTGTGCTGGCCGCATGTCTCCGGCTTACCCGGCGCCATCTTAGGTGAGGGAGTCTGTCCTGGGGGAGGGGGTCGTGCCTGTTCCTGCTGATTTCGCCGCTTATACTGCCGCTTCTCCGAGGTCCAGCGCAGCATGACAGTCCTGCAGTGACCCGCTGCTGATCACGGGATGTCTCCGGGTCCTCCTGCGCTAGTTATAGCTGCGGTTTCGTTGGCGGTGTGCAGAGCTCGGTCACAGCATGACTGCTCCTGTCGCCGCGCGCATGCGCACTCCTATACAAATGTTCATCTTAATATAAGAAACAAACAACCCCTTTTTCTGGTTTTGCGATTTCTCTAATTTTGTCTTTCTACATATTCTATCTGTCCTAACTATGGTCTGTTATCTAAGAAAGCATACATAGGTAGTAAAGGGGGCTATTTGCTCCTCCAGAGTTATTAAATAAATGAAGAACTCAGCATAAGACATTGAAGAAAGAAGACATGTGTACCATGACGTTTCATTTTGTAACTCAAAATGGTAAGGTAGCATTTTGGGGGGTTGGATTTTAAGCTGTTTACAGGGTTTTATCAGAGCATGCTATTTAAAAAAATAAATAATAATAATTATGGTAAAATATAAAAAAAATCTATAGTTACATAGTTAGTCAGGTTGAAAAAAGACACAAGTCCATCCAGTTCAACCATAAAAAAATTAAATAATCTTTTGCTAAACCTGTGCCAAGATCAGCACCGGACAGCTCCTTCATAATACTATATTTAATCCCACAACAGTCCTTAGATATGGTGACTTTTTTTTAATTCTGTGAAAAACACAATTCCTGCCCCTTCATGTCTACAGTCACTTCTCCACGGTATCTATGGAAGGAGCCATGTTTAGCATGTGTGCCCATCTCCATTACAGGGTGGATTGTTTGGACTAGTAGTTTACAAATAAGACATGACATTGTTCATACTGTCTTGCTAAAAATGATCTTAGCCTGAAAATGAAATCAAATGCAGTCAACACATCTAAGGACTGGTAATCTATAATATATTAAAATAAATATTTGCTTGAAAACACATTCATGTAATAGCGGATTACCAACTCCTTCTGTGCACACGTGTATACCTGTTTTAATGCCGTGAAAAATGCCATTTTTTTAAATGGTCATCAAAAACGATCGTGTAGAGGGTCTAGAGCATTTTTCTTGACGTGAAAAATGGGCATTAAAAATGTATAACATGCTCTAATTTTTCTAATTTTTTACGTTGTCATTTTTCACGTCGTGAAAAATGGTCGTGTTTAGGCTTTAACGACGGGAAAAAAAGTGCATGCTCAGAAGCAAGTTATGAGACGGGAGCACTTGTTCTGGTAAAACTAAGCGTTTGTAATGGAGACAGCACATTCGTCACGCTGTAACAGACTGAAAAGCACGAAGACTGAAAATCGCAAATCGTCTCTCACCAAACTTTTACTAACACGAAATCAAAAGCAAAAGCAGCCCAAAGGGTGGCGCCATTCCGAATGGAACTTCCCCTTTATAGTGCCATCATACGTGTTGTACGTCACCGCCCTTTTCTTGAGCATTTTTTTTTGCAAGGCAGGCTTGACAAGAATCACGTCAAGAAAAAATTAGCTTTTTTTAGGACATTAAAAATGGTCGTGTGTACGGGGCTTAACAGTCAGGTCTGAGTGAATCTGTATATTACGATGTATAGGGTGCCTCCTTTTAAATTTAGACTACAATTGGGTGCTTTATTAGATCAATTTTGTGGATACAAGGATAACTGAAACATGCTGGGTAGGTCTTTAACCACTTAAGACCCGGACCAATATGCTGCCAAATGACCCAAGGGGTTTTTGCGATTCGGCACTGCGTCGCTTTAACAGACAATTGCGTGGTCGTGCGACGTGGCTCCCAAACAAAATTTGCGTCCTTTTCTTCCCACAAATAGAGCTTTCTTTTGGTGGTATTTGATCGCCTCTGCAATTTTTATTTTTTGCGCTATATACAAAAATAGAGCGACATTTTTGAAAAAAAAAAATATTTTTTACTTTTTGTTATAAGAAAAATCAATAAACTAAATTTTAGTCAAACATTTAGGGCAAAATTTATTTAGCCACATGTCTTTAGTAAAAAAAAAATCGCAATAAAAAAAAAAATTAGCTATCTAGCGGGAACAGTAAGGCCGCGTACACACGGCAGGGAATCTCGACGGGCAGAACACATCGTTCCGCCCGTCAAGGTTCCCTGCCGGCCGTCGAAATCGGCGACCCGCCCGTCGGGAATGGCAACCAGCCATTCTTCCGGGCGGGCCGTCGAGGAAATAGAGAGCGTGCTCTCTATTTCAGCTCGACGGGCTTCCCGACGGGAAGCTCGCCGAGACCGTACACACGGCCGAGGTCCTCGCTGGAATGTGCATTCCAGCGAGGTTCTCGCTGGTTTTCAGCGAGAACCTCGGCCGTGTGTACGGCGGCTGACACTAATACAGCGATCAGAAAAATGATCGCTTAGTGATGCTGGCAATAGGGAGTGAAAGGGTTAACTAGGGCGGTGATCAAGGGGTTAAAACTTTATTAGGGGGGGTAAGGGGGCTACCCTGGACCTAACACTAACTGACTGTCACACTGCCTGTCACACTGACACTAAATACAGTAATCATACATGTATGATTACTGCATTCAGTGACACTGTGACAGGGGGGAGGGGGGGGGGGCGATCGCAGGGGTTAAATGTGTTTATGTGTAGTGTTAGTGTAGTGTAGTGTTAGTGCAGGACTTACTGTGTGGTGATCTCTCCTCAGCGGTGGTTGAAAAAAACGCAGAGGGAGAGATCACATCGCTTCCTCCTTCCTGTGTTTACACAGGAGGAGGAAGTAACAGGGCGGGCGGGCGCGTGCATTGGGGCTGGGAGCGATCCGGAGGGGGCGGACAAAAACGAATAGCTGCCCCCTCTTGTCGGATCGCTCCTGCAGCCGCGCAGACCGCCGCATGTACGGGGGGGGGTCCGATCGGACCCCCGATCCCCCCCAAGG
The DNA here is from genome assembly GCA_029574335.1 of Rana kukunoris. Lineage (NCBI taxonomy): Eukaryota > Metazoa > Chordata > Amphibia > Anura > Ranidae > Rana > Rana kukunoris. The sequence goes on along the minus strand of JAJQKJ010001520.1, from coordinate 55,082 downwards.
CATCAACGTATATATACGTTGATGTGCCTGTCGGTGCCATTCTGCCGACGTAAATGTACATCCTTAAGTGGTTAACTACCCTTGAACTACCCATCCAAGCCTTTTTTTTACCAACGACTGGCCATGATTTGCCATCTCCTCCTAGCAGTCAGCTAGAAGACTTGAAACTTTGTAGCAGATCAAGTACATAGGCAGATGAGGTATAACACTGGTAAAGTAATTTCTGTTATTCCTACGGAATTCCCTTGGAGCAAAAGAGAACATGTTCTCTCTATCTAAACTCCTATGGATATCATTGGAATTTCCGATTGAATTCCTCCGATGTGGCATACACACGGTAGGAATTTCCATCGGAAATTTCGATCGTGTGTACAAGGCATAATTGTGCATTCCTCTTTATACTTACTAAAAACAATGTAATATGAGGGGTTACATGATTTAAATATCCTGTTTAAGGAGACCTTAACACTACATAGTTCTTTGTAACTGTATTGATAGCAGGCAGGGCTGCTGTTAGAAATCACAGGGCCCCATACAGCCAACTGGCAGGACCCCCCCTCAAATATATCAAAACAAGATTTTCACTTAAAATATACTAAAATCCTTCTTAACGGACCCAGAGATAACAGAAAAGCTGTGTGAATTAGCCCTTTTAAATAGTGTTTTAAATTTTTGGACAAAAACACTTTATAATAAAAAAAAAACATAAATGTTTTGAAAAAAAAGAATTTTACAATTTTTACAAAAATATATTTTTTTTACAATTTTATTCCCCAAGAATTTTAATACATTTTTCAAGGGATTAAAACAATATAGGGCCAGATTCAGGTAGATGGGCGCTTCTTTACTGTGGAGTAACGTTTCTCATTTACGTTACGCCGGCGAAACTTTAGCAGCAAGTACTGTTATTCACATAGCACTTGCTCCTAAAGTTGCGGCGGCGTAGCGAAAATGAGCCGGCGGAATTCAAATTGGGCGGGTAGGGGGCGTGTATTATTATAACTAGGTGCGATTCCGCGGCGAACATACTGCGCATGCGTCGACTGTCAGTGTGCATGCTCCAAATTCTGTCAGTGAACGTCAATGACGTCAATCCCCATTCACGGACGTTTTACGCAAACGACTCAAATTTTTTTTTTTTCAACGCGATGACGACAGCCATACCTAACATAGGATACTCCACTAGGGGGCTGCTTTATCTTTACGCCGCGTATCTCTTACGGAAACGTCGGAAAGTCACTGCGTCGGGCCCGAATACGATCGTGAATTTCCGATTCCCACTGATTAACATATTCTCGGCGTTAATCAGCGGGAACGGCCCGCGCGCCATTTTTAAAATTGAAGTTACGATACGACGGCGAAATACAATTACGCCGCTCGTATAGGAACTCCAACCCGGCGTTTCTTGTTTTCTGACTAAAGAAAACAGAAACGCCGGCTCAAAGTGAAAGTTAGGCTGGAGTATCACTGATACTCCAGCCTAACTCTACCTGAATCTGGCCCATAGTGTTAACATTTGTTATTTTTTTTAACGAGACAGGAAAGCCGGCAGCTGTGTCTGTGTCTCTCCCTGCAGCAGCTGAAAGTCGGTGGGAGGGAGAGAAACCAGTTTTTAGCTGCCGCAAAGAGTAACATAGGGCATCCTGTAATTGTCCCTCCATCCGACCGCACTGATTCCTTCTGCTGTTTGGGCCCCCCTGTGGCCCTGATAGCAGGTTGCATTTACGACTTTGGTAATTCTTGCAATCAAAAGTTGGTGTAAATAATCTAAAAACAATTTTATGCCAGAATGGGAGATTATAATATAAATTATAGTTATAAATTATAATATGTATCGCTTATTTATAACCTAGAACTGGTCACAAACACACACAAAATGTTTCAAGCAACCACATTCAATCAGAAGGCAGAAGCTAAAAAGCCAAAACTGCACTGAGACTCTTGGGGGTAGGCAGTGGCTTATCATCCATCTGTGCAGGGTGTGTGGTGCCACATTTGCCATTGCCTGGTCTATAGATCCAACCACCACGCTCACAGCTACTGAAGTGCCTGGCCGGTGATGGAGTGATCTGCTGTCTTGTGTGCTGCTCTGGGGCTCATGCAGTGAGACATGCTGCCAAGAACCTGGAGGGAGGCTGCCAGGAGGACATAATTGTAAGGGGAGAGTGGGGAGGGGTGTGGTGTATGGCAGCCAGGAAGTGAGTGTATGGAGGTGAAGGCTGCAGTCTCCTTATGCTGTGTTTGAAGAACTGACGGTAGCCTTCGCCTGTGGGGGGACTGAGGGATCCTGTAGTCTAGGGCACTAGGAGGCACAGCATAGCAGGTTGTCTCTTTATAGAACAGGAGAAAGGGCTAAGGGGGGAGATTTGTACTGGGAGGGGGAGAAGGAAGCATGGGTTTGTGTTGTGGGAGATTTGTGCTGGGAGGGGGTATATAACGGTTAGGATTTGTGCTGAGAGAGGGGATTTGTCAGGACCTGGACTTGAACCTGGTACCTCAGCTTAGTCTAGCAATGAACCTTCTCACTGAGCTATCTTTAGACAACCCTGCCTTGTACCTTGATTTCAGCTGAACCTTAAACTCTTTGCTCCTCCCACGAACTTCTTGATATAAGCCATGTCTCTGCACTTCCTCCTTGCCTGAATATTGTGCTATCTCCAGCCTGTATCTCGCTCCTGTTTTCCCTGCTGCCATCCATATTTTCTACTGCTCCTTATCAACCCTTGACTTATTCCTTGACTACGCTTCTGCCTGATCCCAAACTGCAAATATTCATTACCGACCTTTTGGCTTGTTTACTGACCACGCTTCTGTTTGATCCTTACCTGATCATCCGCTACTGAACCCCGGCTTACTCGCCTCCTGGAAGGGGGATCCTGAGGACCGCGACCTGGTGCTAACACGCAGCAACATCCATCTCCACCATCAGGAGCTCTGGGGAACACCGGTTAGCACTTAGACTCCACACCTCAGGTGAGACTGTGTCATCTGCCAGGCCTGTGTACCTATCTTGCTAGTCAGTGGTAGCCCTGCAACTGCTATAGCTATTGGTCTCTGACCCTGACCCCTTATTGTGACAGGATTGGGGGGTAAGAGACGAAAGGAGGCGTATTGGGGAGGATTTTTTGCAGAGGAGTATTTATGCTGGAAGGGGAAGATTTTTGCTGAGAGGGAGAATTTCTGCTGGGAGGGGGAGATGTGGGGGAGATGTGGAAGGACATTTGCTACGAGGGGAGATTCATGCTGGGAGGGGGAGATGGGGAGGATTTGTGCCACGAGGGGGGCTTATGCTGGGAGGAGGAGGATTTGTGCTGAGAGGAGGGATTTATGCTGGAAGAAGGAGATGGGGAGGATTTGTGCTGAGAGGGGGGATTTTTTCTAGGAGGAGGGATTTGTACTGAAAGGGGTTATATGAGGGTGAGGAGGTGGAGGCAAGGGTTTGCTAGAAGGAGGAGATGGGGAGGATTTGTGCTGAGGGGGGATTTGTATTGGAAGGGGTTATATGAGGGTGAGGATTTGTGCTGAAAGAAAGGTTTTTTCTGATGGGGAGATGGAGGGGGTCTGTGCTGAGAGTGGAGATTTTTGCTGAGAAGGGGAATAGGGGGTATTTACAGTATGTTGTTAGGAGGATATGGGAAGTGAGGATTTCTGCTTAGAGACGGGATTTGTCTGCTAGAAGGGGGTGAGAAGTGCCGACATGAGGACTGGTTAGAAGCTGCTCCAGCCTGTACTGATGCGGTGGCGACTGTGGCGGCCAGGAACGGCAGACTCATGAGTATGTGGTAGCCCTGCTGAGCGGAGTGGCACACATGTTTCTTTGGTAAGATAACCCCCCCCCCCCCAGACCATGTGTATAGAGTGGGAGTACCTGGGTTCTGGTCCTGTTGATTGGAGTCACTCAGTGGGACCAGGAACCAGGTTATCCCTATTTAACATTACCACATTCTGAACTATGTAAGTCATCTCAGACTCCATTTAACCACACCCCTTTAACCACTTAAGGACCAGACCAATATGCTGCTAAATGACCCAAGGTGTTTTTACAATTCGGCACTGCGTCGCTTTAACAGACAATTGCGCGGTCGTGCGACGTGGCTCTCAAACAAAATTTGCGTCCTTTTATTCCCACAAATAGAACTTTCTTTTGGTGGTATTTGATCGCCTCTGCGAATTTTATTTTTTGCGCTATATACAAAAATAGAGCGACATTTTTGAAAAAACAAAACAATCTTTTTTTACTTTTTGTTATAGGAAAAATCAAATAAACTAAATTTTAGTCAAACATTTAGGCCAAAATGTATTCAGCCACATGTCTTTAGTAAAAAAAAAATCGCAATAAAAAAAAAATAGCTACCTAGCGGGAACAGTGACACTAATACAACGATCAGAAAAATTATCGCTTAGTGACACTGGCAATAGGGAGTGAAAGGGTTAACTAGGGTGGTGATCAAGGGGTTAAAACTTTATTAGGGGGGTATGGGGGCTACCCTGGACCTAACACTAACTGCCTGTCACACTGACACTAAATGCAGTGATCAGTACATATATGATCACTGCATTCAGTGACACTGTGACAGGGGGGTGATCGCAAGGGGTTAATGTGCCTGCGTGTACTGGTGTCAGTGTAGTGTTGTGCAGACTTACTGTGTGATGTGATCTCTCCTCAGCGGCGGTTGAAAATACCGCCGAGAGCAGAGATCACATCACTTCCCTCTTCCTGTGTTTACACAGGAGGAGGAAGTGCACTGCAGGGGGAGCGCGCGCATTGGCTGGGAGCGATCTGGAGGGGGTGGACAAAAACCAACCGCTGCCCCTCGTCCCGGATCGCTCCTACAGCAAACCGGACCGCCGCATGTACCAGGGGGGGTCCTGATCGGACCCCGACCCATGTCAAGGCAGCCACGTACAGGTACGTTGATGTGCCTGTTCATGCCATTCTGCCGACGTAAATGTACATGCGGCGGTCCTTAAGTGGTTAAGCCATGCTGAATATTTAGTGCAACTTAAACCACACTTTTGCAGCACTGAAGCTTTTCCTTTCACACTGCATAGGGGAGCCCACTTTGCACACAGGTCCACTGTTTTCATGGTACGCCCCTGGTGGTAGGTTGTCTTAATCTCTACTGTCATATCTCAGCTAAAAGCTGGTTCATAGTGGTGTGCATGGCCAACAATACACTTCTAGTCCCCCATACACATGCTCAGGATTTCCGGGAAAAAAGAGAGCTGGTTCTCTTTTTTTTTTTGCCGGCAGGTTTGGCAGTTTTCCCGTAGGAAAAACTGTGAGGGAGCATACACACAGCCGGGTTTCCCGACCAAAAGCTCTCCTCGCAGTTTTCCTGACGGAAAAACTGGTCGTGTGTACAGGGCATTACAGCTTGTAATTCATGGTCCACCCACACAACAGGATAGATGTAATTGTACAACATCTCTATTAGTGTCAGGAACAGATTTCTGGACTCCAAATGGCATGCTATCTGTTTTCTTTATTGACTTCAACTGTCAGTTCCAACTGACAGCTTTATTGTTTACAAATCCCTTCATGTATCCAATCGCCAGAACGGAGCTTATTTGTCCAAGCAGAGACTTGTCACTTAGTAGCCAAAAAATAAAAAATAAAAAGGATACCCTAATGCCTTGTACACATGATTGGAATTTCCGATGGAAAAAGTCAGACGGAATTTTTTCATTGGATATTCAGACCATGTATGCCCATCTGAGCTTTTCTATCTGAAATTTCGACGGACTTAAAAAAAGAATGAAAAACGGAATTTCCATTTGTCTGTTTGGAACTCCAACGGAGAAAAAAACATGCATGCTCAGAATCAAGTCGACACATGCTCGGAATCATTGAATTTTTCTCGGTTCGTCATAGTGTTGTACGTCACTGCGCTTTGGATGGTCGGAATTTGGTGTGACAGTGACAAATTCCATCAGAAAAAGCCGTCTGGGTTTATCCCGATGGAAATTCCGATTGTGTGTCTTTTGCAGAATCAATAATGGTTAGTTAATACCTGTAGTCTGCACTGGCACATACTAGTTCATTTTTTTTTTAAACCAGCCAAGGCAAAAACACATTTTTATACCTAGCATTTGGATTTTTTTTTTTCCTGTTAAAGTAGAACTATGGCTTCCTTCAACACAATTTGCTACAGCATACAATAAGTGCACATTTTTAGGACTTGTACATTACACTGTAACTGAATTAGGGACTTGTTTTATTTATTTATTTTATTTTGTGAGCCTTTAGTTCAGCTTCAATGTTTTATTTTAATTCCATTCTTGTTTATGAATGTCATTTTGCAAATTAATTTGACTCTTGAATTTGGAATTGATATCAATTAAATCTCAGAATTCCCTGCAAATCTTCCTTTACTCAAGTGAATTAATCAAGAAAATTAGCACTTCCATCCGGTATACAAGCCTTGAGTAAAGGGATCCTAATCATTTGTGCACAGAGCAAACAGTATCAATAACCACAAGTAATCATTTGTTAACATCTTCCTGCTATACGTAAATTGAGATTTTCCTAGCTTGTGACGGAAAATATTAGTTATATGAAGACAGGAGGCGAGTATCTTATGCATTATCTTCCTTTAATAATGCCCACAGCAGAAATACAAACTTTCAGTGAATTTCAATAATAAAGAACTTTTCTAAAAACAAAACTACAAGTCCCAGCAGCCTTCAGTGTATGACTGCCAATCACGTGGCAGGACAGAGCGTATATAAGGTACTGTCTCTTTAACCTCCTCCTCTTTCTTGGAGCGAACTGTATGGACTGGTAACCGGATCTTCAGATGTAACTCTTCTTCTGACCGTCAACGAATCGGACCCGGTAAGTCGAGCAGGTAACATCCCAACGGGGAACATCCCAACGGGGAACAAAGGAGACCACTTCCAGAAAAGATTTCAGCCCTTTGCTCGCGTGTTGTGGTCATCAATAACCTGGAACAAGATAAGATAAAACCATGACAGGGTTGGGTTGGGTGGGAAGATACTCGCCTCCTGTCTTCATATAACTAATATTTTCCGTCACAAGCTAGGAAAATCTCAATTTATATATCAGACAGGAGGCTCATATCTTATGCAAGTTCAAAGTCATACATGTATATACACACAAAAATAACAATGACAAGTCTATTTAGTAACCGAATCACAGAACTGACATAGATATGTGTTCCTCCGGTCTAAAATAAAATTGGCGGAAGGTGGTCTCGGAAGACCAGTCTGCCGCCATCAAGAGATCCAAGAGTGAGCCTCCAGAGGTGATCACCTTGGTGGCCATAGCACCCCTAGACGAATGGGCCCCGAACAGGGAAACGTCAATGCATGCCATGTCCATGGTGGATCTCACCCAACGGGCTAATGTAGCTGAAGAAACCGGACGATGCGGATGAACATAGGAAATAAGGAGTTGGGAAGAGCACGACGGCCGCAACGACGCTGTTTGAGACTCATAAGTCTGTAAACAGCGCACCACACATAAGCGTGGGTGTGTGGGAAAGAATGGGTAGAAGACCGATTGAATTCTCGTCTTCGTTCTACGCACAACCGAGAACTGAACACCATGAGGGGAAAATTGACGTCTAGATATGTCTAAAGCTCTGACGTCGGAAACGCGTTTGATGGAGATCAGGCATAGTAGAACCGTCAGTTTAAAGGACAGTAGTCTAAGTGGGAGAGTGTCATTGTCCTCCCAGCTACTAAACATGTTCAATACCGTAGAAACGTCCCAAGTGTTTTGATATTTGGGACGCCTCTCAAAAGGCGACACACTAAGGGGTGTCTACCAACGGGAAGAGAATCTACGGGCGAATGATAGGCTGAGATCGCAGAGCGGTACACGTTAATGGAGCTATACGATCTACCGGATGCAAAAGATTCCGCCAGGTAGTTAGCTATTGCTGCTATAGGTGCGTGAATGGGATCAATTTGCCGTTGATCACACCAACGCACCCAGGTTCGCCAGGCTGATCGGTATGTCGATCTAGTCCCGGGGGCCCAGGCCAGGGTGATGAGGTCTCTAGCTGTTTGTGAAAGGTCATCGTCCGCGTCCGGCACACCGATACCAGCCATGCTAGGAGTTGAAGGTTGTGGTCTACCATCAAGGGATGGAGTTCTCCGGTTGGATTGGATAGGAGATGAGGAAAACGAGGGAGCAGTCTGGGGAGATCGACAGTCATTCCCAAGAGAAGGGGAAACCACGGTTGTGTTGGCCACCACGGAGTGACCAGCACAACTGAAGCTCCCAGGTTCGCAATGTGCAAAAGAACCCTGAGGATCATCGCGAAGGGAGGGAACGCATAGTGCGTCCCCTGTGGCCAGGTTTGGCGAAGAGCGTCTATCGCCTGGGCCTCGGGGTCCGGCCTCCAGCTGTAAAAGCGTGGAAGTTGCCGATTGAGGCGGGAGGCGAACAGGTCCATAGAGAATGGGCCCCAGAGACGCACCAGGGAGAGGAATACCGAGCGGTCCAGACGCCAATCGCGGGAGTCGGTGAGGTATCGGGAGTTCCAATCCGCGATCAGGTTCGAGGAGCCTGGAATGTATTCCGCCAAGGGAACGATGTTGCGTTCCAGGCAGAAATGCCAAAAGTCTTTCGCAAGGTCCGCCAAGGCCTTGGATCTGGAGCCTCCTAGGCGATTGACATATTGGACTGCGGTCACGTTGTCCATACGTAACAACACACAGCAGTTGGATACGGTCGGAAGGAGACTCTTGACGGCGAAAAAGGCCGCCAAGAGTTCCAACGTATTTATGTGGAGCAGGGATTCCTCTGCGGACCAGGTCCCTCCTGTGGAAGAGGGTCCGCACCGAGCACCCCAGCCGTGACGGCTCGCATCCGATTCCACGATGTAATCCGGATTGGAGCAGAAAATGGTTTTGCCGTTCCATTCGACGGCATGACGTAACCACCAGCGCAACTCCATTACGGTTTCTGTATCCAGGGGAACTTCGTCTGCATAGCGCAGTCCCTGGCGTAGATGGAGTGCCTTGAGCCTTTGAAGGGCCCGATAATGAAGAGGGGCCGGAAAAATGGCCTGTATGGAGGCCGATAAAAGGCCCACTAATCGTGCCAGACCGCGCAAGGATACCCGACGTTTGTTTAACACGGATCGAATCTCCTTGCGGATGGTTGTCAGTTTGGCTTTGGGTAGGCGAAGTACCGATCGTTTGGTGTCCACCAAGAAACCCAAAAATTCCATCTCTTGGGATGGAGTCAGGATGGATTTGTCGTGGTTTATGACGAACCCCAGCTCCTGGAGTAAATTGACGGTCCAGGAGGCATGTAAGGTCGCCTGGAGGTTGGATCGGGCCATAATGAGTAAATCGTCCAGGTAGATAATCAATCGTACGCCTCTGCTTCGTAACGCTGCCACTACTGGCTTCAGCAACTTGGTGAAGCACCATGGGGCGGACGAGAGCCCGAAGGGGAGGCAAGTGAATTGCCACATCCTGTCCCTCCAAAGGAAACGTAGAAGGTGTTGGGAGGACGGATGAATGGGAACTGTGAGGTAGGTGTCTTTCAGATCTACCTTTACCAACCAGTCCCCGGGACGTAAGAGATCTCTCAGATAATGGATCCCCTCCATCTTGAAGTGTCGGTAAACGACATGTTGGTTGAGGGTTCTTAGGTTTATAACAGGGCGGAAACCGCCATCCTTCTTTCTGACCAGGAAGAGGTTGCTGAGGAACCCTGTTGAGAGAGGGTCCACTTCTACTACGGCCTGTTTGGTGATAAGCGCTTGAAGCTCCTGGTCTATAAGTGACGAGTTTTGGTTTGAAAACCGGATGGGTGGAGGTACTACATTCATCTCTCGTAAGGAATACAGTTCTATCTGGTATCCCGTCACTGTGTTGAGTATCCAGGCGTCTGCCGTAATCGCAGACCAGGCGTGGATAAAATGTCTCAGTCTTCCCCCCAAGAAAGTGTGAAAAGAATTTGGGTGTATAGTACTCACCGGTAGTAGGTCGTGAGGGGGGGTAGACTCTCCCTCCCCGTCCCCTCCAAGGACGTCCGCGGGGTGGGAAAAAGGGTGCTGGTTGTGCCACCGGTACTGGATATGACTGAGGAGCCTGGCTGTACTGAGCGGGAGCTCTATAGTATGGCCTATTTGCGGAGTAGCGACCGGCAGAACGGCCCCTGTTTCTGCCGGCCCTAGGAAAAATTTTGGAGGTTCCTGACTTCTTCAGTGACGTCTGGGCCTTGTCAAGACTCGTGTACAGTCCGACCATTTTATTAATATCTTTAATAAGGGAATCGCCAAAGAGCATCCCCTCGGCCGACGGGCCACGTTCTGATTCTGCAAGATGAGATAATTGAGGGTCCAGTCTCATTAAAATGGAGCGGCGACGCTCAGTGGAGCAAATGGTATTTGCGCACCCCAAGAGACAAACCGTTCTCTGGGCCCAGCCTCTGAGCTGGTCCAGGTCCACTGGGTTGTCAGTGGAGGAAGCCTGCTCGGCGATATTCAAGATTTTGGTGACGGGGCCAAACAGGTCGAGGATTCGATCCTGGATGGAGCGAAAGGATCGTTCGATACCCTTTTTTGAATATTTACCCTGTCTAGTTAGGTACCTGAGAAGTACCGGGTCCACCTCGGGGGTGACTACGGCCTTCTTGGGGATACAAGGCCGGGGGCACTCAGCTCTCAATTTATTTCTGTTATTTTTGTCCACGGACCTACGGGCCCAGTATTGGACATATTGGGCGACCTCTGGGAGAGGAGCCCATTCCCCAGATCGGGGGTGAGAAATCCCTTCTGGGTCGAAGAAGGGTTCTCCCCGTGAGTCTAGAAGTGGTTCGCCCTGGGTTGCAGGGTTGGCGTCTACTGGGGGCGCCATATGCCCACTACCCTCGTATTCTACATCATCATCATCATCATCAGACTCATAGGCGTCTGCCGCCTCGGATTCCGCAGATGAACCAGAGGTATCCACAAAGGAATCTGGTTTGGACCGTCTAGCGGGCCGATGCCCCTGCGAGTGCTGCTCCCCGAGGCTCAGGGGTCGGTGTGAGTCTGGAAGGGTAGTGGGTCGGCAGACTGGGTAGAGTGCTGCCTGGGGCACATTATTTACTTCCCCTGCCGGGGAGTCGTGTGTTGTGACAACATTTTTGCGTTTCTTAGACGCTTTTCCCTTTTTTGTGGGTGGTTCACCACATCCTGAGGGATCGGGCCTGACAGGTGCAGGTGGCTGTGTTATGGGGGCAGAAGCCATGGCTGCTTGCACGGAATGGTTGATTAATTCCTGGATCTGTGCAGCAGTCAGGAAAATGGGGCTATTAAGGTGAGGTTCCCCCCCATCTAATATGTGAGGTGACCCTGAGTGTCTGTCATCAGCCATAATGGTAGTAGGAAATGCCTACAGATTCCTAACCCAGTTGGGGTGGGTATACAATCCTTCTCTACGGGCAATCCGTCTAGATGTGGGGGATATGGGGGACTTCCTACACTTAGGACGCACTATGCGTTAAATTTTGCTAATAAAAGAAGATTTTTGTGCCCTCCGCGCCAGCAAACACCCTACCCGATCAGCCGCTCGCTCAGCACTGGAGCAGCGGTGAAGATTTGGGATGTCCTAGCCCTGGAGAGCGTAATCTCGCGAGATTACGTCTCCAGAGCCGTGATTGGAGGATGCGGGAGGCAGACGGACCCGCCCCCCGCAACGCGCGGTTTGCTGAGCGCTGTGAGCGTACCGCCACGCCCACTCAGATACGAGTCGTTCTGAGGGAAGCGCGCGGTGGTGGAGAAGAGGGAGCAGGGTGGGCGCGAAAGCCCAAAATGGCGCCGAACTGCCGTGGGGACGAATAGACTGCGCAGTTGAGAGCGTGTCAGCGGTGAGTCAGGGGTCACCTGACAGGGAGAAAAACGAAATACAGGACACAGGCCAGATAGAGAATAGACTAAGGCAGAAAATTAACAAAGAGAAATAAAATGAAAATAAAATAAAATAAAAATAAAATAAATAAAGAACTAAATAAATATATGCAGGTATCCTATGATAGTAAATATCATAAGATGATAAGAAAGAGTTTATATCAGGATTGTGGGGATAGCAGCGGGGAACAAAACCCTGATAGGTTATCTCCACAGAAAACAAGTAATAAAACAATGGGAAATACTACTTATCTGATTTCTTTGCTGTGAGCAGAAAGAAAGAGGAGGAGGTTAAAGAGACAGTACCTTATATACGCTCTGTCCTGCCACATGATTGGCAGTCATACACTGAAGGCTGCTGGGACTTGTAGTTTTGTTTTTAGAAAAGTTCTTTATTATTGAAATTCACTTAAAGTTTGTATTTCTGCTGTGGGCATTATTAAAGCAAGATAATGCATAAGATATGAGCCTCCTGTCTGATATATAACTATTGATTGACACTTGCACACCATTGTTCTTTGGGAATTCCTCATTCTTAAACAAAAAATATTTTTTATGAATATATGTTTGTTGGCCAACATGTGGAATAATATTTAGCTGTGTACATAAAGGTGTATACTAAAATGTTTCATTTTTCTAACAGTCATACAATCCTGCTTTTTCATTGACTCACATATCTCTGTTCTGTGCGAACATACTTTTTGAGAACAAAATAATACAACTAATATTCATTTGTGCATGGAACAAGGAATAGAGCAAGAAATATAAAATCCCTGTCACAGAAAAGAACAATCTGTTACAGTACCACTCATCATCTTGTACTTTTGTGAGAAGCGTGGTGATTAAAGATGTCACCGTTAAAAGAAATTCTGTCATGACACATCACTTTTTGTTAAACCTTTGCAGCAGTAGAACATAATATAGTAAATACTTAATGCTTCTTTGGAATATTTTTTGTTCTGAGTTTTAACCACTTGCCGACTGTGGCACGCTGATTTGCATCAGCAGAATGGCAGGGGCAGGCAAATGGGTGCACCTGTACGTCCCTTTAAATTTAGCCCACCCCCCCCCTACAGTTGAAATCACTCCCTAGGACACATTTAACCCATTGATCGCCCTCTAGTGTTTAAACCCTTTCCTGCCAGTGGCATTTATACAGTAATCAGTATTTGTAGCACTGATCGCTGTATAATTGACAATTGGTCCCAAAATAGTGTCAAAAGTGTCCGATGTCTGGATTACACATCCTAGGGCTTCAAATTTCCTGAAGAATTCTAATAACTATTAAAGGTGCTCCTGAACGACTACACTCTTAAATTCGACCGGATTAAAAAGATAACTTCCATCTCACCTTCCTTCTCTTGGTATCCCTTTATGTTGGTTTTGATTTTATAATATGATATACTGAGTCATAATCCCTTGTTTACAGTATGATCCCGTTGGGGTAAACAGGGATTTGTAGTTACTTGTTTAAGCATTTGACCATTATCCAATTGGACAAAGGTCCTATGTTATCATTGTTTAGTAAATTGTTGATTTGAGGCCTACCCAGGCACACTGGTGATGACAATGTATGATTTAGGAATTGTATTATTTTTTTTTCTTGTTTTACTTTGAAAAATACAATAAAAATATTTTGAAAAAAAAAAAAAAGTTTCCGATGTGTCCATAATGTCGCAGTCCTGATAAAAATCACAGATCACCTAGCCCATCCCCCCTACAGTTAGAATCACTCCCTAGGACACATTTAACCCCTTGATCGCTCCCTAGTGTTTAACCCCTTTCCTGCCAGTGGCATTTATAAAGTAATCAGTGGCTATTTGTAGCTCTGATCGCTGTATAATTGACAATGGTCCCAAAATAGTGTCAAAAGTGTCCGATGTGTCTATAATGTCGCAGTCCTGAAAAAAAACGCAGATCATCGCCATTAATAGTAAAAAAAAAAATGATTAGCCTAAATCTTTCTCCTCTTTTGTAGACGCTATGGGACAGATTCACAGAGCCCTTACGCCTGTCTAACTGGTGTTAGACTGGAGTAATTTCAAATTACGCGCGTTTTCTAGCTAGTCGGAAAACTCAAGCCATGAATAGACGGCTGCGGGCTTCAATTCGACTGGATTACGTGTTCGTACGCCTTCGGATCTACGCTGCAATAAAATTGCGGCCACTGGGTGGACTCCCCGTCGTTTTCCGCGTCGGGGTATGCTAATGAGCTTTTGCCGGCGATCCCAGAAATTACGATCTTCAATTGCAATCTCTTACAGCACCTTTAGTCATCTTTTCGCTGCGTAAAACTATACCAGCTTTTTGCTGGTCTAATATTAGACAGCCCATGTTAAGTATGGCCGTCGTTCCCGCGTCGAATTTCTACGTTTTCCGATGTCTTTTATTATTTTTTACGTAAGTCTTCCGGGAATAGGAATGTTTGTAAACGACGCTACTCAAACAACCAATGACGTAACAACGTGATTTTGCGCAATGCACGGCGGGAAATTTCTGCTCGGAGCATGCGCAGTTCGATCGCCGTGGGGACGCGCTTAATTTAAATGCTTCACGCCCCCTAATCGCGTATTTCGATTACGCGGCGAGAAATAGACTACGCCGCCGTAGCGTACGGGCAAAAATCTACCAGGATTCGGTGTAGAGCCTGGTAATATACGGCAGCGTAGTGTATTTCGATCACGCAGCGCAATATTAAGTGTATCCGGATCTGGCCCTATAACTTTTGCGCAAACCAATCAATATACACTTATTGCGATTTTTTTTTTTTTTTACAAAAATATGTAGAAGAATACATATTGGCCTAAACTAAGGAAATTTTAGTTTTTTTATATATTTTTGGGGGATATTTATTATAGCAAACAGTAAAAAAAATGTTGTTTTTTTTTCAAAATTGCCATTCTTTTTTTGTTTATAGCACAAAAAAATTAAACCGCAGAGGTGATCAAATACCACCAAAAGAAAGCTCTATGTGTGGAAAAAAAGGATGTCCATTTTGTTTTGGGGAAAAAAAGGACGTAAATTTTGTTTGGGTACAATGTCGCACGGCCGCACAATTGTCAGCTAAAGCGATGCAGTACAGAATCACAAAAAATGCTCTGGTCAGAAAGGGGGTAAATCCTTGAAGTTGTTAAGTAATGCAAGTGTAGTAAGAATTTTCAACTTCCAAGCATGTTGGATCAAGTTGTTAGCACTATATAAATCCTGTATAATAATAATAATATGCTGGTCAAAGCAAGGCTATCCTGAGTGTGCCACACAGAAGCAATTGACACATCGGCCATTAGAGGACTGGGGTAGGGTCAGCTGAAGCTTCATAGACATCTGACATTTATGGAATTCCATCTAAGCTTTTATTGCTCAGAAAATTGAACAATTCTTTAAATTGCCACAATGGAAACCTGTAAACAATTTAAAGTGGTTGTAAAGGTTCCCAATTTTTTTTTTAATAACAAACATAGAAGCCACGGAGAGAGCGACGCGGGATCGTGCCCATGGAAATTCGGGGCACAGGTAAGTAAAACGGGGGGTGCTGATGGGCCGGACACTGCAAGGTACTTTTGTACCGTAATGCATAATATTGATTACGGTGAAGAAACACAAAGGTTTACAACCCCTTTAAGCCCTATTACTGTAAAGGTTTTAATTAAAAATTGAGGTCTGTTAAAAGGGTGTATACAGGTGGTTATTGTGATAAAGTTCATTATTTTCTGTAATGTACTGATAAACATTAGACTTTCATATAGTTTAGATTAATTACACACAACTGAAGTAGTTCAAGCCTTTTCTTGTTTTAATATTGATGATTTTGGCATACAGCTCATGAAAACCCCAAATTCCTATCTCAAAAAATTAGCATATCATGAAAAGGTTCTCTAAACAAGCTCAACCTAATCATCTGAATCAACTAATTAACTCTAAACACCTGCAAAAGATTCCTGAGGCTTTTAAAAACTCCCAGCCTGGTGCATTACTCCAAACCGCAATCATGGGTAAGACTGCCGACCTGACTGCTGTCCAGAAGGCCATCATTGACACCCTCAAGCAAGAGGGTAAGACACAGAAAGACATTTCTGAATGAATAGGCTGTTCCCAGAGTGCTGTATCAAGGCACCTCAGTGGGAAGTCTGTGGGAAGGAAAAAGTGTGGCAGAAAATGCTGCACAACGAGGAGAGGTGACCGGACCCTGAGGAAGATTGTGGAGAAGGACCGATTCCAGACCTTGGGGGACCTGCGGAAGCAGTGGACTGAGTCTGGAGTAGAAACATCCAGAGCCACCGTGTACAGGCATGTGCAGGAAATGGGCTACAGGTGCCACATTTCCTACAGAGAAGCAACACTGGACTGCTGCTCAGTGGTCCAAAGTACTTTTTTCGGATGAAGGCAAATTTTGCATGTCATTCGGTAATCAAGGTGCCAGAGTCTGGAGGAAGACTGGGGAGAGGGAACTGCCAAAATGCCTGAAGTCCAGTGTCAAGTACCCACAGTCAGTGATGGTCTGGGGTGCCATGTCAGCTGCTGGTGTTGGTCCACTGTGTTTTATCAAGGGCAGGGTGAATGCAGCTAGCTATCAGGAGATTTTGGAGCACTTCATGCTTCCATCTGCTGAAAAGCTTTATGGAGATGAAGATTTCATTTTTCAGCGCGACCTGGCACCTGCTCACAGTGCCAAAACCACTGGTAAATGGTTTACTGACCATGGTATTACTGTGCTCAATTGGCCTGCCAACTCTCCTGACCTGAACCCCATAGAGAATCTGTGGGATATTGGGAAGAGAAAGTTGAGAGACGCAAGATCCAACACTCTGGATGAGCTTAAGGCCGCTACCGAAGCATCCTGGGCCTCCATAACACCTCAGCAGTGCCACAGGCTGATTGCCTCCATGCCACGCCGCATTGAAGCAGTCATTTCTGCAAAAGGATTCCCAACCAAGTATTGAGTGCATAACTGAACAGAATTATTTATAGGTTGACTTTTTTTTTATTAAAAACACTTTTCTTTTATTGGTCGGATGAAATATGCTAATTTTTTGAGATAGGAATTTGGGGTTTTCATGAGCTGTATGCCAAAATCATCAATATTAAAACAAGAAAAGGCTTGAACTACTTCAGTTGTGTTTAATGAATCTAAAATATATGAAAGTCTAATGTTTATCAGTACATTACAGAAAATAATGAACTTTATCACAATATGCTAATTTTTTGAAAACCACCTGTATAAGGTTAAGCAATACCTCCAAAGGATGTTGCAACAATATGTCTGTGTCTGTGAAACGTTCATGATAAAATCAATTATTTTGAAGTCACATAAATTGATGGCTGAAAACCAACTGAGTGGGAAAACTACATAGAATCTCATTCTCTTCCTGTCATTTAACTCCATATTTATGTGATGCACCGATAAACAGTTCAAGTCACTTTGGTTCTTTTCATGTTTAATGGGTGCTATGGAGAGTATGAAAAGATAAGTATGTACAGGAAGTCTTCCAGGCAGATAAAGAAACCATTACTTTCTTTTAAAATTCACAGAACAAAACTCAAGGATGAACAGAAGATGTATGTATCAGGTTAAAATGACAGCAAATAGAACTTGTGAGATATTGTAGTTGATTGCACAATTGTTCAGGGTTATTTTTTGAATCAAAGGGACATTATTCTTACATTATTACCTAAAAGGCACATTCCACAGTCATACAGGTACATTTATGCTCACTCATGGGTCTTGTAACTGCTTTTAATTTTCAACCTGATATTCATTGTAGGCTGCCTATAGCTATGTTCTTCCAGAACCATCCCTGTTGCTGAAAGTATCCATATTTATTGATAATGGATATAATTTTGATCCACGTGCACATCAGCTAATCCAATGCATTGTTTTCTTGACAGAATTGCATAGAAGTAAAACACTTACCTGTGACTCATATACTAACTTCCTTTCTTGGCTTCAAAGAAAACATCAATGTGCTGTGACAATGTACTCCAGCATATGCAGAAGAACATTTCCCCCCAGATTTCGACAGATCCACAGATTGCAAGATTTGCAAACCCTTGCACATGATGAAATGTATTACAATTCAATTTCATTCAACACTTGAAGCCCAAAATTCAAAATGATTTATCACTAATGTAATAGAGGCAAAACCAAGCTACTTTTTTTAGTACCTTTTATGGGTTTACTAATTGCACAAAGAGAAGAACCTTTACATTTTATAGATATTCTTTACATTTTCCAGTTCTAACAATAGTCTGCAATTTATATTTTTTCTGTGAAAACAAAATGATCAGACTATTATGTTTAGTTAGTAGCATGGTATTGGAAATCTATAGTTTGAAATGTTGTATTTGTTAATAAAATGTTTAAATTAAATATATAGATAACACTAAAGTTTTAGATGCATAAAGCTTAAAGGCTACGTTCACATTTTTGTTTTCTAAATTTCAGCTCCCCTATGTACCAATATTATTATTATTATTATAATGCACGATTTATATAGCATTTATGTACTTTTTTTTTGCAAAAATATCAAAGCTTTCCATAAAATCTACAGACACGTACCTTACTGTTTTCCATCCATGATTCCAAATGTATCTATTGCTTCTGTCTTACTTCCTTACAGACAGTAGGTCATAACACAGGAAGAAGTGACCAGCTGACCTCATTATCACACATGAATGAATGCAAAATGACTCTGCGCCAAATCTAAATATATAAATGTTTAACAAATTACAATTAAAAAACTGCTGCTCCCCTTAAAGTGCAATACACTCCCAATGGCAATTATAGTGAATATAGGGGGCGCTGTGTAGAAACTGTTGTGCGTCCCTACTACACCATATAATAGTGAAATTGTGCTTAAATATATTGTGAACACATTGACATTTGAATCAATAAATCTCAAATGAAAAAAGTCCTGTTTGAAAGGACTTGTGTAAATATTAACTGCTTGCCAACCAGCCGCCGCTGTTATACGGCGGCAGGCCGGCTCTGCTGGGCGAGAGCATGTAGCTATACGTCACCTCACCCAGCAGCCAATAGGGGCGCGGACGCGCCCCCGCTCGCCCTCGACTCCCGTGTGCGTGCCCGGCGGGCACGATCGCCGCCAGGCACACGTGATCACTCGTTACAGAGCGAGGACCGGGAGCTGTGTGTGTAAACACACAGCTCCTGGTCCTGTCAGGGGAGAAATGCCTGCCCGTCTGTTCATACAATGTATGAACAGCGATCAGTTATTTCCCCTAGTGAGTCCACCCCTCCCTACAGTTAGAACACACCCAGGGAACATACTTAACCTCTTCCCCGCCCCCTAGTGTTAACCCCTTCCCTGCCAGTGGCATTTTTATAGTAATCCAATGCATTTTTGTAGCACTAATCGCTATAAAAATGGCAATGGTCCCAAAAATGTGTCAAAAGTGTCCGAATAGTCCCAAACGAAAAAAGTTTCGCAAAAAAAGTCCAGTGACAGAATATTGATTGCAAGGTGTTATGATTCAAACAAAATATGAGATTAGTCCTTCACCAGATATATGACACCCAAAGTGAACGATGATAAGATCTGCTTACCAGATGTATTTGACTTCTTTGGTTAGAAAGAAAGTCAAATGTCACCTTGACAGGATAGTGCCTGCTCACATAAATGTATGGCTTGGAGATATGTACCGTACGCTCTTCCTCAGAGTTGCAGATGTGACATTCATAGCATAATACTGTTTATTAAAATATGTGTTTAAAAAGATTTAGCCAAATGGCTCCTTACATTTGTAGGTGCCTACCCGGCACTGGGGCTGCTGGCTTGTCACAATGGACTAGCTGGATCAGGTTTCCGTCCACCTCCATGGATGGTGTGCGCGCCACCGTCCACAGGGGACAACCATAGGACCGGATATAGCATAAGACACCGTGACCAGATACCGCCTCGATGTAAGTTTTTTTAATTACATCTTTAGGGGATCTTTAGGCCGCGTACACACGATCAGACCGGTTCGATGAAACTGGCCTTAAGGCTAGTTTCATCGGACCAAATTGATCATGTGTTGTCCATCAGACCAAAGTTTTAAAACTTGCTTTAAAATCTGTCCGATGGACACCTGACCGTCGGACCAAAACAATGGTTAGTACACAAAAGCATCGGACCAAAAACCCGCGTATGCTCAGAATCAAGTCGACACATGCTTGGAAACATTGAACTTCGTTTTTTTAGCACGTCGTTGTGTTCTACGTCACCGTGTTCTGACCCGATAAGATTTTGAACTGATGGTGTGCGTGTCACAGAAAAAATGAGCCACAAACTGTTCACTCCCACTATGGTAGATGTGAATGGGGCCTGAAAGTGAAATTGCTGTGATAACACAAGAACAATGAGGCTCCATTCACATCTGTGTGTTTCCTTGCATTTCAGAAATGCGCTGCAGCAAAAATCACCAGAAATAATGCACCAAGCTCTAAGTTCTAAAGCTTCTTTGGGGCGATTGCTGTGTGTAGGGCAGCACATTCAGGTGGATGGGCTGCCTTATGTGTGATGAGTGAAAATACTCCAAAACACCCCCACCTCGCTAAAAAAGTTCCCGATATGCAGAGATGTGAACGGGCTTGACAGCTGAGTGTTTCCACTCCCTCCTATGTACTTGTATAAAGATGGCCATACACTATGCAATCTGATTGTATATTGTGCATTTACTGAGAAGGGTGATCACTGATTGATTGCATTTCATTTAAAAAACATGCACCTGGGAATGGGAGGGCGGATGATGCAGGGTGTGTGCTAATGAGATCAGCTGGTCAACTCCTTCCTGTGTCATGACTTACAGTCTGACAGAAGCAATATATACATTTGGCATCATGGATGGAGGACAGTAAGGTAAGTGTCTGTAGAATTTATGAAAAGCTTTGATATTTTTGCAAAAAAAGTACATGAATGCTATATTTCTACATAGGGAGCTGGAATTTAGAAAAAAAAACTTTAAATGTATGTATTTTGCCAAGTGTAAATTCAATAATATGATCCATCAGTCCCATAAAGACAAAATAATGTATATTGATATATCACAACAATGTCTTCTTTATCAAATGACATTGCATTATAGATTCACACAATTCACTTGAGTGCATATCATTAAGGGAATCAGTTTGTCAGTGTATAATTACATTAAAAAATGGTGTGATTTGCTACCAGGAGATGCTATTGCTAATGTTACATGTTAACTCGGTGAGTGATGTCAAATGTCTGATTATTTATAGACTACTAAACCGAAGTTCTTGCATTTTAGCAAATGAAAGCCTAAAATAGAATTAATTTGAAAAGCCAATTTGGTAGTGCAAAGGACATCAACATGACACTTCGCAGAATCCTGAAGACTGATAACCTCTAGATTACTTATCTTGGCTCTGTGTTAAACAAATACAGGGAGAAGCAACAGAATATGACATCAATAATTAAAACACATGTTGCTTGTTTTTGTATCATTGGGTTACACTTTCCTCTAAAACCTTTCTCATTATTTAAAACTTGCACTTCCGTAGATATTAGAAACACAAAGTCTTTATGAAATTGCCTTCTAATATGGTCAGCCCTAGGGGCAAATGTTAACACACTAAAAGTTTGTGCTGATGGTTTACAAATATTTGACTTACAAGTTTATTTTGTTTTACCCCTATCCACATTATTAATTTACCACCTTCAGCAACAACCTTTCAGGTGAGGAGTGATGAACAAAAGAAGTTATTAGCAAAGAACTGGAAAGTAAAATATCGATGTCCAGAGAAAACGGATGAATTTCTGCTGAAACAATGGGGTAAACAAATTAGGCCCTTAGCAAAGGACAGGGGAACTCGGCAACCACAAACAAGTCAAAAACCCCTATCCACAAAATTATTTATCCAAGGCCATAATTATTTATTTTTTAGTGTTTGTATACTGTAATCTTGTTGCTACAGAACCCTGCTCTATGGGCCAACATTCTGGCCTTTCATTAGGGGATCTCCTGGCACACCTGGCTCTTTCACTCCTCTGAGACCAACCGATTTTCTTAGTCCCCTGGACTCATCCAGTCATCCCAGCTTTTAGTCTTCCAGACATGCTTAGCCACTTCCCACCTCTCAGTCATGTGGGTAGGGAATCTCTCCTCCAGCATGGAGTGCTGTCTCTTGAGTGGATCACCTCTCAAGAGGTCCCACACCTGTCCCTTAATGGGAGTACACCTGTCTCCTGAAGGGAGCTCCCATCTGTTCCTAACAGGAGTATGCCAGTCTCCAGGGTGGAGCACACACCTGCCTCCTGAAGGGAGCCCTGAGCTATGCCCAAGCCTAACATTTAAAGTGCTGTGTGTACCTGAACACACTCCCTTCTGGTCTCCAGAAAGACCTGGACACTGGGTTGGTGATTTCTTCCCTCTTAAAGCACTTAGAAATCTCCAAATTATGGAGCCCAATCCAAGAATATCCAGAGAAAGCAGAAAATCTGTGTCCTTTCCACAACCATTTTAAAGTGGCAGGGTCTTGCACTGTAATAATACACACTAATATGGAAAATACTGTGTGCTTTTAAAAAAAGAACTTCAGTAATGCGAAATATTAGGATCTCACAGTATGCAAGATTCAAGCAATCAAGTAAATTTAATGTTGATCCCCGCTGGCTTCCTTTTGAGTTAGTGTTGGCACTGTAAGGTACCTGTGGTAGGTAATGTCCAAAGTGAAGCTTGTGTGCTGAGGATTCAGGCAAAAACTTAGTCAGGCAGGTCAAGTCAGGCAACAGATCAGGCAAAGCGGTACATGATCGAAATCCAGAGAGTGGTCAGGCAGCAGAGGTCACACACGAGCTGGCGGTGAAGTACAAACTCAACAGGCTACAGAGAGTAGTCAGGAATTCAGGCAGAAGTTCATACACAGTAAGTAGAGTCACAAAGCTATCACAACACCCAGGGAGCTAGTCCACACAAAATCGGCAGGGAGAGACAGGAAGTGCTGCTATTTATGGGCTGCTTTGATTGTAGATTGTCCACAGCTGGCAGCAGGTGGGGCTAGTGAGTCCAAGGTAATGCATCAAACTGAGAGAACATTGCCATAACTCCAGAGCTCCTCCGTGGCACAACAAGTAAGACTGCAGCTGTGTGACCAGGAAGATCTGGTTCAAATACACCCAGGTACATGACAGGCACACTGTGAAGAATCCTGTATCATAGCAGGTATGGAAATGTCACAGTCAATAGTATGGTGTCATTGTAGGTACTGTGGTGTCACAGTTAATATGATGATGGCATTGCAGGTAAGGCACTCCCACATACCCCTTTATGTGAAGTAATTTGATGTCATTAAATTTCAATGTTACCGTCATAATATTATGTCATTGTAAGTACTATGACATTAAAAATAGTAGTGTGATATTAGACACTATAATATTATGCTGTAGTACATTCTGTATAATGTCACAAATAGTATTGTAATTTTAGTCACAATTGTAATTTCATGGTCAAGATGATCATGCCACGTACAGGGGAATTATAAAAATATATATAAAAACTGGCTCGCCTTATTTACTAAGCTAGGTAAATATTCTCTAGCTCTTTCTTAAGTCAGCTCGAAAGTCTAGAATTGCATGTCGGTGTTGGGGTAGACAAATATCTTATAGTGGTTGGGTTTATTGCCTCACAACCCACTGCTCATGTCTATTGTTTTTACAAGGCAGCTGTCAGAATGGTATTATGAGGGCTGCATCTTCTGACTTATTTTATTTAAGATGTCGTCAAAGATGTTATGAGTGAATCCCTGACCCTGGAAAAACAAAACGTGTATATTAACTGCACCAACTATATATAGGCTTGTTCCAGGTCAATGGCTCACCAAATAGTAGAGGATAAAAGTTCTGGATCAGGCAACTTAAAAAAGTGAACAATGGTATTTTAATTATTTCTCCCTTGACAACTTACCGTATTTATCGCCCTAGAGCGCGCACCGGCGTATAGCGCGCACCCCAACCTAGAAGGGGAAAAAAAAGAAATACATACAGTTTACAGTTAGTCACTTACAGTTGCCCGGCGTTCAATCGGCGGCCTTGTCCGGTCCGGCGTCCGTCTGCGGCCTTTGTGGTGTCCTCCCCGCTTCTCCCGCACTGCGATTCCTATGCTGTGTTTAAAGCCACCGCCTACATATACCGAGCGCAGTACACACAGGCACGCTCGTCCACGCGCTGCTCCTCTTGCATAAAGGCTAGGAGGCGGCACAGAGCGTGACCGCAAGGAGAGCCGAGCCCGGTCCAGTGTACCCGAGTGTACTGTGCTCGGTATATGTCGGCGGTGGCTTCAAACACAGCGTGGGAAGCGGGGATCGGCATTTGTATCTCGCACCCACGATTTTCCCCTGATTTTAAGGGGAAAAAAGTGTGCGGTATACGCCGATAAATACAGTACTTTAAAAAAACTAAAAGGGTTAAATGCCTAGAGTACCAATAAAGCACATATGAACCTAATGTATTGTATGGCTCAGTGCATTGTCCAGCCCATTTAGCCAAAACAGCTGTCAAACTCTTATAGAGGTTTAGAGGCTGCCAGCAGCAGTAGTCTGCCTGATCCTTCCACCTGTACCTTAAAGCCAAAGCATCAGGATTAAAAATCCAGTGTGCTTGAGGCCTTAAAAAAGGCACCTGTGGGGAAAAAAATAGTGAGGCCTCGTACACACGACTGAGGAACTTGTCATAAATTAAACAGCGCGGGTTTCTAAGCATATACACGAACGTGTTTCTCGACGTAACCCAGCCCGACAAGAAACACGACGAGGAAATTGAAACTCCCGACAAGGAAAAAAAGAACTTGTTCTCTTTTTTTCTCGTCGAGTTCCACAACAGTTTTCCCAATGAAAAACATACACACGACTGTTTTCCTTGGCAAAAAAGCTCTGCCACCAAGTTTCTTGATGGATTCTGTCGAGGAAAACAGTTGTGTGTACAAGGCCTCAGCTGTAAACTCACAGGCGAGGTTACGCCACAATCCTTCAGCTAAGGTTCTTGGAACAAGGAGGATTCCAAATACTGCTCTTGCACTGTGCTGGAGTATCAACTTGTGGATCTTACTTACTCAGCATTCCCAGCATTTCCAGGATTTTTTTTACCAAAAAATAAATAAAAATTATCTTTGAATATAGTGCATATATAAATATACAAACAGTGCGTGCCCCATTAAGTGTCAATAGTCAATAAATAATGAAACGTGGCATCAAAAAGATAAATGCCAACATGTGCACAAATAAAGGTCTAGTCTGTCCAGCCTCTGATGACATCACTACGTAAAACGAAACACGCAAGTTTGGAACGCACGTTACGTCATGTCACGTTCTGGTGGACAGCACGCTGACTCAGCACGCTGTCTCTTAGTTGAACAGCAGCTGCCTGATTTATTTATGTATGTATTAATTTAATATATGCACATTGATTTTGGCACAGCTGATTTGCACATATACTAAAAAAAAATGCTCTGTGCCTTGGGTAGTTAGTGTATTTAAATATTTATTTTATTTTATTCAATTTTAATATCACAATTTTGTATTTTTATGATATGTGTGGTTTATTTAAGTTTTTTTAAATTTCCAGGATCTTGGCAGAACAACACGTTAATCATAGGTAAACCAGGGATACAAAAGGTTTGTGTTGTAACTTTTTTCCCACAGGTTTTTTTTTTTTTAACTATAATCTGACAATTTCATATGAGGCAATGGGAACTGATGAGATTATGAAGATGCCTTTTAGTGCAAGGTCTGATGGATTTAAGAAATTTCCTTTTAGTACAAAAGTCCACTTATTTTGATATATTCCAGAACCTCTTATATTTAAGTGCTATTCTCATCATTTTATAGTTCTTTATCAAGTCTACCAAGGTCAAACATTCTACTTAGTGAAAGCTATCCTTAGTCAGCATATGTTATAAATAGCAGCTTGACATACATTCTTTAAAGCAATAAAGTACAGATTTTTTTATATATATATATATATATATATATATATATATATATATATATATATATATATATATATATATATATATATATATATATATATATATATATATATATATATATATATATATATATATAAAAGACAACAGTATAGTTGAAATGCAATTACACAGAATAGGTATATTAAATAACCTGTATGTCAAAGGAAAAGGAAATTTTACCCATTTGACCTGACACCTTATCAGTAAGTAACAAACACAATGATAACAGGTTTATTTTGGTAATAATATGATCTAAGATAAAAGTCATGAATCCTGCATTAAAAGGCCACAAGATGCTCTATCTGATCTCCCTGCTTTTTCTTCATGTTTAAGTGATGTGTAGTGTAATCTAATAGCACAGGTGCAGCACAGGTTGAAAATGAATGGCACGGCAGCAGATATATCAGGCTCTTGCTGAGTGCATGCACCAGGCACAAAAAGAGAAAGTCATAAAATGTGTTTCCGGCTAAATTCAGAGAAGGTTCAAGCACCTTAACTCTATCAGCTGGAGGAAGTATCTTCTGTCTGGGACAATTTAATAGCGCAATTTCCAGACTGCTGCAATGGGCAAAAAGAAGAAAAGTCGTTTGGAGATTATAATGGAAGATGGTGAGTGAACAAAATGTATGCTTATTTTTTTTAATTATAGGCAAAGATAACAATGAATCATAAAAGAACATAAATGTTGAAATAATGAAAATGTCATGGCTGATTAAATTTTTTTTAAAATGCAAAATGTCGGGAATTTAAATGATACCCTTGATTGGCTAACTTAAGTTATTAAACATGAAAGCATTTACAATGCCTCATTCATTCTTTAGGCGTTATACAATTCTGATAATTGTTCCGAAACCCACATATTTCTACATAGAGATACAAGAAAGAGCAATGAAATATAAATATTTAAAAAAATATAACTATTGTTTTTTGACACATTTCAGCAGTAATGTCATAAGTAAATGGTTACACAGTAGCACACCTACATTTAGGTTATTTAAATGTAGAAGAAATTATCAGGGAAGTAAAAAAAAAACGTTATACTTCCCAGAACAAGTTCTTCTATGTTTAGGTGTACTTGCTTTTACCAGAGTTTTCTTGTGTTTACATGTATTTTGACACATTTAAAGTATCTAAAATGCCGCTGGATGTACAGAATTCTTCTTCCTGAAACACAACTAAACGTAATGTACCTAAGCACACAATGTGAATTATACCATTTAAAATTATTACAGACATGTATGTGTTCTTAGAAATGTCCAATAGATGCATATTAACACAGGCTTGTCAATGTCGGTGTGAATGAGGCCCTAGATCAGGGATACTCAAACTACGGCCCTCCAGCTGTTGTAGAACTACACATCCCATGAGGCATTGTAACACACTGACATTCACAGACATGACTAGACATAATGGGAATTGTAGTTCCTGAACAACTGGAGGGCCGTAGATTGAAGACCCATGCCCTATTAATTTGTTTTAGATAATTGACTCAGCCATAAGAAGTCTAGGCACAGTCCTTAACTCACATGAAGGTCCTTTTTTTAAATGTCCATATACTAGAGAAGCAATGAAATACAATTTTTCTTGCAGCACTTGAGTAGCAATGGTTATTGTAGATAGGATAAACACTATATTACGAAAAGTATTGTGACGCCTGACTTTACATACACAACTTTAATGGCATCCCAGTTTTAGTCCTAATGCCTCGTACACATGACTAGTTTTCACACCGGGTAAACTGGCATGACAGCTTTTGGCCGTGTGTATGCTCCATGGCAGTTTTCCCGACAGGAAAACCGATGGGAATCGCGGCTGGAAAAATGAGAACATGTTCTCTTCTTCCTGCCGCAATTCCCTGCAGTGTTTTTTCCACCAGTTTCCATATGGGAAACACTGCGATGGAGCAATCACAGCCAGGATTACCAGCCAAAGCTCTTACCGCAGTTTTCCTGACGAGAAAACCTCTGGTGGTTACACGAGGAGAGTGACCAAGCAGGTTCTTGGTTTTCCCCCAGGATTCCCAGCGGACCTTTTACCACTGGGAATCCTGATTGTGTGTATGGGGCATTAGGGTTCAATATTGAGTTGGTCCACCCTTTGCAGCTATAACAGCTTCAACTCTTCTGGGAATTCTGTCCACAAGGTTTAGAAGTGTGTCTATGGGAATGTTTGACCATTCTTTCAGATGCACACTTGTGAGGTCAGGAACTGATGTGGACAAGAAGGCCTAGCTTACAGTCTCCACTTTCATCCCAAAGGTGTTCTATTGGGTTGATGTCTGGACTTTGCTTTGTGCACTAATAAAAATCATTTGGTGGAGGGGGGATTATGATGTGGAGTTGTTTTTCAGGTATTGGGCTTGGCTCCTTAGTTCCAGTGAAGGTAACCTTTAAGACGCCAGCATGCCGAGACATTTTGGACAATTTCATGCTCCCAAATTTGTGGAAACAGTTTGAGGAAGGCCCCTTCCTGTTCCAACTTGACTGTACACCAGTGCACAAAGCAAGGTCCATAAAGACATGGATGAGCGAGCTTGGGGTGGAGGAACTTGATTGGCCTGCACAGAGTCCTGCTCAACCTTAGGGATGAATTAGAGCGGAGACTGCGAGCTCCGCCTTCTCGTTCAACATCAGTACCTGACCTCACAAATGTACTTCTAGAAGAATGGTTAAACATTCCCATAGACACACTCCTAAACATTGTGGACAGTCTTCCCAGAAGAGTTAAAGCTGTTATACAGTAGGTTGTACAGTATATTGTGTCAATCTCGCTCCTTTTCTCAGCGAGATTGACCACCTAAGAGCCCCATCGCGGGAGCCAGAACCGAGCTGGCTTGCCGCTATGGAGACAAAGTCGTCATAGAAGCGACGGGGATCAGACTTGGATTCCCGCCAATTCGCTGAGAATCAGCGCGATGCTGTCGTTCTGGAAACACATTCTCGGTGACAGGTACTGTAGCTGCAAACGGTGGGCCAACTCAATATTGAACCCAATGGACTAAGACTGAGCTCCTTTCCAACTTCTCTGATCTCACAAAGAGACCATCAGACGCCTTTTTGCATATCAGCCATATACACCACAATCTTGCATGGAAAGGTTCCACAATCTTCTAAGCCAAGATAGACTCCATCTCCATCACATCTGACATTATTCAGCAAGTTAACCGGACCATTTGGACCTGCTGGATGTTTGTGCTGTGTAATCCCTTCAAAATTGTAAGTGTGATTTTAACATTTTATAAAAATCTTGGTGAAATTATACACTATATGGATTTTCCTCTATACTTTAACATCCTCCATGGAGTCTATCTTGGCTTAGGAGATTGTTGAACCTTTGCATGCAAGATCGTGGTGAATATGGCTGCTATTCAGCAAGGCATCTAATGGTCTCCTTGTGGGTTTAGAACAGCCGGTAAGGAGCTCATTTAATCATTTATGGTGATTCCTTTTGATGGGAGCACTTTTTCTTTGGTGGTGCACGTTGTCACATGGCAAAGAAAGAGGGACTATTGATGTTTAGAAAATCTGAGCACCTTTTTGCACTATATGCATATATATATATATATATATATATATATATATATATATATATATATATATATATATATATATGTATTTGTAATAGATTTTTTTTGCATATATTATATGGCCTTTAATTGCACAGATATTTCAATTTAAGATGAGTTCATTATATGTTTAATGCACTTTTATTGTGTCTCTTATGTGATTTATTAACTTATATGTAGCACGAGGATAGGGCACTTTTAATTATTGTTTGGTTGGAGCTTGTTACACATCCTATTCGGATTGGTGATTTAGATGCTGCTGTCTATTTTATATAATTGAGTTTTTATTATATATTTTTTGTTACTAAAGTTTACAGTTTTTTTTGCAAGCAAACACATATTATCTTATTATTAATACATTTTAGATTAAAAACTGTTATTAAAAATAAGAATAATAATAATGAATTTTGCACACATTTAAACACAACTGTAATTTATATATTTTATAGTTGGCATTGAAATTGATGGACAGTTGGATACAGAAAGTGATGGTAAGTATTTCATTTCAATTACCTAATCAATTGTTGTAGTACAGCTGATTTTTACTGTTGTTGATTATTGCTATTACTATAAGAGGTTTGTGTATAATAAAATATGATATTGTCATATCATATAATCATTTTATTCTTATTTTTGTGGGAGCCAAACATTCTCCTCTGTTACCAGTAGGGATGAGCTTTGTGTTCGAGTCGAACCCATGTTCGACTCGAACATCGTCTGTTCGTCCGTTAGTCGAAATACGAACAAAACAGGTCGTTCGCGCCAAATTCGAGTGACGCGCCATTGCCCATAATTCACTGCGGCATTGCGCGTTGATGATTGGCCAAGCATGCACTATGACCCGCATGCTTGACCAATCACAGAGCGCAAAAAACGGAGAGCCATAATTGGCCAAAGCCAGGGTGGCTTTGGCCAATTATGGCTCAGGGCTTTAGCACATGCCCCACACTATAAAAGGCTGCCCGCAGGGCGGCCTCATGTAGTGTGTTCTGGGCTTGTTCCAGATCAGACAGAGAGAGAGATTGTCTTTTTTTCTAGCTAGATAGAGCAGGCAGCTAGTCAGTTAAATTTACAGTGTGTAGAGGATATATATACATCCCAGGAGTTGTACATATATTTATACACTGTATAGTTTAGTTAGATTAGTTCTTCCTAATCTTTCAGGTAGTTGATTGTGCTAGCTGCAGTGTTCTCACGTGTTGTACTGCCCGTGTGCTCAGTGCACCTAAACCAGCTTGCTGTATACTGTTTGCAAGTTTGCTCATTACTTTGGAACTAAAAACACTTGGTGCATAGTGCAGGTGTGCTCATTACTTTACAACTAAACCCACTTAGTGCATAGTGCAAGTGTGCTCATCACTTTGCACCTAAACACACTTGGTGCATTGTGCAAGTGTGCTCATAACATTGCACCTAAACACACTTGGTGCATATTGCAAGTGTGCTCATTACTTTGCACATAAAGCTACTTGGTGTGTACTCCACGTGTCCTCTGCAGTTTGCACCTAAAGCTACGAGGTGTTTGTACTGATTTTGTCCTCTGCAGGCCATTATAATGTCTGAAAGGACAATAAAGAGAGGCAGAGAGTCACAAGAGCAAGCAGGCTCTGCATCTAAAGGCAACAGTGCTGGTGGTAGACATGGTGCATCCTCTTCAGCACGTGGCCATTGCACACACTCGTCCTTTTCGTGAGCTGGCATTGTTGAGCCTCAGCATGCAGACAAATTGGTAGAGTGGATGACCAAGCCATCCTCATCCTCTCTCACCCAGGCTCAGGGTACTTTGTCTGGCAAATTAGCTGCCAAGGCGTCCTCTTCCCTCTGCTCAATGGCATCACTTACTCCTTCCCTAGTCCCACCATGTCCTCCTGAGGAGTCCCCCGAACTGTTTCAACACAGCGTTGGGTACATCCTGCCTGAAGATGCGCAGCGTTTTGAAGGCTGCGATGATGGAACACAGATAGAGGAAGGCAGTAATGTGAGCCCAGAGAGAGGGGGTGCCCAAGAAGGACAGCAATCTGGCAGTCATCTTCCCTCAGTTGCAGCATACTGCCAGGTTTTCAACAGTGATGAGGAGGGAGGGGATGATGAGGTCACTGACTCTACATGGGTGCGTGATAGAAGAGAGGAGGAGGAGGCACAGGCACATCTCCAAAGAGGCAGGATGCCCTCCAGGGGACAGCTTAAGGGCAGCACACAAACTGCATTACATCGCAGAGCTACGCCTGTGCAGGGCACTGCTGTGTCTCAGCGTTACTTCAAAAGTTGTTTGGTGTGGGACTTTTTTGAGACATGTGCATCAGATCGCACCATTGCTATTTGCAACATATGTCTCAAGCGTATCTCGCGTGGCCAAAACATCACCCGCTTGGGCCCCACATGCTTAACCAGACATATGTCGACCTGCCATGCAGTTCGTTGGCAAGCATACCAGAAAGACCCACACCAAAGAACAAAGTGGACCTCCCCTTGCCCCTCATCAGCTGGGATCCCCAACCCCACTATACCCTTAGTCCTCTCTGAAGCCTGCACTGATAGGACTGAAGGTGTAGAATTAGGTGTGTCACAACCTAGAATTACATGCGGGCAATCTACTATCGGTACACCGATGGCAGATTGTACCAGACAAATTTCCCTGCCCCAGCTGCTGCAGCACCGAAAGAAGTACTCTTCCAGCCATCCACATGCCCAGCAGTTGAATGCTAGCTTAGCAAAATTGCTAGCACTTCAACTGCTGCCTTTTCAGTAGGTAGATTCTGCCCCCTTCCGTGAGTTTGTGGAATGTGCGGTACCTCAGTGGCAAGTTCCCAAACGCCACTTTTTCTCACGATTCTGGCCCTCTACCGCCATGTGGAAGGCAATGTCCATGCCTCGCTGGACAGGGCGGTCAGTGGTAAGGTGCATATTACTGCTGACTCATGGTCCAGCAGGCATGGACAGGGATGTTACCTCTCTTTCACGGCGCATTGGGTGACTCTGCTGGCAGTTGGGAGTTTGTGTGCATTTCAAAAGGTCATATAATGCCACTGCTCGGCTGACAGACCTCCAAAGGGAATACAACCTGCCCAAGAACCGCCTAATCTGTGACATGCCCACCAGATGGAACTCTACAATGGCCATGCTGCAGCGGCTGCACACGCAGCAGAGGGCCATCAATGAGTACCTGTGCCAATATGGCAGCAGAACTGGGTCAGGGGAGCTTGGTTTTTTCCCCAAGCCAGTGGGCCTTGATCAGGGATGCTTGCACTGTCCTGTCACCATTTGAGGAGGCCACAAGGATAGTGAGCAGTGACAGTGCATGCATCAGTGAGACTATCCCTCTTTTTTACATGTTGGAGCACACGCTACGTGGAATAATGGACAGGGCCCTTGAGGCAGAACAGAGGAAGGAAAAGGAGGACTTACTTACCTCTCATGGCCCCCTTTATCCAGACAGTGGTCCTGCTTGCCCGCCTAGCACACAGGAAGAGGATGAGGAGGAGGAGGATTGTATCAGCAGCATGGAGGTGGAGCCTAGCACTCAGCATCAGCAGCAGCAGTCTTCAAGGGATCACTTACAGTCCCAAGGAACCCATGGACTTTTACATGGCTGGGATGAGTTGGCTGCGGATCCTGATGTCCTCAGTGACCCAGAGGACTCTGCCCCGAATGCCTCAGCAAACCTACGCCGCATGGCCTCCCTGATATTGCAAAGCCTGCGTAAGAAACCTTGTATTTGTACTATCAAGGAGCGAGATCATTGCTGGCTGGCAACTCTCCTTGACCCACCTTACAAGGGTAAAGTTGCGGACCTTATCTTGCCGTCGTAGAGGGAGCAGAAGATGAAACATCTTCGGGAGGCCTTGCAGACAGGTCTGTGCAACGTGTTCTTAGAGACTGGGGGGGTTACCAAATCCTAGTCCTGGACAACGTGTTGATGAGGCTTCGGTGAGTCACAGAAGGAGCGGTGGAGAAGGTGGGCATCTGACTGATGCGTTTAGACAATTTTTTAGTCCGCAGCGAAAATCCAGCAGACTTGGACACCTTTCCCACCGAAAATCCTCTGGCTTACTGGGTCTTGAGGATGGATCACTGGCCAGAGCTTGCACAGTACACAATTGAGCTACTGGCTTGTCCTGCATCCAGCATTCTTTCAGAACGCACATTCAGTGCTGCTGGAGGATTTGTGACCGATCACAGGGTGTGCCTCTCCACCGACTCCGTCGATCGGCTGACCTTCATAAAAATGAATCAGGCTTGGATCACCACCAGCTACCAAGCACCTGATGCTGATGTAACTGAATAATTTTTTTGAAATGTCAGATCCCTTGGAGACTGCCTATGCTGATGCTGAATGACTATCCTCTTATGCTGACTGAATATCCTTCTCCTTTTCAATGATCTTGCTGATAGCTTGTAAGAACATTGTTGGTTCTGGGCACCGCCACCAGTGACTAAGGCCCAATTTTTCTGCCCCTGTTTAACAGGGGCGTGTAATTTACAACTTTTGATGCAATACTTTGCAGCAGGCTCTTTGCTGCGCTCCAACTAGAGTATCTGTGAGGGGTTGCAGTGTTGTGGCACCAGCACCAGTGCCTAAGGCCCAATTTTTCTGCCCCAGTTCAACAGGGGCATGTAATTACAATTTTTGATCTAATATTTCACAGCAGGGCGTTCCAGCGCCCAGCAAGACTAACTGTGAGGGGTTGCAGTGTTGTGGCAACACCAACACCTAGGGCCCAAATTTCTGCAGCATATATACGGCAGACCCCTACTTTAAAACATCCAACTTACAAACGACTCCTACTTGTAAACGGAAGGAGACAACAGGAAGTGAGAGGAAATCTACCCCTAGGAAGGGAAATTCTCTACTGTAAAAGATGTCTCTTGTCCACTGATGTTTAATCACAATCCTTGTTTCCCAAAAATGTTTTTATTTTTTCAAAAAATCATTTGTCTTTGGGACAGAAAGTGAAGTGCAATCTTCTGAACAGATGCACACAGACAGCAAAACAAATGTTACAGATTCTATGGCTGAAGCTACACTTTAAAGAAGTACCAGTTGCAAATTACAAACAGATTCTACTTAACAACAAACCTACAGTCTCTGGCCCGGATTTAGAAACAATTTACGCCGGCATCTCTATTGATATGCCGCGTAAGTTTTAGGATGCGCCGTCGTATCTGTGTTCCGTATTCTGAAAGCAAGATACGCCTGAATGTAGGCTTGATCCGACCGACGTAAGTCTCAGTACGCCGTCGTATCTAGGGTACATATTTACGCTGGCCGCTAGGGGCGCTTCCCTAGATTTCCGCTTTGAATATGCAAATGAGCTAGATACGCCGATTTACGAACGTACTTGCGCCCGGCGCATTGATATACGTCGTTTATGTAAGGCGTACGACCGGCGTAAAGTTACCCCTGCTATATGAGGCGCAGCCAGTGTTAAGTATGGACGTCGGAACAGCCGCCAAATTTTACGTAGTTTACGTCCTTTGCGTAAGTCATACGCAAATAGGGCTGTGTGTAAGTTGCGTTCACATTGTAGGCAGTGTTCAGCGTATCTTAGGCAATCTATCCGATGTGATTCTGAGCATGCGCACTGGGTCACGTCCATGGACGGCGCATGCGCCGTTCGTTCGGCCATGCATCTACATGGGGTCATGCTTCATTAACATACAACACGCCGCCTACCGGCCTACTTTGAATTACGCGTGCTTAAGCCGGCCCATATACGCTACACCGCCGTAACTTAGGGCGCAAGTTGTTTCTGAATGTAGTACTTGCCTCTCTAAGTTACGGCAGCGTAGCGCATATGAGATGCGTTACGCCCGCCTAAAATTACGCCATTCTTTCTGAATCTCGGCCTCTGTCTTGTTTGCACGACCTGTATACTGCTGTTCAAAGTATATAGGGCCAAAGGGGCTTGTAATGACCTGGGGGAGGGGGGCGGGGAAACTCATGCTATTTTTCTCAGTGATTTACATCCATATTGTAGGGACCAGACATTACATTAAAGCCGCAAGCAGTTTTAAATTACCTTTTTCTTATACAGTAGTAATCTCATTTTGTGCAGGGACAGTTCTAAACACGTGCCCACTACTATAGACACCCAGCAGGTACGATATTTAAAGGAATTCTTAATTTTTTTCACTTTAACTGCTTATGGACCGCCACATGTACATTTACGTCGGCAGAATGGCACCGACAGGCACATCAACGTATATATACGTTGGTGCCTTGAGGGGGTTCGGGGGTCCGATCGGACCCCCCCCCCCTACATACGGCGGTCCGTTTTGCTGGCCGAGCGATCCGGGATGAGGGGGCGGCTATTCATTTTTGTCCGCCCCCTCCGGATCGCTCCAAGCCAATGCGTGTAAACACAGGAAGGAGGAAGCGATGTGATCTCTCCTTCAGCGTTTTTTTCAACCACCGCTGAGGAGAGATCACATCGCACAGTAAGTCTGCACTAACACTACACTGACACACACTACACATATGCACATTAACCCCCGCGATCGCCCCCCCTCCCCCTGTCACAGTGTCACTGAATGCAGTAATCATACATGTATGATTACTGTATTTAGTGTCAGTGTGACAGGCAGTGTGACAGGCAGTTAGTGTTAGGTTCAGGGTAGCCCCCGTACCCCCCCTAATAAAGTTTTAACCCCTTGATCACCGCCCTAGTTAACCCTTTCACTCCCCATTGCCAGCGTCACTAAGCGATCATTTTTCTGATCGCTGTATTAGTGTCGCTGTTCCCGCTAGGTAGCTAATTTTTTTTTTTATTGCGATTTTTTTTTATTACTAAAGACATGTGGCTGAATACATTTTGGCCGTAATGTTTGACTAAAATTTAGTTTATTTGATTTTTCTTATAACAAAGTAAAAAATATTGAATTTTTTCCAAAAACGTCGCTCTATTTTTGTTTATAGCGCAAAAAATAAAAAACCGCAGAGGCGATCAAATACCACCAAAATAAATCTCTATTTGTGGGAAGAAAAGGACGCCAATTTTGTTTGGGAGCCACGTCGCACGACCGCGCAATTGTCAGTTAAAGCGACGCAGTGCTGAATCGCAAAAAGGGGCCAGGTCATTTACCTGCATTTTGGTCCGGGTCTTAAGTGGTTAAGCATCATTAAAATCGCTGCTCCAGAAAAAACGACCGTTTTTAAAACTTTTTTTCCATAGCAGGGGTAACTTTACGCCGGTCGTACGCCTTACGTAAATGACGTATATCAATGCGCCGGGCGCAAGTACGTTCGTGAGCGGTCGGTCCGTTCGAAGGTTCTGGTGCGAACCATACGCGGGGGTCTTCGGCTTATCCCTAGTTAACAGGGCTTAACATTTTTAAAAGTGCCTAAAAGAACTCAGGTCAGCAAATAATGTTTTAGTTTTATTTATTGGAGGATTTTTTTGGGCTCAGGTATCTTTTATTTTAAAGTATATGTAAATTCTCACCTCAAAGGCAAAACATCTATCTATCTATCTATCTATCTATCTATCTATCTATCTATCTATCTATCTATCTATCTATCTATCTATCTATCTATCTATCTATCTATCTATCTATCTATCTATCTATCTATCTACCTAACTATCTATCTATCTATCTATCTATCTATCTATCTATCTATCTATCTATCTATCTATCTATCTATCTATTCAAATAAAATATCTCACAAAAGTGAGTACACCCCTCACACTATTTTATTATATCTTTTCATGTGTCAATACTGAAGAAATCACACTTTGCTGCAATGTAAAGTAGTGAGTGTACATCTTGTATAACAGTGTAAATTTGCTTTCCCCTCAAAATAACTAAACACACAGATATTAATGTCAAAACCACTCACAAACTCAGTTAACAAAAGTGAGTGCACCCCTATGTGAAAATGTCCAAATCGGGCCCAATGTGTCAATACTTTGTGTGGCCATAATTATTTTCCAGCACTGCCTTAACCTTCTTGGGCATGGAGTTCACCAGAGCTTCACAAGTTGCCACTGGAGTCCTCTTCCACTTCTCCATGATGACATCACAGAGCTGGTAGATGTTAGAGACCTTGCACTCCTCCCCCTTCCGTTTGAGGATGCCCCCAGATGCTCAATAGGGTTTAGGTCTGGAGACATGCTTGGCCAGTCCATCGCCTTTACCTTCAACTTCTTTAGCAAGGCAGTGGTCGTCTTTGAGGTGTGTTTGGAGTCATTATCATGTTGGAATACTGCCCTGCGGTCCAGTCTCCAAAGGGAGGGGATCATGCTCTGCTTCAGTATGTCACAGTACATGTTGACATTCATGGTTCCCTCAATAAACTGTAGCTTCCCAGTGCTGACAGCACTCATGCAGCCCCAGACCATGACACTCCCACCACCATGATTGATTGTAGGCAAGATACACCTGTCTTTGTACTCCTAACCTGGTTGCCACCACACATGGTTGACACCATCTGAATCAAATAAGTTTATCTTGGTCTCATCAGATCACAGGTCATGGTTCCAGTAATCCTTTTCTTTAGTCTTCTTGTCTTCAGCAAACTGTTTGCAGGCTTTCTTGTGCATCATCTTTAGAAAAGGCTTCCTTGTGGGACGATAGCCATGCAGACCAATTTGATGCAGTGTACAGCGTATGGTCTGAGCACTGACAGTCTGACCCCCACCCCTTCAACCTCTGGAGCAATGCTGGTAGCACACATATGTCTATTTCCCCAAAAAAACTCTAGATATGACGCTGAGCATGTGCACTCAACTTCTTTGGTTGACCATGGCAAGGCCTGTTATGAGTGGAACCTGTCCTGTTAAACTGCTGTATGGTCTTGGCCACCGTGCTGCAGCTCAGTTTCAGAATCTTGACAATCTTCTTATAGCCTATACTATCTTTATGTAGAGCAACAATTATTTTTTTCAGATCCTCAGAGAGTTCTTCTTTGCCATGAGGTGCCATGTTGAACTTCCAGTGACAAGTATGAGCGAGTGAGAGCGATAACACCAAATTTAACACACCTAAGTTCATCTAAAAAGTCACTTGACACCTGTAATGGGCGCTCTCGGCGTGGAAGTGCTGCGCAAATTAGTGCTATGCACTACACCTACCTGGGTCCTTTAAAGAGAACAGCATGCATATTACATGTTGTTCTATTATTGTCGGCCGTAGCCGTCTTGGCTGCTAACCAAACTACAGCTACCATCCATCCCTGAGCTGGAGACCATCCTGCACTACAGAATGCTGGAGCTCCCCTACTAACCTCTTTAAGAGTTGCTGCGGAGCCCCCCCCAGAGCTATCCCCCACCAGGAGACCCTCCATAGAAGAATCCCATTGCTGGTGCAATACTCTGAATAACACGCATCTCTGCAAAACGGATAAGTACTATATCTGCTTAGAGTTACCTGCTTCATATATCGCCCTTATGAAGTACTGTATTTAAATCTGGATTATCGAATGCTAATTTGCTGCCTGGGATTACATAGTGTGTCTTTAGCTGTCCGCTGTAGAGAATCTTAAAGGGACATACATACTCAGCTTAGCTGAGCTTTATTTATGTCTCTCTTACGCAACTATTAGTTGCTAGCACAAATCCTATTTACTACGTGCTTGACATAAGTTGGTACTTGTTTATGGGTCCATGCCCTAAGTGACTGAACATGTTCGCCTTAACTTTTTTTATGCTAGGGGTTGAAGGTATTTAATACCTATTCCCTTTGTGGCCTAATGTACTTCTTTATGTTGAAGTGATATCATGTAGAGTACCCCCAAACTCCTGTTCCCTGATTGGGTGATGCCTGGGGTCCCGTACTGATAATCACTTGCATTCAGAAGTGCATTAGAATCTTTGCGCGTATTGTATTCTTTTAAACGCTAGGGGTTGGTCGCATGTTGTAATACGTCCACCCCTAGAAGCTCAACGCATTTCTTTATGTGAGAGAGAGATGATGTAGAGAACTTCCCAAACTCCTGTGTTCTCTGATTGGAGTGACACCTAGGGCTTAGTACTGAAATCCCACATAACATAGGTACATGCATTGAAATCCTTGCTATCCGCAGTTGTGGTTCACTCCCGTTCACCAGTGCCGTTACAATAGATGGACATTGTAGCAAAGTGTCCTTTCTTCAGTGGTGTCACATGAAAAGATATAATACAATATTACACAAAAATGTGAGGGGTGTACTAACTTTTGTGAGATACTTTATATTCGATCAGAACACCTGTATCATGATCCATTGTGTAACACCTTTAAAACCTAAAGAAAAGGAACTGCTAAAATAGTTTTCCAGTAATTTCAATCTTACAGTGTCTATTTTGATTCTTTTTTTTCCCCATAATATATTGCAACAATAAAATGATATCTTACCTGCTGAGTGGGTCAACTAAGCTCTAGATATCTTCACACAACAGTTAAGCAGTTCTTGTTGAGTACTTGAAACATCCTGTAGGAGACTACAAAAAGGTATTTGATGGTACAAAGTTGAGCTACAGCTATGGGAATTTCTGTCTGACGGTTTTTCTTTAGAAGTTCTGTGAAGATAATTCTCTTCTTCCTTAAGTTTTACAGTGTGGAGACTTCATCACATAGCTTTCTGAAATGAATAGGTGGGCTATAAAGATTAAACACAGAGTCAGGGGAAATAAAGTTGCTTGGCATGTTATTAAAAGGAGAGTACAATTCTGAAGGAAATCAATACATGTCCATAGTGTATAAGTATATATACACGGCTTCACCACATATTTGAAGAACACTTTACATTGTGTAAATGTTAATTAATTTTTGACATACAGGAACATAAATCAAGCAATTTAAATACTTCCAATGATATGTAGCCTAGAAAGCTGTATTTCCATTCCTATTCGCATTTACTTGTAGATGATGAAAAAAAGTTTAAAAAGAAAAAAAGTTATTGGGTGTCGTGGCTCCTGTTTTGTCATATTTAGTAATATTGTGTATCATTAAATTTAGCTTATGTTCAGAAACATACATTTGGTACATTTGTTGCAGGGACATTTAAAATGTTTTTGTTTTTTTGTAATATCCCTCTTGCTTGATGATTTTGATGAGCCATATATACAGGCTACTAGTATACAGTGCCTGGAAAAGTATTCATACCTCTTGAAATGTTCCACATTCTGTCATGTTACAGCCAAAAACGTAAATTAATTTTTCTGTAATAGACCAAAACAAAGTGGCACATATTTGTGAAGTAGAAGGAAAATTATAAATGTTTTTCATTTTGTCTTTAGCCCCCTTTACTCTGATACCCCTAACTAAAATCTAGTGGAACCAATTGCATTCAGAAGTCACCTAATTAGTAAATAGAGTCCATCTGTGCTTGTAATTTAATCTCAATAAAAAAAGCTGTTCTGTGAAGCCCTCAGAGGTTTGTTAGGGAACCTTAGTGAACAAAAAGCACCATGAAGGCCAAGGAACACACCAGACAGGTCAATGATAACATTGTGGAGAAGTTGAAAGCTGGGTTAGATTATAAAAAAAAATAACCCAAGCTTTGAACATCTCACTGAGCACTGTTCAATCCATCATCCGAAAATGGAAAGAGTATGGCACAACTGCAAACCTACCAAAACATGGCCGTTCACCTAAACTGACAGGCCAGACAAGGAGAGCATTAATCAGAGAAGCAGCCAAGTGGCCCATGGTAACGCTGGAGGAGCTGCAGAAATCCACAGCTCAGGTGGGAGAACCTGTCCACAGGACAACTATTAGTCGTGCACTCCACAAATCTGACATTTATGGAAGAGTGACAAAAAGAAAGCCATTGTTGAAAGGCCATAAGAAGTCCTGTTTGCAGTTCATGAGAAGCCATGTGGTGGGCACATGGAAGAAGGTGCTCTGGTCAGATAAGACCAAAATTTACTTTTTTACCTAAAAGCAAAACGGAATGTGTGGCAAAAAACGAACACTGCACATCATCCTGAACACACCATCCCCACCATGAAACATGGTGGTGGCAGAATTATGTTGTGGGGATGCTTTTCTTCAGCAGGGACAGGGAAGCTGGTCAGAGGTGAAGGAAAGATGGTTGTAGTCAAATACAAGGCAATTATAGAAGAAAACCTGTTATGCCACATACACAGATCTGGCTTTTGCCCAGCCAAATCACATCTGAATGCTGATGGAATTCCATCAGAAAAATATAGAACATGTTCTATATCTAAACTCTGATGCAATTCATCAGAATTTCGGATGAAAAAACTCAGATGTGGCTACACACGATGGGAAAATCCGATGGAAAAAGTCCATCGGAAATTCCGATCGTGTGTACAGGGCATAAGAGTCTGAAAAAGACTTGAGACTGGGGCGGAGGTTCACCTTCCAGCAGGACAACCTACAGCCAGAGGTACAATAAAATTATTTGGATCAAAGCATATTCATGTGTTAGAATAGGCCAGTGAAAGTCCAGACCTATATCCAATTGAGAATCTTTGACAAGACTTGAAAATTGCTGTTCACAGACACTCTCCATCCAATCTGACAGAGCTTGAACTATTTTTCAGAGATGTGCAAAACTGGTAGAGACATCCCTAAAAAGACTTGCAGCTGTAATTTCAGTGAAAGGTGGTTCTACAAAGTATTGACTGAATACAAATGCACGCCATACTTTCACTTATTTATTTGTAAAACAAATTGAAACCCATTTATCATTTTCCTTCTACTTCACAATTATGTGCCACTTTGTGTTGGTCTATCACATAATATCCCAAAAAAATATATTACATTTTTGGTTGTCATGACAAAATGTGGAAAACTGTATGAATACTTTTTCAAGGCACTGTACTTAAGCTGATTGTTCAAAATAGATACCCAGAGTAATCTATTTATTGTGTTAGTCCTTGTTTAAAGCTGACCTAACAGTCCATAGCAAACAAAGACTATATAGTATGTCTGACCTCAAGCAATCCATCCTAAATTACTAGGGCAAAATAAATAAATAAATACAGAAAGAAATGTATAAATAAATGAAAGACACAAAAAAAGTAAAAAATACTTACCTTGAACCATGGCTTTTGGCCACCTTGCCTAGGTGTTGGTGAAGTCACTCAGCTTTCTTGTTTAGGTGAACCTACCAGAAGCCAGGATCCAAGACAAGTCAATTGTTTCAGTTTTTTTTTGTCTGTTTGTTTGTTTTTCTTACCATACCTATTCAGGATGGGGGACAAGCTGACTACGCTAAAGTCCTTGGTTACTACAGAATGGCTGCTTTGAAATTAGTGAAATTTATTGGGAGCTGTGTAGTGTCTTTCGCCATTATGACTAAAGCCTGGAACACATGATCGTATTTTCTGCGGACAAAGCGAAGGACCTTTGTCCAAAGGGCGTTGACCATGAACTTGTCTTGCATACAAATGGCAAAGAATTGTCAGGAAAGTGTACAGCACAAAGATGGTTCTATTCAGAAATCCAAAAATGATATCCAGTGGTGTACAGAATACCACAAAAATTGTGTGAAACACTATCAATTGACTCCAAAACATCACGCAGATTTCGTGATTGAAGTAAACTGAAGTTAGAACAGGGGCAGCTATGCCCTACACATCAAAGGCAATAGCAAAGAAAGATCCAGGGTCCAATAGAGGATATTAGTTTTACATTAGCTGTCCACAAAAATGGACGTTATTTGTAAAGTTCCATTAACAATAATACAGCGTGTCAGGAAGGTAAATAATCTTATCATATTGTTAATTCACCCACTATCTCTTGTTCACACTATATAACTACACTAAGTAGAAGAGCATTCCATAAATGTTTGACTCTTTTAATGAGGAAAAACTGTCAACGTATATCTCAGACTTTAACATGTCGCCCTCCTAATAATTAATGAGGAAATTCAACCTTGCAGATGAAGAAGAGGAAGAAAACACAAAAAGAAAGCCAGGTGGCAGAGAGCAATCCCAAAACAAGAGGAGAGATGAAATTGAAGATGATAGCGAGGATGAATCGGTAAGAGGAAACAGAAGGACCAGAGCCAGACGTAAACCAAGAGGCGGAGATGATGAAGATGGTGAGGAGGATGAGGATGAAGACTACAGAACCAACAATAGAGGTGCTAACAGAAACAGAACCAGGAATGCTGCAAATAGGAGACAAAATGAAAAGAAGGAGGGGAAGAAGGGTGAAGATCAGAAAAAGAAAAGTGGCAGGTACTGCTGTGTTTTGTAGACTATTAGCTACTACAAAGTTAACTTTATATTTCCCAACATTTCCCTTCTGTTGCAGTGTGCTTGTATAATATTTTAATCTTAATTAAAGGTGTGACTGGCTTGATATACAACAGCTAAATGAATTTTAGTTTCCCATTACTATCATACTCTAGAACTGAACAAAAAACAGAACGCATGATAATGTATGTACTGTATATTGTAATGGTTGATTACGAATCATGCAGGTCGTGATAAACATTATTCAAAGTTTCAAATACGTAATCTATATGCTAATATACTACATACCTTACACATAACAGTTATATTCTCTACTATTGGAATTCCATTTAGAACAGTTGATGAAGTTGTACACTTGATTGCATTGTGACATTGCAATGCATCTTACTCTATTGTGGTTTTTTTTCATACTTTCTGAGACATTTTTATACATTTATAATAATAATTTGA
Source organism: Rana kukunoris (assembly GCA_029574335.1). Taxonomy (NCBI): domain Eukaryota; kingdom Metazoa; phylum Chordata; class Amphibia; order Anura; family Ranidae; genus Rana; species Rana kukunoris. The sequence continues at coordinate 11,064 of JAJQKJ010001520.1, read as the reverse complement.
AATCCCTCAGAACAATTTGAAGTAACTTTTTGGATTTTGATTATTATAATGCCACTTGAGTGGTGATAGAAAAAAAATTGAAAAAAGAAGATTAATACCATTCTGAAATACCTTTAACATGTAAATGAACCCCTTCAAGACTAATGGCTCGTACACGCGACCATTTTTCTCAGCAGTAAAAAAAAAAACAAAGGGCCAGATTCAGAGAGCCGTAACTCCTGTCTAACTGGTGTTAGACTGGAGTAATTTCAAATTACGGGCGTTTTTTAGCTAGTCGGAAAGCTCAAACCATGAATAGACGGCTGCGGGCTTCAATTCGTCTGGATTACGTGTTCGTACACCTTCGGATCTACGCTGCAATAAAATTGCGGCCACTGGGTGGACTTCCCGTCGTTTTCCGCGTTGGGGTATGCTTTTGCCGGCGATCCCAGAAATTACGATCTTCAATCGCAATCTCTTACGGCATCTTTAGTCATCCTTTTTTTGCGTAACACTATACCAGCTTTTTGCTGCTCTAATATTAGACAGCCCATGTTAAGTATGGCCGTCGTTCCCACGTCGAATTTCTACGTTTTCCGACGTCTTTTATTATTTTTTACGTAAGTCGTCCGGGAATAGGAATGTTCGTAAACGACGCTACTCAAACAACGAATGACGTAACGGTGTGATTTCGGGAAATTTCTGAACGGAGCATGCGCAGTTCGATCGCCGCGGGGACGCGCTTAATTTAAATGCTTCACGCCCCCTAATCGCGTATTTCGATTACGCGGCGAGAAATAGACTATGCCGCCGTAGCGTACGGGCAAAAATGTACCAGAATTCAGTGTAGAGCCTGGTAAAATACGGCAGCGTAGAGTATTTAGATTACGCAGCGCAATATTAAGTGTATCTGAATCTGGCCCAAAGTGTTTCCCGACATGATTCCTCTGCAGCCTGACTTGCATTCACACGTTCATGCAAAAAAACTTCAGACGGACGGAGCGCGGTGACGTACAACGAGTACGACGGGACTATAAAGGGGAAGTTTCTTTCAAATGGCACCACCCTTTGGGCTGCATAATTGATTCTAAGCATGCGCAATCTTTTCCCCTCTAAAAAAGCATACACACAACCATTTTCCACGACGAGAAAAAAACTGATGTGAAAAAAGACGAGAAAAAAGAGAGCTGGTTTAAAAAAAATACGGGCAGTTTTTTTAGTCGAGAAAACTGCTAGGGAGCATACACACGACCAATATAAAAAATGGCAGTTTTCTCGTTGTGAAAACCGGTCGTGTGTAAGGCATAAGGGTAAAACAAAACTAAATGCCTAAGCCCAATTTTGTGACATGTGTTGGTAAAACTGTACATATCATCACAACTACTTTGTGCATTTAGGTACCTTTTTTTTCAGGACAAATTGAGCTTTCATTTGGTGGTTAATGTTAATGGATTATCCAGCTTTTATTTTTATTATCAAATGAAAACTGTCATAAATTAGAAAAAAATATATTTTTTTTAACTTACTGTAGCTATATGTTTCTTGGTGCTGCTATAACCTGCTACCAAAGAACAACCCAAAAAAATTCTCCTGCTCCTGAACATAGCAGTGATACCAAATATGTGTATGTTAGGATGCGTACACACAATCAGTCCATCCGATGAGAATGGTCTGGCCGCGTACACACGGCAGAGAACCTCGACGGGCAGAACACATCGTTCCGCCCGTCGAGGTTCCCTGCCGGCCGTCGAAATCGGCGACCCGCCCGTCGGGAATGGCAACCAGCCATTCATCCAGGCGGGCCGTCGAGCAAATAGAGAGCGTGCTCTCTATTTCTGCTCGACGGGCTTCCCGACGGGAAGCTCGCCGAGAGCGTACACACGACCGAGGTCCTCGCTGGAATGCAGCTTCCAGCGAGGTTCTCGCTGGTTTCCAGCGAGAACCTCGGTCGTGTGTACGCCGCCTGATGTGCCTACACACCATCGGTTAAAAAATGATCGTGTCAGAACGCGGCGACGTACTGTAAAACACAACGACGTGCTGAAAAAAACGAAGTTCAATGCTTCCAAATATGCGCGGCTTTTTAACCAATGCTTTTAAATATTAACGATCGGTTTTGACCTATCGGTTAGGCGTTAAATTTAAAACAAGTTCTCTTTTTTTTTGACCGAAGGATAACTGACCGATGGCGCCCACACACGATCGGTTTGGACTGATGAAACGGACCTTCAGTTCTGATCCCCCCCCCAAAAAAAAACTGACCTTGACCTTTGACCCTGACCTGGAATAAAACACTAACCCTGGCACTGACGTTGATCTAGGTATTTTTTGGAATTTTTTATTTACACACACTTTTTTTTCTGTGCAGGACAGAGAGAGATACACTGTATCGCCTTCCTCTATTCACAGAAAAGGAAGACATGAGGGTGGGCTTCACAGTGACTGATTACTGTGATAAGGCTATCAGAGGCTATCACAGTGATGAGGTGACCTGGAATCTCGAGTTTCGGGTTCCCTGTCATTAGTACGGGGCCCGGTGCTCACAGTGAGACCACAGTCTCTGTGCTGCTTGGCTTGCTTTTAGCACAAAGGGAGCTATGCAAATATGCATCCCCACAGAAAAAAATCCCAGTCCAGCGGGCCGCATTTTTGTGTGACCTCTGCGTGAAGGAGTATATAAAAAATAAGAATGGTAGGGGAAGGGAGGGGGTGGACTGGGTAAATAGATGGGATAAGAAAGAACAGAGGGATTGCACTCACATGGGCCACATCCGTATATGGATTCAAAAATGGAAAACAATAACTGTGGAGAGGTATTGAAGGTCGGACTGTCGAGGCCAAGGAAGTAGTTTAAAAATATAGTTTTAATGTAGTCATAAAGATAAAAACAGATTGAACATGTACATAAATTAGACAATAATACATATATATAGGTGGATAAACCACTCAATACGCAAAAATCCCCAAAGTCGCCGACACGCGTTTCGCCGTGGGGCTTCTTCAGGACGGATGTTTAAGGATTTTTGTAAGGAGATGTATAGAGATGCGTGAAGGAGTTAAATCAGTTCATTGGTTTTCCTTTTCTATCACCATGCCCACAAATTCTTATTTATCCTGAAAAATTAATGATACTTATTATTCAGTAGTGCACAGGCTGCCATGCTGAATGAAGGTATGCTGGTATAATAAAGATGTGACATATGTTAACATAGTTTTTACACATAATAGATCAAACCTTCATGCATTAATGGGTAAAGAGATAAGCTTGCTTTAAAAACATAATTAAAAAAAAAATACTTAGGGAATAATAAATTATGCCAAGTTAATATGATTGGCGTGGTCTGTGTTAACCAAATTACCGTATGCATAAAAGGCAGCTGACTGCAGCAGAGACACTGCGTTAACATAAAGCTGCTACCAACAAAAATACTCAGATGGCTTTTACTTAGCAACATTACATACAACATTTTATTTATTGTTATAAAAAAAATATGAAAATAAAAAAAATGTATATTCATAAATAATAAATTATACCCTTTGCCCTACCCACATATAAATAAGACAAAGCTGTCTACAGTTCACATACAAAACTGGCACCCAGATGTCAAATCAGCCACAAATATAATAATGTTTCATAGGCCAATATACAGTAAAGCACAGCTGCCTTAGCAGGCTTTTGCTATATAATATTAATATCAGCCAGCTCCTAGTTAGATGCAGGCATGGACTGGCCATAGGGACTACAGGGAGTTTCCCGGTGGGCCGGTCGCTCAGTGGGCCGGTTTCAGTGACAGCCTGTCAAAGTAATGGCTGCGCAGCTCGCTCTCCACTTCATGCAGTGATGTGAGAAGAATGAGGAAAATACAGAGGAGAATAAGTGAAATAATAAAAGAGGTGAGTGAGGACTCCTTTATGTTATGCTACTTATGTTTTTTGCACAGTTGCGTATAGTTTATATACTGTTTTTGTTCTTGTTTGCAAACATAAAGTGGGCCGGTCTGGATAAAGTCCAGGGCCAAATTTTGGTCTCAGTCCATCCCTGGTTAGATGAGTATCCCCTGAATGTATCTAAGTTCCTTGTTTGGATAGACTACTAGTTAAAAATGGCATGGCTGTCATGAAATGACATTGGGCTCTGAACCTGCTATTACTATTGCCATAAAACATTTCCTAACAGTGGGACTAAATTAAAGCAGGTGGTTCATCATGGTACAGATTCAGGGATAATCCCCTCTTATGTGAAATTTGTAAAATCAACAAAAGAGTGCATAAATCATATAAAATCAGAGGTATAATGACATCTTGGCACATAATGCCTTTTATTGTTGACAACATAAAGCCCTCAAAGTTATGTCAGTAAGACTCGTCAAATAGGAACTTGCAGATTATATAACGAAAATAGGAAAGAGTGAATAAGGATGTTAGTGTCAAAAATGTACATTCATGTAGTTGTCTCTTCCTCATCATGGATTAGTAGGTTTGGCTTTAAGATCAGCCAAGATCATAAAATTTAAGTTCTAATACTATCTAATATTAAACCTGCTCCCACCCCCATGCCAAGTCCTATACTACTAACTACAATGTGAAAGAAAGATGTAAAAGGTACCCATTCCCCGGGCACTTTGGTCCAATAACGTGATCTCCCGAGCGGCGCCGACTTCAGGGGAGACATGGCTGCAATGCCTGGGCGGTGGCATCACCCATAGATTTACTATTGAGCATCTGTTATTGGCTATCCTTCCTCTCCCCTGAAGTTGATAATGGGAGCTGATCATGTGATATGACGGTGCGCCCGGGGAACAGTTAAGTATACACATCTTTCCTCTACAGCAGTGGTCTCAAACTGTTCTCCTGCTGTTGCAAAAGTACAAACCCCATCATGCCTCTGCCTGTGAGAGTCGTTGTAACTGTCAGCCTTGCAATGCCTCATGGGACTTTTAGCTAGAGGGCTGCCAGTTAGATCCCTTTCACACTGGGGTGTTTTTTAGACTCTTTTGGGCTAAAAATAGCGCCTGTAAAGCGGCTGATAAACACCTCCCCCATTGCTTTCACACTGGGGCACTGCGCTGGCAAGAGGTTTAAGGCTGCTTTCACATTGAGCAGCGCTAGGCGTCGGCAGTAAAGCACTGCAGCCTAAAAAATGTCCTGCAAGCAGCATCTTTTGGGCGGCGAAGGAGCAGTGTATACACCGCTCCTCTGGACCACCGCTCCTGCCCATTGAAATTAATGGGCACCGCTGTCAAAGTGCCTGCAAAGCGACTCAGCAGCGGTGATACACAGGTGCATTTAACCCTTTATACGGCCGCTAGCAGGGGTTAAAAGCACCCGGTAGTGGCCAAATAGAGCCTCTAAAATTACGACGAAACGTCGCTAAAACTAGCTGCATTTTACCGTCACCCCAGTGTGAAAGGGACTTTTAAAACACCTGTTCTACAGGCTAGCTAGTATAGAACCCAGTGATAACCTGTGTGGTAATTTTTATGTTGTCAGTTTCAGATTTATACAAAGCAAATTAAAAGAAGAGTCCAGGCCTATCTGAAAATGCATGCATTGCAGCAATGGACTAGTCACCCCAATATCTTGTGTTGATGATTTGACGATTTGACTAAGAATGTGTGAGAATGCTATTTCAAACACAACCATGGCAGGCTTCTTGCTGTTTCTCACATAGAGAGTTGATGGAAAAAATAATAGTGTTAAGAGGTTTCTCACAGTTATCAGTCCAAATAAATCCGCCTTGAAATTGTGAGCATTTTGTTTACATCAAAGTAATGGCTTGCTGGAATAAATTTGTTAGTAGCCTAGTAATTGGCTTCACTTGTTTCTGGATATGTATATTTAGGTAATACTGTGGATATCCTTACTTAACACAGGACAATGTAAATGCTGAAAATAGAATTTATTACCACAAATCCATGGGTTGGTTCTCATACATTTTGCAGTTAACACTGTGGGGTTATTTCTGTTTTACGTTGTCAAGCATTGAATAGGAAATACTTTACTTAGACAGAAAATAATGTGAAATCGTGCAATTTTAGAAGAAATTTGGCAATGAGTGTTAGTGCTGATCCAAACACATTAAGCTGTGATCACTTTAAAGGCCAATACGGGTTAAAAGCATATTTCAAGGAAAAATTAAAACATACTGTATATTCAGTACATCTCTGCAATACGTGTACATTTTCCCATTAATATACCCTGCAAGTGCAGAAAAATACACATTGGCCTCAAAAAATACACTCAACATTTATTTTACGTTAATGTGGGGTGATAACACAAAGCATGTTTACGTTCAATAGATTTTTAATTTTCAAATATAGAAGCAGACAGAATACAATTAGAGTCGGTTCACACTGGGGCGACTTGGGATCCGACTTGAGGTCGCCTCAAGTCGTCCCAAGTCACGCTGTAGAGAAAAACAATGTTAGTGAATGGGAGCGGTGTTATTACACACTATTACACACACTATTACACACACACGACTTCAGAAAAGGTTCCTGTATGACTTCAATCCGACTTGTCCCCTCAGAAGTCTGATCACTAGCTACTTTCCAGATAAGATAACATACATTTCTTAGGCAAACCTCTCCCTCCCCTTCCCTCTCCCAGAGCTGATTGTTGTTTTATTGGCCACTGGAGATGACTTCAAGTCATGTTGTAAATCTCCCCAGATCGCCCTGTGGTTCATGCTCAAGTCGTGTCTGAGTCGCCTCTAAAAGTCGTGCTGGAAGTTGTGTCGCCCCAGTGTGAACCGACTCTTACAGTATGACAACAGGTTGGGTCTACATCATCATAACATGCAACCAAATAAACATTGTGTCAGCAACAAGCCTCATTTGATTTTATAAAGCCCAACTGTGGGCTGATTAACCACTTAACCCCCGGACCATATTGCTGCCCAAAGACCAGAGCACTTTTTGCGATTCGGCACTGCGTCACTTTAACTGACAATTGCGCGGTCGTACGACGTGGCTCCCAAACAAAATTGGCGTCCTTTTTTTCAGACAAATAAAGCTTTCTTTTGGTGGCATTTGATCACCTCTGCGGTTTTTATTTTTTGCGCTATAAACAAAAAAACAGTGACAATTTTGAAAAAAATGAATATTTTTTTTACTTTTTGCTATAATAAATATCCCTCAAAAATATATAAAAACAAACTTTTTTTTCCCTCAGTTTAGGCCGATACGTATTCTCTTACATATTTTTCGTAAAAAGAAATCGCAATAAGCGTTTATTAATTGGTTTGCGCAAAAGTTAAAGCGTTTACAAAATTGGGGGTATTTTTATAGCATTTCTATTAATATTTTTTTTTACTAGTAATGGCGGCAATCAGCGATTTTTTTCGGTAATGTGACATTATGGCGGACACTTCGGACACTTTTGACAAATTTTTGGGACCATTGCCATTTTTATAGCGATCAGTGCTATAAAAATGCATTGGATTACTATAAAAATGCCACTGGCAGTGAAGGGGTTAACACTAGGGGGCAGGGAAGGGGTTAAGTATGTTCCTGTGTGTGTTCATTGTATGAACAGAAGATCAGCATTTCCCCCCTGACAGGAACGGGAGCTGTGTGTTTACCCACACAGCTCCCGGTCCCCACTCTGTAACGAGCAATCGCGGGTGCCCGTAAAACTACGACCTGCCGTAAAACGACGACGGCAGGTCAGCAAGTAGTTAATGGAAGATTACGAGCTAGTTAGTAGGGGAAGGGGAGGTAGAGAAATGAACTAAGGGGCCTGTTGGTCAGGGAGTCCTACCCATCCCGGGCACCCCTAATGGGATTATTCTGTGCCCCGGCCAAGCCCCCTCCCAACACAAAGCATTTTTATGGACTGAGTGCAAAGCTGTTCAACCACTGTCTTAACATTTAAAGCATGGGGACTAGCTGACTTGTAGTCCAAGATAATTACTGGAGTAGGCTAAATAGACTCTTTGAGATAACATGGGATTAGCACATAGGACAGCTCTCGATTTCTGACACGTATTATTGTACATACGAAGCACATATAACAAGACATTTTCAATGGTATGTTTAACAGACCAAAAGGAAACAAATACTATATTTATTGGCATATAACACTCACTTTTTTACCCTCAAAATAGAGGGTAACCTGTGCCTGCGTTTTATACGCGGGGGCTGTGGAAAGTTTTTTTCCTGAAACTTCACTCTTAGGCCACGTACACACGATCAGACCGGTCCGATGAAACTGGTCCGACGGACCGTTTTCATCGGACCAGCCTGAAGTGGTCTGATGTGTGTACACACCATCGGACCAAAAATCCGATCAGACCAGAACGCGCGGTGACGTACAACACAGCAACGTGCTGAAAAAACGACTTGATTCTGAGCATGCGCGGGTTTTTGGTCCGATGCTTTTGCGTACTAACCATCGTATCTGTCCAACGGACAGGTGTCCGTCGGACAGATTTTAAAGCAAGTTTTAAAACTTTGGTCCGACGGACAACGGTTCGATAGGCCGTACACACCATCGAATTGGTCTGATCGTGTGTACGTGGCCTTAAAGTTAGGGTGCGTGTTATATGTCTGTGCGTGTTATACGCCGATAAATACGGTAATATAAATTCATTGTTAGAATTTACAACTTGTTTAAGCAAAAATGTATACAGTATTTCTTTGAAATTCCCCTCAACTGACCAGTTGTGCTTTTGACGAGAGTACATGTATGGCATATACCAGTGGTCATCAACCTTGTCCTGCAGGGCCCACTAACAAGCCAGGTTTTATGTATTACCTTGGGGAGATGTAGACTAGAATAATGCAATCACTGAGCAGCAAATGATATCACCTGTGATGTATTTCAGTTATCTTGCCTGTTAGTGGGCCCTGAGGACAGGGTTGACGATAACTGGCATATACAACATTTCTCACTTGGGAACAAAAAACAAGACACACTGGACCATAAAGATAAAAACACTTTTTAATGAATAAAAAAGGTAAATTGCACTTACACTGAAGTGACTTGATGAGGACATATTACCAGGAGAACTTCCTTTAAAGGCACATCAAGTCACAACAGCAAATGCTGTAGACACTTATGCTAGGAGAGATTAGACCAGGGGTGGTAACTTCTGAATTGGACACTGCATTGTGCCATGGGGTAGAAACATGCAAAAACATCTACAAAGTATGGCAAATTTTGTATTTGCAATTTTACTCTTTTTTTTTTTATTCAAAAAATATTTTTTTATTTTGATGATCCGGTGCTTTGTGGTTCTATTTTGCATGCATAAATGGATTTTGGATTAAGGCAGAGCTTACAAGGACCAGCAGATTTCCTTTGGTGCCAGTGAAGCACAGTATATTCAAATATTTTCTTGAGAATTGTAACTCTTTAATCATTTTTTAATTTAAAATTAATAACAAGATTTGTTTTTTAGTACCTTACAATTCTATCTGAAATATACCAAGTTAAATATTTTATGGCACAGAAATGCAAGGTATACGAAATGTAATTATAATGCATTACATATAAAAAGTGCTCTATACAAGTACCTCAGTTTATGCTTCGGCCATATTACTGGCTTGGAAAATCCTTCTCTAGATCTCTAGATTTGGCATCTCTCTTGATGTTCTGTTGCACTGTCCCACTGCATTATCAGTAGTCACTCACTATCTACAGTTCAACAGTTATCCTTAAGTTAAACTTGGGCCCATCCCTCATGTTTGGGTTGGCTTACTGAATAAAATTATTTTGTTAGCTTATTTGTATATCTCACTTGGCTATTACCTTACTGCCCTATTATTTTTGAAATAGCTAATGATTTCCTACAGTAATCCAACACCTATTGTTCCATGTGCATACATTTACAACTTGTCAACTAAACAAAAAGAGACGTTTTATGTGGCCAGGTATAACAGTCAAAGTAACATATTCAGGGCTTGTTTAAACCCCTGTTACCATCTGAGGAGTGACCTGTGGTGGATTGCTTGTCATAGAGCAGTGGCTGAAGGCCATTCATTGCCTGTCTTTTACCTGCCAAAGCCTTTCTTTGGCAGGTTGAAGCTTTAAAAAAACTCTGGCAGTAGAATCTCTTTAATTCCTTTTAGAATCTCTTTACGGGGGAAAAAAATGTGCAGCTCTAAAGGAATATTATACTCAACTTGCTTAATATGGAAAGAATCTAACATGTGTCCCACCAAAAATGAAGTGTGCAAAAAAAATATGCAGTACAAATTACATAAGTGGTGTTTATAAACCTTGGGATCTGGAGATTTCTCTAGTTTACCCTGACTGTTCACTCTTATTAACCCTGAGAATATTGCCTTGACTTTGAACTTTCCCTACCATATCTGCAATATTAAGGATTGGTGTTTAGTTGTTTTTGCTCTTCTATGGACTCTATGTTTATTCATCGATGTGCATTTGTTTGTTTCTGTTATAATATGGAAATAATTTGTAGTGCATACTGCATGTTTTTGCATGTTTTCTTTTTTAGTTGGAGGTTGGGACATACCGGTATTTTGAATTATTTCCATATTGAGTGTACTATTCCTTTAACTCTGAACATTTTTTTTTCTATTTCAGTTATACTTTGTACCTAGGTATTATGCTAGCTGCTTTTTTACATGTTTATTTTTAGACTAAGCCCTATTTCAAAACTCCTTTTTTATTTTTTATGTAAAAGAATCTCTTTAATTTTGTACTTTGCCAGATGTTTAGCTTTAAATAATCATCATTTAGTAATTGTGATTTTGGCATAACACAATTGCAGCAAGCCTTTACTAGGGTTCTGCAATAGTTAAACACTGGACAAGCTAGAATTGTGTACCTATTTTTCCTCCCTTGTGTATTGCATTTGTCCTCTGTAAATCACATAGTCAGCAGGTATATTGTAAATTAGAGAATAAATGGATATAAATGGATATGCCGGATGTCTTTTCCTGGCCAGCCTCACGTCAGCACACCATGGGTTAATCCCCTCCTCCGGTCCACCAGTACCACCTTCTTCTTAGCTAATAAGTAGGGGGCCCCTCCTCCCCAGTCCTTGTTCCTTTTTTTTGGTCGGACGACCAGACCACCAGACTCTGAACAAGCAAAGGAAAGAGAGAAATAAACCCC